>CM053027.1:354383392-354785892 GCA_028564925.1 Lithobates sylvaticus | reverse complement strand
ATGGCAATAGGGATGTCCGGAAGGCAACACTGGGGCCACTTGTGGCTTTTGTGAAGACTAAAGTCCCCAACGCAAACACCAAGTTTGTGGAAGCCAGAATTGCAAGTTTAAGGCACATGTACAAGCGGGAGCGCAAGAAGATTGAGGAATCAGTCAGATCAGGAGCAGCAGCAGAGAATGTTTATGTACCCAAGCTGTGGTACTACAACCAACTGACTTTTATAGGTGACCAGATGGAACCCAGGGAATCACTGTCGACTCTTCCCTCCACCCTTCCCTCCACTCTTCCCTCCACTCTTCCCTCCACCCCAGCTGAGGCTTCCACGGAAGGAGAAGACCCCTCCACCTTGGAGCAGGCTGATGCGCCCAGCTGGAGCCAGGTATATATTTAGTAGCCTAAATTGTGATTGTGTGAATATTAATGCTGTCAACGTTAAAATGTGAAACAATTAACACCCTGAACTCAGAATTGTGAAAAAAACTGACAAAAATTATGCACACTTCTAAAAAGTGTTGGTGCAACATATCGATACATATATAGTGTATACATACATCCAGTAGTGGCAAAAAAAGCGTTAGACAACATTGGTGATCTGCTTGGAAAATGCAGGGGTCCAAATGATAGCCTTTTGGATCTTTTGGAAAATTTAGATGCTCGTTCCTAAGTTTACAATTGGATGATTGAGTAGGCCAGAAACCACAAAACAGGTGTTTGATTTTTGTTTTTATTTGCACACAGGATGAGCTGACCCAGGATGATGCCGGGACAAGTGGTATGGAGGAGGAGGAGGACATGCCCAGCGAGAGCCAGGAGGTGGCTGGGCCCAGCACGAGCCAGAGTGACAGCCAGACCCAATTAAGAAGTCTACCTCGACCCCTGCCCTTACCCCCAAGAAGGCCCAGGAGGATGACCATTGTGGAGGAGGAATCACTGGAACTGATTCGGAAGGCGAGTGCGATTCTCGACAAACCCCCCCTTCCAGAAGAGGGCTATGCCAGCTACGTGTCCAGCAGGTTGCTGGAAATGGAGAGGGGCCAACGGCACCTGTGTGAGGGCCTAATTTCTGAGGCAATTAGGGGGGGTTTGAGGGGTGAATTACGAGAATCCACCCGCCTGACCCATGAAGGCCCGACACCAACTTCTCCTCCTCCTCCTCCTCGTCTTCCTTCTCCTCCTCCTCCTCCTCCTCCTCCTCCTACTCCTCCTCCTACCACAAGTCAGCCTCCAAGGAAGCGTGCAGGGAAGACTGCAGGGAAGAGTGCAGGGAAGCGTGGTGCGAAGAGTCGGAAGTGATTGCCTGGCTTCAGTCTGGTCTCACAGAAGACACAGGCTGTTGTAGTGCCACAGCTTGGGGACATAGATGTCATCTGCTGCTGTTCCTGGTCTGTCTGATTCCTGGTCAATCTTCTTGTGCTCCCTATATTGTATGAAATGTGCCCAAGCTTAATTTTTGGCTTCACAAACTTGGTGTCTGCCGTTGGGGCAAAAAGTCTTGACAAAATCTACAAGTGGCTCCAGTGTTGCCTTCCTATTTTGTTTTGCCTTGTTTGTTTTAACCAGAATAAATGGTCATTTAATTTTCATCAAATAATGATATACGTGCTTGTTATTCAAAAACATAGTTTCTTTAGGAGTAGGCAGGTACATGTCTAAACATTCATTTGACAATACAAGTGTAAAGTGCAACTTCAATGGAACTGCAAGTGCAGTCGCTGGAAAGGTGAGGTTTAACATCGGAATTAAGGGCAAGCTCTGCTGACTCCACAATTGTATCATGTGTAATAACTAATCCTTTTGATAACCAACAAATAATAAAAAATATCTATATAGAGATATATGTACATATATAATATATAGATATATATATATATATATATATATATATATATAATTTTATTTTTATACACGTATAGATCTATATATCTATATATATTTATATATATATATATATATATATGTAGATATCGATATATATATTTTTTGGCGCTTATTGAGAAATATAGATATATTTTTCATTTGGTGATTTGGATATCTATATCTATATCTATATCTATATCTATATCTATATCTATATATATATATATATATATATATATATATATATATATATATATATATATATATATATATATATATATATATATATATATATATATATATATATATATATATATATATATAACTTCACTAAAGAATGCTGAAGAAAAAACGTTCGGGAGTACTCTGCGTGAATATACAAGCAGCAAGGCAAAATCATTCTTCAAGTACGATACCATACAAATCCCGCTGTCAGAAAAAAAAAAAAAAAAAAAAAATTTCAACAGCGTGACGATTGTGCGAGCTTCAAAACGAAGGCTAGTTTTACCAGACCGAGCGAGTCCGTGACATAATAGCTACTGAGCATGCGTCCTTTTTGGTACGCCGGACCATACTACACACGACCGGATTATCCGCTGGACTGCCAAGTCCAGCGGATAATTTGAGAACAAAACCTGAAACTTTAGTCCGCCGTACTTTGGCCAAAAAAAGTCCGCCGGCGCCCACACACGAGGGGATTATCCGCTGGACTTCGGTCCAGCGGATAATCCCGCGGGATAGTCCCTTCGTGTGTACGCGGCATTAGAATCACTCCCAGGGAAAATACATTAATCCCTGCAGCGCCCCCTAGTGTTAACCCCTTCCCTGCCAGTCACATTTACACAATAATCAGTGCAATTTTATAGCAACGATCGCTGTGTAAATGTGAATGGTCCCAAAAATGTGTCAAAAGTGTCCGAAGTGTCCCCGCAATGTCGCAGTCATGAAAAATTGCAGATCACCGCCATTACTAGTAAAAAAAAAAAAAATGCAATAAATCTATCCCCTATTTTGTAAACGCTATAACTTTTGCGCAAACCAATCAATATACGCTTATTGCGATTTTTTTTTACCAAAAATATGTAGAAGAATACATATCGGCCTAAACTGAGTAAAACATTTTATTTTTTTTTTTTTTTTAAATTGGATATTTATTATAGCAAAAAGTTAAAAATATAGTTTTTTTCAAAATTGTCGCTTCTTTTGTTTATAGCGCAAAAAATAAAAAACGCAGAGGTGATCAAATACCACCAAAAGAAAGCTCTATTTGTGAGAAAAAAAAGGATGTCAATTTTGTTTGGGTGCAACGTCGCACAACGGCACAATTGTCAGTTAAAACGACGCAGTGCCGAATCGCAAAAAGGGCTCTGGTAAGGAAGGGGGTAAAATCCTCCGGGGCTGAAGTGGTTAAGAGGGGAAATGATTTCAATGTACAAATACCATACTGGTGACCCCACAATAGGGATAAAACTTTTCCGTGAAAGGGCATTTAAAAAGACCGATGGCCATTCACTAAAATTAGAGGAAAATCGATTTAACCGGAAACTGCGTAGAGGGTTCTTTATGGTAAGGGCGGTAATAATGTGGAATTCTCTTCCAAGAGCAGTGGTTTCAGCAGGGAGCATCGATAAAAACTATTAGATAGGCACCTAAACGACCACAACATACAGGGATATACAATGTAATATTGACATAAAAGCGCACACACATAGGTTGGACTTGATGGCCTTTTTGCAACCTTACCAACTATGTAACTATATACAACTTGGGACATCCTATACCTTTACGGCTAGCAATCCACCCGCTCTCAATGCGGAACGTGCCCTACGTCCGTTTCGTCTATTGACGTCTTCTGGGGAACGTCATCACGTTCCGCATTGAGAGCGGGTGGATTGCTAGCCGGCCAGCGTATTTTACTTTCATTTTACCTTCTGCTAGTGCACATTTCTCTTGTGTAAGTAGGATTTTTTTATCTCTGTTTAATAAACTTTTTATCTGGTATCACACTATGGGAGCATCCCTTGTCTTCATATAATTACATGCTGATGCTGAGCGATTCCTGGCTTTATATCCCTGGAGAGTTCGCATGCTAAGGCTGATCTGAAGGGGACAACATACAGATTTGGTAGAGTGGATTTGCGCTAATTCTGGCAATATCTGTTTATCATCTAATTGCTACTGGGAAGGGAACAAATGGGTTAGTGGAAGGTACGGGGGAGATAAAACTTTGGGAAGGGAAAAAAGCACAGGTGAAGTATGGGCCAATCAAACTTGCATGTGAATTGTCACCAAAATAAAAAAGCAATAGCTTAAAATATTGTTCTGTGACAGTCCATGTCATATGGTTTGGAGAATAATAGCAGCAGTTTTTAGAAGGCAGCCCAGTTTGAAGATCTAAGAAGCGGCAAAGAAATCCTCTGGAGGTACTGGGAAGAGAAACAGAAGGCGCCACTCTAAGTGCAATAAATAGTGGAAATCTTCAATGTAAAAGGTTAAAAATAGCTGTACTCACAAAAGTACTATGTCCAAGGGCGTGTGAAACTGAGATGGTGAGCCGGATGTCCATGGAGGGTGTAGAACAAGCGATTTCCGTATCCTGGAGGTGCTGTCTTGTTGCTGAAAAAAGAGCTGGGGCATCCACTGCTGACACTTCCTTTTTTTTTTTTCCACTATTTATTGCACTTAGAGTGGCGCCTTCTGTTTCTCTTCCCAGTGATCTGAAGGGGAAACACTGCAGAAATTCTGGTCCCTGGTCAATCATGTTTGTGGAGATTTGGATTGGTGCTGAGGTCTGACGGTCCAGGTCATATCCCAATATCACTGAATTACAGGCTTATCCAAGCTTGCCTTCTGGTAAGCACATCTTTAGAGTGGTGGTGGATCACAGTGTATCTGGTGGATTTCTCACAGTCACTAATTTGGACTTTATATTGTTATATATAATTGTTTTCAGCCACATAAGACTTCACTGGACTTTCAATGGTGGTTCTCTTTGTTATTTGATTTAGCACATATACTGATTGATCAATATTGTTGTTTCACTTTTTGGTATTTTATTCATACCATTATATTTAGCGCGGCTTTTTGTATTATATTGTTAAATTTGCTGTTATCGCTCTCACTCTCTTACTGGTCACTGGAAGTTCAACATGGCATCTCATGGCAAAGATCTCTCTGAGGATCTGAAAAAAAGAATTATTGCTCTACATAAAGATGGCCTAGGCTACAAGAAGATTGCCAAGGTCCTGAAACTGAGCTGCAGCACTGTGGCCAAGACCATACAGCGTTTTAACAGGACAGGTTCCACTCAGAACAGGCCTCACCATGGTCGACCAAAGAAGTTGAGTGCATGTACTCAGCGTCATATCCAGAGGTTGTCTTTGGGAAATAGACATATGAGTGCTGCCACCAAATTTGTCTATATGGCTGTCGTCCCAGAAGGAAGCCTCTTCTAAAGATGGTGCACAAGAAAGCCTGCAAACAGTTTGCTGAAGACAAGCATACTAAGGACATGGATTACTGGAACCATGTCCTGTGGTCTGATGAAACCAAGATAAACCTATTTGGTTCATATGGTGTCAAGCGTGTGTGGTGGCAACCAGGTGAGGAGTACAAAGGCAAGTGTATCTTGCCTACAGTCAAGCATGGTGGTGGGAGTGTCATGGTCTGGGGCTGCATGAGTGTTGCCAATACTGGGGAGCTACAGTTCATTGAGGGAACCATGAATTCCAACATGTACCATGACATACTGAAGCAGAGAATGATCCCCTCCCCTAGGAGGCTGGGCCGCAGGGCAGTATTCAAACATGTTAATAACCCCAAACACACCTCCAAGACGACCACTGCCTTGCTAAAGAAGCTGAGGGTAATAGTGATGGACTGGCCAAGCATGTCTGCAGACCTAAACCCTATTGAGCATCTGTGGGGCATCCTCAAATGGAAGGTGGAGGAGCGCAAGGTCTCTAACATCCACCAGCTCCGTGATGTCGTCAAGGAGGAGTGGAAGAGGACTCCAGTGGCCTGTGAAGCTCTGGTGAACTCCATGCCCAAGAGGGTTAAGGCAGTGCTGGAAAATAATGGTGGCCACACAAAATATTGAGACTTTGGGCCCAATTTGGACATTTTCATTTATGGGTGTACTCACTTTTGTTGCCAGCGGTTTAGATGTGTGTTGAGTTATTTTGAGGGGACAGCAAATTTACACTGTTAAGCTGTACACTCACTACAGTGTAGCAAAGTGTAATTTCTTCAGTGTTGTCACATGGAAAGATATAATAAAATATTTACAAAAATATGAGGGGTGTACTCACTTTTGTAACATATTGTAACTCAGATAAAATACTTATTGCAAGTTACAGTTTTCTTGTAAAGTGACAAGTTTGAATTTGTAAAGTTTCCTCAGCTTTTTGTTTCATAATTTGTCTCTCATTATTACTTGCAAGTCACTTACAAAACTAATAATTTATTAGTTAGATGGTAACTAAATGTGCAAGTTATTATTAAAAACCCTTCATTGTTTTAGCCCTTAAATTAACTGCAAATCCTTGAGTACGAAATATGTATTAGAAGCTACAGCTATTTTATTAATATTTTGCTCCACTAATCTTTTTATAAAACCATGTAGAAATTCTAAATGAGTTTGAAGAACACTATTAATTGTCGTTCTATTTTTGCATGAGAAGGTTTATTTAGTGCTAATGAAACTCAGTTTCCAATTAATGAATGCTAGCAAATGAGCATCTGCTCATGAACAGGTTAATTTAGGCTGAATGGATTTTGGCCTCTGAGTAATTCATAACACACTAGCATGCATTTTATGTCCAATTAGAAAATATTTCAGGAGGAATACATATTATTTAAGTACTCACCGGATGGTACATGTCTCCATCTCACTCTTATTCCTGTGTTCAGGGGTTGCAATGCCATCAGAGACATGTTCACTTTTGATGAACCTGCCCTATGCTGGGCAGATTTTGGCCAAAAGGTTTTCAAACTTATACATACTTTTTTCAACTTTCCCTTTCCCAAAGACCCTTGGTTTGCATTCCTCCATCTTAAACACCCCTTCCTCACTAAACTCAAAACAACTAACTAACAATGTATGTGCTGTTGGCAGCCAAACAAACCATTGCTAAGGTAGCACCCTCTAGTGTGTTTTTTTTTTTGGTAGTGTAGGTAAATTTTTAGGCTTGGCTGGCGCAGACAAACCTGTATGTTTTTTTTTTTTCTGGGTCAGGGTTTGAGTGACTCAGGGAGGGCTGGGTGACTCACAGGCAGCATCACTAAGACCTCCTACCTATTTCCAGAACATGCTGGAACCTTATGGAGAGATAAGAGGAGAAGTGAGGTGGAGCTGCCTGGAGTATTCTGAAGGCCCTGACCAATCCCCAGGGGCAGGGGGCAGGCCTCCTCAAATACTCAGGGTCAGCCCAGCTGGGGAGGAATTGTTTGGGTGAAAGCTGGAGATGGAGTTTTAGGCTGTCGGTGGCCTTTGAGGGAGCTCCCCAGTCTGGGGGGGGGGGGACCTAGGGCCTGGGCTCGGGTGCGAACGGGACCTTCTTAAAACCAACAGAGGTGTCCTGGACAGGAGGCAAGGGAGCAAGGAGAGGATAGCAGGAGAACACTGCCAGGCAAGTCTTCAGGAGGAACAACAAATTACTGCCAAGGGAGCTGGTGAGTGAAACACAAAATCAGGAGGACTGAGAGGCACACCTGAGAGGACTGGGAGCAAGCAGTCTGGGATGGGTGCAGAGCCAGTAAGGAGAACTGTGGTGGAATGGGCAGTGGAAAGAGACAGCTGCAGCCAGGAGGACTGGCAGGGCCTGAATAGGTGGCACTGGGATCAGTAGCCACGTAGTACAGCTAGCACTAGTCTAGGACTACTATTTTTGCTACACCATAGGGGCACATGGTCCCTGCCTGCAAAGGTCATTTTTGGCTGAGCCAGTGACAGGCCTGCAATTCGATGCTAGCTGGTCCTGGGAGTTGTAGTTCTACAAGCAAGTTTGTGCTGGAGGTAAGAGAGGAAGTTGTATATGCCGGAGGTGTATATAGTTCTCAGTCCCTATTATTTTTGCAATCAAATGGGCATCCCATATCTACCCTATCCCCATCCAAGTTACAATCCCCTCAATAACACACAAAAACAAAGTACAAGGACTGCTTTTTGACTACTGAGTGTTTGGAGATTTGTGTGCCTGGCTGTGCAGGGTGAGAGGCGGACCACAACTACCAGCAGCCCCTACGGGGTTACCGCTACACTAATATATTCAATAAGCACTTTGTATACTTTATGGAATCCAAGCAATGAATGGCTCTGTTCTTTATTTTAGAGAAACTCACAAGCATACTCATGGACACCCATTTCTTACCCACTTCCCATTTCTTACGATATGACCCCCATGGATTCAATGCCTATGCTTTTGCTTCCAGTTAAAAGCTATACGTCTTTGGATGTTCCTTTCTTTTCAATCCATCCTGCTTTTTCTTATCCCTCCACTTGCAGGGAGTGTACTGTGGATCATAAGTTCTTTCTACATTGTTTAATATCTTTGCTTGATTTGCTATCATTAAAGATAAGCTTATGCACTTATGTGAACATTTTCATTTTATTTTAAACCAATCAAAGGTGATTATAATGATATGCCACGCTCTATAACTTTGTTTAAAAAATAATTAAAGTAAATATGTATTATTTAGTCAAGTGTGCTATCTCAATAGAACTGATCTTGAGAAATATTGTCAAAAAATATTAAATAATGCTCAAATATACTAGTGTATATGACAAAATATAAGACCGCAGCAAAAAAACATAACTTTCCCTATAAATTTGCCCACCGGATACATGTGAATAGTGACATAAATGAAAAACTGATAAGTGTCCAAATTAAGCTGTGATGAATAAATAAAATAGTCTAGCAGAAAAACAAAAATGTATTTGCAAATAATAAAAGTCCCCTTCTAGGGCTGAACTCACCAAGGCAGAGCAAATGTGGCAGCTATTGGATCAGACAAACATGCTGAAATGGAGTCCAGGGTACACAGAATGCAAGCACAGCTGATATCTGAAATTTACCCAAAGAGCCCAAAAAAGCTTTCCTCTGATGTCAGCTCCAAAGACCATAAGAATTGCCTCAAAGAAATGGAAAAAACTGTATGGTGAAGTACTGTGGTACAAAGAAATAAGATGTGCGCTAAGCGCTACTTACAGGATACAAAGCAAGGCAAGCTTATCAGAAAGAACTTCAGTGATCGCCGCTGGATAAGCATGCTTTCCACGGAGGCAGGATATGACGTCAGTAATAGCGTTGGCTGGAAATTACGTCGACACGTTTCGCCCCTCCTCCAGGGCATCATCAAAGGACATGATCTCCAGCTGACGTGAGAGATATTTAAGCTGGTTGTAATTGTTAAACTCCTCCTAGAAGGGAGGAGCAAAAGACACCAATCATTTTAATGACAAAAGCGTTCAAAGCATAACCTACATAATCATCATATAAGTTTGCCTTATATAAAACTTTATTTAGCAGGTGTGCATAGGACAAAAGTATCCGTCCACAATACACAATGGAAATAACAAATAAAATATATGATGAAATGGAAAATATAAAACATAAAATTTACATATAGAATTACATATGTAAAAATGCATATATAAAAACACAATATAATGAATATGGAACTTGAAATAATGGAAAATTTAATCATGACTGGAATAAGAAATTAATTAAGATTAAAATAAAATAAAAATAAAAATAAATATAAAAATAAAATTAAAAATAAAAATAAAAATAAATATATAAATAAATATAAAAAAAAAAAGGAGTTTAACAATTACAACCAGCTTAAATATCTCTCACGTCGGCCAGAGATCATGTCCTTTGATGACGCCCTGGAGGAGGGGCAAAACGCGTTGACGTAATTTCCAGCCAACGCTATTACTGACGTCATATCCTGCCTCCGTGGAACGCACGCTTATCCAGCGGCGATCACGAAAGTTCTTTCTGATAAGCTTGCCTTGCTTTGTATCCTGTAAGTAGCGCTTAGCGCGCATCTTATTTCTTTGTACCACAGTACTTCACCATACAGTTTTTTCCATT
The DNA here is from genome assembly GCA_028564925.1 of Lithobates sylvaticus. Lineage (NCBI taxonomy): Eukaryota > Metazoa > Chordata > Amphibia > Anura > Ranidae > Lithobates > Lithobates sylvaticus. Next base: position 354,775,935 of record CM053027.1, on the reverse strand, counting down.
TCTTTGAGGCAATTCTTATGGTCTTTGGAGCTGACATCAGCGGAAAGCTTTTTTGGGCTCTTTGGATAAATTTCAGATATCAGCTGTGCTTGCATTCTGTGTACCCTGGACTCCATGTCAGCATGTTTGTCTGATCCAATAGCTGCCACATTTGCTCTGCCTTGGTGAGTTCAGCCCTAGAAGGGGACTTTTATTATTTGCAAATACATTTGTGTTTTTCTGCTGGACTATTTTATTTATTCATCACAGCCTAATTTGGACACTTATCAGTTTTTCATTTATGTCACTATTCACATGTATCTGGTGGGCAAACTTATAACGAAAGTTATGTTTTTTTGCTGCGGTCTTATATTTTGTCATACACTAGTATATTTGAGCATTATTTAATATTTTTTGACAATATTTGTTAGCGCTGTTTCTTTTTGGCACTTATATTTCTGAAAGTTTTAGCACTTTTTTCACAGCAGCTGCAATTTATTAATTTATTTTATTTTAATTTATATCTGCACTTATCAATAGTTTTTGCTCCAGCGCCAGTATTTGTTGTCTTTATATTTTTGATCTTGAGAAAGGCAGAGCGTTATAACTGATTGTGGAGCTGTGACATACAAAAGGGGAGCTGATTACTGAGAGAAGGGTAGGTGCCAGAGATGAGCAGGACTATAAGAAAAGAAAGAAGAAGCAGAAAGGTGGTTAAGGAGAAAAAGTGGCAACTGGGAAAATGAAAGAGATGTAAAAGCAGTAAGTAGATGATAATGGACATAAGGGAGAGGCAGTTTTTGTTAGGGATGGGCCGAATGAATCCCTGTTCGGTTCGCACCAGAACTTTCGAACCCCGCAAAAGTTCGAACCCGAATAACGAACGACATTAAAGTCAATGGGACCCGAACATCAAAAATCATAAGGTGTCCATTTTGAAAGCTTATATGCAAGTAATTGGGCATACAATGGTTATAGGGGTCTGGGTCCTGCCCTGGGGGACATGTATCAGTAAAAAAAAGTTTGTGAAAAATGTCATTTTTAAATGAGCAGTGATTTTTTGATTTTTAAAGTGAAAGCATAAAAATGAACAAATCCTTCCAATATAATGCCTGGGGGTCCCCTTAAGCCGCGTACACACGGAGGGACAATCCCGCGGGATTATCCTCTGGACTGAAGTCCAGCGTATAATCCCCTCGTGTGTGGGCGCCGGCGGACTTTTTGGCGCCAAAGTCCGGCGGACCAAAGTTTTAAGTTTGGTTTTAAAATTATCCGCTGGACTTGGCAGTCCGGCGGACAATCCCGCCGTTAGTAGGCAAGTCCGCGGGACTTTTGAAACCCCCAAGACGGAAGAAGACCCCCGGAGCAGTGCAATAAAATATTTTTTCAAAAGTGTGGGTGTTTTTTTACTTTACATTTTACACCTTAGGTGAATGGGTAGGGGTACATCATACCCCATACTCATTCACATAGGGTGGGGGGCCGGTATCTGGGGGCCCCCTTATTAAAGGGGGCTCCCAGATTCCGATAAGCCCCCGCCCGCAGACCCCGACAACCAACGGCCAGGGTTGTCGGGAAGTGGCCCCGCTAGCTACGTAACCTGAAGTTACGTTCGAAATGAACGGACTGCTCCGTGTGTGGGCAAGTCCGTTCATTTTCAAAAGTCCCGCGGACTTTGGCCGGCGGATTATCCGCCGGAGAAGTCCGTGCGTGTGTGGGCAAGTCCGCACGTGTGTGGGCAAGTCCACACGCTCGGAAAGTCCGGCGGACCCAGCTGGAAAGTCCGGCGGATTGTCCGCTGGACTAGGTCCGCCGGCAAAAGTCCACACGTGTGTACGCGGCATAAGTCTACCTGTAAAGTGGCAGATCTGTACCATGTCTACAATCTGCTGCAGCAATAATTGCATTTATAAAGCCAAAATAAAATAAATTTTCTCTGCAAGCTGCCTTTATTTTGCTCAGCAACAGCTGGGGAGCCTGTGTGTATCATGAGGCCACAATGTAGTACACTGGGGACAATATTAGAGATTTTTTGGATACATTCTGGTGTCACTTTGACTTTGGATAGTAACAGGTGCGTAAAAATTGGTCTTTGGGTGTCGGTGGCGCCTTCCCACCGTAACCCTATAGAGGTAATCTTGATGAAAGCAAGAATGCGCCTTGGTGTAAAAAATTGCAATGATATGCACTTGTCAAACAGGTGCAGAAAATGTACTCTTTGGGTGTCGGGGGTGCCTTCCCACCAAAACACTACAGAAGTACTCTTGATGAAAGCAGGAATTGGCCTTGCTGTAAAAAATTGCAAAGATATGCACCTGTCAAACTGGTGCTGAAAAATTGGTCTTTGGTTGTAATTGTGCCCATGAAACCTATACCAAAAACATTCTTCAAGATGAAATGATTTAACACCCTCAAAGCTAGGCTGTCTCGAAGTCCTGCAGAGATTCCACATCCCAAAAAGACTTAATCAGTGATATTAGCATCAGGGGCTTCATAGCTGGTAATCCAGGACGGATTCATTTTTATAAAAGTCAAATAATAAGAGTCTGTGGACAGACGCATTCTATGATCAGTAACAAAACCTCCTGCAGCACTGAATGCCTGTTCTGAAAGCACGCTGGATGCAGGGCAGCCCAACAACTCAATAGCATACTGGGCAAGTTCTGGCCAGTGGTCTATTGTCATGACCCAGTAAGTCAGTGGATCATCAGCTGGAAAGCTCTCCATCTCTGTTTTGGCCCCAAGGTAATCATCCACCATGTGATGCAGACGCTGCCGATGGGATGTGGAAGCTGACAGCCCTGGGCGGCAAGGAGTAAATAAATTCCAAAATGCCTCACTTAGGCAGGTGCCTTCTCCAATGCTCCTCTCTTGACCAACAGAAGACTCAAAACTTTATAATTTTGTCCCCCTTTTATTTTTTGGGATGTTTGTTCTTTTTGAATAGCTGTATCTGGATTTGGTGTATTTGGAATGTAAAAATGTATTTTGTATATATGTGTGTAAAGAAAAAGAATAAAAAAATTACTGAATTAAAAAAAAAAAACAACTATGTTTTCCACCACACTGTAACCTACTGGAGTCAGGAAAAAAATGTTCAATAAAATCCCCTTTAACGTGTCCTCAAGAGATTTCATCTTCTGCACTCTCTGTGGGGATGGGATGAGTTCTGAGACCTTCCCCTTATAACGGTGGTCAAGGAGGGTTGCCAACCAGTAATTATCTTTCTCCTTTATGCCAAGTCTTCTTGGGTCCTTTCACAGGCTTTGAAGCATTAGATTGCCCATGCGCCTCAAATTTGCAGAGGATGACAACATCTGGAACTACTTCCTCCGAGCCATATACTACTCCCAAGGGTCCTGGGTTGGAAAGCCATCGCTTACAGATTGGCGCATGTCTTCCTCTTCTTTGAAGCCTATGAAAGTGCCAGAATCCTCCTCCTCATCCTCCTCCCCTCTCTCCTCCTGTGTGTTCTGTGACATAGGAATGATGGTGTCTGAATTAGTGGGCTTTGAGAGGAAAGGAAATCCTCCTCTTCCTCCTGCTGCTCTGCCTCCAGTGCCCTGTCCATAATACCATGCAGAGTCTGCTCCAACAGGAACACAACAGGGATTGTGTCACAGATGCATGTACTGTCACTGGTCACAATCCTTGTGGCCTCCTCAAATGGTGACAATACAGTGCATGCATCCTTAATGATCAGCCATTGGCGTGGGGAAAAAAAGCCTGAGCCTGTCGTCGTGCCGTACTGGCACAGATACTCGTTGACGACCCTCTGCTGCATGTATAGCCGCTTTAGCAATCCCAGAGTTGAGTTCCACCTGGTGGGCAAATGTCACAAATCAGGTGGTTTATGGGCAGGTGAATTTCAGCCAACTGAGCACTGGCTGTGTATGACCACCTGAAATGGCTACAGACTCTTCTGGCAAGTTTTAGTACATCTTGCTACCCTGGGTACGTACTTAGGAAATGCTGTACTACAAAACTGAAGACATGTGCCAGGCATGGCACACGTGTCAACTTTCCTTGTCTAAGGGCGGACAGGAGGTTTGAGCCATTATCGGACACCACTATTCCTGGCTCCAGCTGGCGTGGTGTGAACCACCTCTGGGCCTGTCCCTGCAGAGCTGCAAGAATCTCTGCTCCAATGTGGTTCCTGTCCCCTAAACACACCAGCTGAAGCACTGCATGGCACCTTTTAGCCTGGCTCTGGGAATAGCCATTTGAATGCTTAGGGGGTACGTTCATAGGACAATTTTGCAGAGGAGGGCATGGAGGTGGCGGAGGAGGAGGGGGTAGAGCTCACAGGTCTGGCATCATCACCACCAGCTGTATGGATATGTGGGGGCACAACAAGCTGCAGCATCGAGCCCTATCCTGCAACCTTTCGAGTTGCAAGCAGCTTTACCCAGTGTGCTGTGAATGAAATATATCATCCCTGCCCATGCTTGCTGGACCACGTGTGTATTTTAAGGGGGATTTTATGGCTGGCTGCCTTGCACAATGATGCCAGAACATTCCCTTCCACGTGATGGTAGAGGGATGGAACAGCCTTACGTGAAAAGTAGTAGCGACTGGGAACCTGCCATTCAGGAAAGGGGGCAGAATCCACTAGGCTGAAAGGCAGAAGTTGGAGAGCCAACAGCTTTGACAAGCTTGCATTCAGACGCTGGGAATGTGGGTGTCAGGGACTGTATTTTTTTTCCGCTGCAGCAGATGGGGCAGATAAATTTGCCGGCTACAGTCTACAGCTGGCGGTGTGCTGCTGGCAGATGAGCTGCTAGGACCTGGGACACCCTGTGCTATACCATCATCCCTGTCAGTGGAGGCTGCTGAAAGGTAATGACTCGGTATCGCAGGGGCAGACTGAAGAGGGTAAGGAGGAGAATAAGGTACAGATTTGTGCCCCTTTTGTGTGGCTTTTAGGTGCGTTGGACCTTTTGTTATTCTGAAGAAATCCATGTGTGTTTGTCTGTATCCATGTGGGAAAGTGAGTCTAATGGGAGTAGTTTCATAATTATCCATCAGCTGCTGCACCTGCAGAGCTCTAATGAGGAACGCTGCTGGGCCTGTATCCTTTAAGACATGTTACTATTGGGAGTATCTCACCAAAAATGTATTTATTTTTATTGCCTGAAATCTGATTTGTATCTTAGGCAGATTTCTGGGAAAATTGGTGAGCCAATCACACAAGCAGGAAATTATGTTTCTGGGGGGTAGTCAGTACACATTTTGTGTACAGAGCACCTCCAGGTAGCCATATTGCATTTTCAGAAAATTACAGAGCTTCAAATTTAAAAGGAAACTTAATTTTCAATAACATTTAATTACAGTGTGACTTGTGTCGCAACTGTATAGGTTACATTATTGTTTCTTTATTTGCTATTTTTCTTCCCAACGAAAGTGGAGTTACCCTTTAAGGAAGCAAGGGAGGTTTCTGTAAAGATGATCTGCTGAGAAGTTGTGATGGTGTCTTTGGGTATGTTGTTGCTTCTTCTTATTCCCTTGTGTGTGCTCAGCAATAAAAACAAAAAATCCAAATAAAGTGACTTATGCCCCGTACACACAGTCGGAAATTCCGACCACAAAATCCGTCGGCTTTTTTCCGACACTGGTGTTGCATACACACGGTCGGACAAAGTTGTCGGAAAATCCGATCATTCTGAACGTGGTGACGTTCATTGTGTACGACGGAATAGCCAATAGCTTTGGTCTTGTAATGTGATCTGAGCATGGGTGGCACTTTGTCCGTCGGAATTCACTACACACGATCGGAAAAAGTCCGATCAGACTTTGTTGTCGGAAAATTTGAGAGCAGGATCTCAATTTTTTTCCGGCAGAAATTCCGACGGAAAAAGTCCGATGGAGCCCACACATGGTCGGATTTTCCGACAACATGGTCCGATAGGACATTTTCCGTCGGAAATTCCGACTGTGTGTACGGGGCATTATACCCACTGTGTTGACATATCCCAAGCCAAGGATTTAGCCCTGGGAATTGAATGGGCCTGGAAGGCTGGGAGCTTAAACTTGAAGTAAGTGGACTGGGACTAGGGATGAGCCGAACACCCCCCTGCGAACCAGAACCTGCGAACAGACCTAAAGCTTGTGTGAACTTTAGAACCCTATTAAAGTCTATGGGACTCGAACGTTCAAAATCAAAAATGCTAATTTTAAAGGCTTATATGCAAGTTATTGTCATAAAAAAGTGTTTGGGGACCTGGGTCCTGCCCCAGGGGACATGTATCAATGCAATTTTTTTTTTAAGGAGCAGTGATTTTAATAATGCTTAATGTGAAACAATAAAAGTGTAATATTCCTTTAAATTTCGTACCTGGGGGGTGTCTATAGTATGCCTGTGAAGGGGTGCATGTTTCCCGTGCTTAGAACTGTCCCTGCACAAAGTGTCATTTTTGCAGGAAAAAAAGCTATTTAAAATCACTCGCGGCTAATGAATTTCCGGCTCCCGTAACACAGAGAACAGCCATTCATTGAAAGTCATTGATAAGAAAAAAAGCATGGGGGTTCCCCCAAATTCAATTACCAGGCCCTTCATGCCTGCTATGGATATTAAGGGGAACCCCGCTTCAAATTAAAAAAAAAATGACGTGGGGGTCCCCCTAAATATCCATACCAGACCCTTCAGGTCTGGGATGGATTTTAAGGGGAACCCCGGCCAAAAATAAATTAAAAAAATGGCGTGGGGTCCCCCTCAAAATCCATACCAGACCCTTATCTGAGCACGCAACCTGGCAGGCCGCAGGAAAAGAGGGGACGAGAGAGCGCCCCCCCCTTCTGAACCGTACCAGGCCACATCCCCTCAACATTGGGAGGGTGCTTTGGGGGTCTGTGACCCCTCAAAGCACCTTGTCCCCATGTTGATGGGGACAAGGGCCTCTTCCCCACAACCCTGGCCATTGGTTGTGGGGGTCTGCGGGTGGGGGGCTTATCGGAATCTGGAAGCCCCCTTTAACAAGGGGACCCCCAGATCCCACCCCCCCTGTGTGAAATGGTAAGGGGGTACAAAAGTACCCCTACCATTTCACCAAAAAAGTGACAAAAATGTTAAAAATGACAGGAGACAGTCTTTGACAATTCCTTTATTAAAATCTTCTTTCATCTTCTTTCTTCTGGTCTTCCTTCTTCCTTTCTTCATCCTTCGGTTTCTTCATCTTCTTCTTCCATCTTCTTCCATCTTCTTCCTCTGATCCGCTTCTTCTTGCTCTGGTCTTCTCGTCCGGCATCTTCTTCCACGGCGTCAGCGTCTCTTCTTGGGCCGCTCCGTGCAATGGGAGGCTCCCGCTGTGTGAGGCTTCGCTGCGTCTGCCCCCGTCCCCCCTCTGACGTCATGGGGAAAGCCATAGGGAAGTCCCCATGACGTCCCCGTGCGTCAGAGGGGGGTGGGGTCACCAGGTGGCCACGCCCTCCATTATAAAAGAGCTGTCAGATGCAGCGAAGCCTCACACAGCGGGAGCCTCCCATTGCGCGGAGCGGCCCAAGAAGAGACGCCGACGCCGCGGAAGAAGATGCCGGACGACAAGACCAGAGCAAGAAGAAGCTGATCGGAGGAAGAAGATGATAGAAGAAGAAGATGGAAGAAGAAGATGAAGAAACCAAAGGATGAAGAAAGGAAGAAGGAAGAAGACCAGAAGAAAGAAGATGAAAGAAGACTTTAGTCAAGGACTTGTCAAAACCGTCTCCTGTGATTTTTAACATTTTAGTCACTTTTTTGGTGAAATGGTAGGCCCTTACCATTTCACACGGGGAGGCGGGATCTGGGGGTCCCCTTGTTAAAGGGGGCTTCCAGATTCCGATAAGCCCCCCGCCCTCATCCCCCCCTCTTTTCCTGCGGCCTGCAAGGTTGCGTGCTCGGATAAGGGTCTGGTATGGATTTTGAGGGGGACCCCACGCCATTTTTTTTTTGGCCGGGGTTCCCCTTAAAATCCATCCCAGACCTGAAGGGTCTGGTATGGATATTTAGGGGAACCCCACGTAATTTTTTTTTAAATTTGAAGCGGGGTTCCCCTTAATATCCATAGCATACCTGAAGGGCCTGGTAATTGAATTTGGGGGAACCCCCACGCTTTTTTTTTTTTATCAATGACTTTCAATGAATGACTGTTCTCTGTGTTACGGGACCCGGCAATTCATTAGCCGCAAGTGATTTTAAATAGCTTTTTTTCCTGCAAAAATGACACTTTGTGCAGGGACAGTTCTAAGCACGGGAAACATGTGCCCCTTTACAGGCATACTATAGACACCCTCCAGGTACGAAATTTAAAGGAATATTACACTTTTATTGTTTCACTTTAAGCATTATTAAAATCACTGCTCCAGAAAAAACGGCCGTTTAAAAAAAAAAAAATTGCATTGATACATGTCCCCTGGGGCAGGACCCAGGTCCCCAAACCCTTTTTATGACAATAACTTGTATATAGGCTTTTAAAATTAGCACTTGAGATTTCTCCCATAGACTTTTACAGGGTGCTTGCGGCTTTTCGAATTTGCCGCGAACACCCCAAATTGTTTGCTGAACAGGCAATGTTCGAGTCGAACATGAGTTCGACTCAAACTCGAAGCTCATCCCTAACTGGGACATTCGTGCGTGTAAACCTACTAGACTGCTTGATGGTTGTTTTACGTGTCCTGAGGGGTAGTAGTTCTTCATATGAAAAGTAAAGGAGTAACAGCACATTGATGAGACAATCTCTATGCTCCTCCCTGTAAGCATGTTCAGAGTTTTGGATAGAAAGTTCAGCTTTAAATACAGGGGGTCCCCAGGTTACAAACAAGATAGGGACTGTAGGTTTGTTCTTAAGTTGAATCTGTTTGTAAGCCGGAACAGGTACATTTTTAAGTGTAGCTCCAGCCAAAAAATAAATTTTTAAGTTTTTTTAGATAACATAGAGAAGGGTTATCACCCCTGTAACATTTGTTTTGCTGTCTGTGCCCCTGTTCAGAAGATTTCACCTCACCTTCTGTTCCAATGACAATTGGATTTGAAAAATTTTGGGTTGATAGGGAAACAAGGACTGGTGATAAAGCATCAGTGGAGACACCTTTTTTCCCATATTAACTCTTACAGGAGAGAATTTCCCTTTCTAGGGGTGGATTTCTTCTCACTTCCTGTTGTCTCCCTCCGTTTGTAAGTAGGAGTCGGTTGTAAGTTGGATGTTTGTAAGTAGGGGACCCCCTGTATATAACTACATACTTAAACAATATTCCTTTGTATTTTCTTCTTGCTTGCATGACAGACCTGCTGCATTTCATTTGGGTGACTGTGTGCAATGCAACACTGGTGGGATGCCTTTTAGATACCTGCTGCAGCTACTTATATATAGCGGTCCCTCCAACTTCCAAGGGCCTGATGGTGACCCCCAGAGCCAGGGAGAACTGACATTCCTACTCAGGGTGCAGGTTACTAGGCATGGTGGGTGTGGTGCAAAGTAGAAAGATTGGGCACTAGTCACTTTTTGTAAAAATGAACAAAGAGAGTTTATTTCTCTTAACAGGAATGGCGTGAGAGAGGGTTAGGGCACCGAACACCCTTAGGCAAATGTAATGGCAGTTAGGCAAGCTCCACAGACAAAAATAGAACTAGGCAGACAGACAGCCATACAGATAGAGGGCCTCTAAGCTGAATGCAGCAATCTGTATCTTGTTTCAACTGCTGTCTCCCATAGCAAAAAATTATCTCATGCCCTGTACACACGACACGGCACAGTCACATCAAATTCCGACCATCAAGAACGCGGTGACGTACAACACATACGATGGCACTATAAAAAGGAAGTTCAATAGCCACTGCGCCACCCTTTGGGCTCCTTCTGCTAATCTCGTGTTTATCTCGTGTTAGTAGAAGTTTGGTGAGAGACGATTCACGCTTTTTAGACTCATGACTATAAAAAATAATTCTAAACATTATTATGGAGATCTGGCTTTAAAAAAAAGAAAAGATTATTCATGAGATCACTAGAAATAAGTTTGTCAGAACTCTGTGTTAATATCAGCAGCAAAACAACTTCATTATTGTAGCATTATAAAGCACAAAAGAATGTGCTGCATTAAAAGATCACAGAATTTGCAGCGTGAGGAATGTGCTATCTCCATTACGAACGCTAGTTTTACCAGACCGAGGTCTTCCGTCTCGTACTTGCGTCAGAGCATGCATGGTTTTTGGTGCGTCGGAACAGCATACAGATGAGCGTTTTTTCGATAGGATTTTTTTCGTCTGAAAAAATATAGAACATCTTCTCTATCTAAGTCCGTCTGAATTTTCGAAGGAAAAAGTCAGACTTTTTCTGTCGGAAATTCTGACCGTGTGTACGTGGCATCACAGTATCCCCCTGTATATCTTCCAGCTTAACTCACAGTAACCCACTGTAGATCCTCAAACTCAGCTCGCCGTCTCTCACTAGACTTCTTGGACTCTCATATAAAAAATATAAAAAAGAAAAACTGGGGCTGAAGTAATAAATACAAATTAAGTGAATCGGTAGGATGTTGCAGCTGCTGCAAGAAAGTGCTAAAACTTTAAATGTGAAAAGTGTGTAAGAGCAGCGCTGGCAAAATGTGGTAGATTATGATACAAAAAATACACAAATGAATAAATAAACAAATGAGATAGGATACAAAGGTAACAAACCCATGCACAAATAAATAAACAGATGACAAAGGTGTAAAGCAATATAAAAAAAATATATCAAAATATAACAACTTGAAGTGACTGTATAAGTCCAAAGTTCCTACAGGTGCATGAAGTGAATCCCCCTTAGGAGACCCCACTCACCAGACAAGAGAAATCCTCAGCTTTTCAGTCTGGGACCAAACAAGCAGAAACTGCAATTACTGGTGATGCCAAAATTCCAAAGGTAGCTCGATCAATGAATAATTGGTGATGGGAAGGATGACACACTCCACAGTAATCTCCAGCTTTTGGCTGATTCCAGTAGGCAAATGTAATGTCACTGGGCCTTCCCCATATGTCTTTGATCCAGGAGAATACAGAGAGAGCTCTCCACCATGCTTTCCAGACACCTTAAAGCGGTAGTAAAGTACTTTATATATATATATATATATATATATATATATATATATATATATATATATATATATATATATATATATATATATATATATATATATATACCTATAAGGGTAAAGGCATAATGAGCTAGTATGCACCGCATGCGCACGGGAGACTTCTTCCCGGCAAGATTCGGATTCTGCCGGCCTTTCAGTGGAGAATCCCCCGTATGCATGCGCCGCTGCAGTCAGCGGCTCATTGCACGGGGAATATCTCCTAAACCGTACAGGTTTAGGAGATATTTTTTTACCTACAGGTAAGCCTTATTATAGGCTTTCCTGTAGGTAAAAGTTAATTTTTTGAGTATACAACCGCTTTAAAGCCCCATACACACGGTCGGACAATCCGCGGACCAGGTCGGTCGGATTCTGTCCGTCGTACTTTGTCCGATGTTGTTGTTGCGTACACACGGTCGGACAACGTTGTCGGAATATCCGGTCTGCAAGAACGTCGTGACGTAAGTCGTCGTCCACGAGATTAGAAAAGGGAAGTTCAGCACCACGTCAGGCACCCGTTTGGCTCCTTCTGCTGATCCCGTGTTTATCGAGATTTAGTCGAAGTTTGGTGACTTAAGATTCGCGCTTCTCAGTTTTCTGACTCAGATCGTTACTGCTCTTCAGTTTGTGCTTGTCGTGCGTATCTGTTTATTAGTGCGTGTAGTCAGTTCGCATTTGTTGGTCATTGCGGCCTATATCTTGATATAGGACGCTTTGATTTGCACTGCTTATTGTCTGCTCGTTTCTGGTATTCATTTCGTTCTTTCAGGCCTTGCTGTTTATCGGTGCTTTCTGTTTGTCCGTTCTGACCAGCCGACCTTTTGTGACCTTGTGAGCGATGTTTCCCGTGCGTACTCGCCGCCGAGTTCGTGCTGTACGCGGAATTGGTGTCAGGCTTTTAGCTTTGAGCCAAGACCCGTCCATGAACAGAGTGACGAGGAGTATGTGGACCAAGAATTGGTTGCTTCAGCATGACCAATTCTCGCACATGCCTTTGCTTCGTGAGATCCGGGAGAATAATCCTGATGATTTCAGGAACTTTCTCAGGATGACGGACCCCGATTTTCACCGTCTTTTGGCTTTGCTGACCCCCTTTATCAGCCGGCAGGATACCTGCATGAGACAAGCCATTACTCCGGAGCAGAGGCTTGTTGCCACGTTGAGGTACTTGGCGACAGGGAGAAGTCTTCAGGATTTGAAGTTCTCTTCAGGTATCTCTCCCCAGGCCCTGGGAATCATTATTCCAGAGACCTGTTCTGCCATCATCCAGGTCCTGCAGGAGGACTATATTAAGGTAACATTTATACTTTACTATTCCCTTCTATGTATGCTCTGTTTGCTAATGTCTTCTATTTTTGACCTCCTTCCCTAAATACCATGATTGCAATATGTTCTAATATGCTGTGCCTTCATGCATTTTTCCCTTCACTTACCTCCCCAGCATGCTCTTCTGCCCCAATAGACACCTATGGCCTAGTCACTTAAGCAATGTCTTTTGTCTGCTGCATAGTATTGTTTGCCCCCAAACACCCCCTAAAATATGCACAAATGTTTGCTGTGTGGTTTACTTCATGTAGCGCCCCTTTTTTTTTTTTTTTTTTGGTGGGGGGGGGGGGGCAAAGTCATTAGGAACCCCCTCCCCCAACTGCTCTGTCAGATGGTACCAATCCTTTATCTGCTGGCTTTCCCAAGGTCCATACACACTATATACCTACCTCTTTATAGTGGGCATCTTTAGGGATGAATTCAGCAAAGCATGTAGTGCAAGGGGCTGGCTCCATACTTTCCATTTCCTCTTTTTTTGTGTTCTTTCCCTCCTATTAGCTTGCTTGGTAATTTCATAATGTCACAATGTGCTTGCCTTTTTTTTTGGGGGGGGGGGGGGGGGGGGGTTGAAATGTTATTTTATCTTTCCTGGGGGCTGCCAATAGTGTTAAGTACAACAGAGGGTCTGGCCAAACTAGCACACATTATGAGCCATTTGCCAATCAATGAAATGCAGAGGGTTACCTGTCCACCACCCCCCCCCCCAAAACCCTAGTTATTGCCAATGGCCCATCAGAAGTGTGGGGATTGATGGGGGGTGAGTAATCTGTGAAGGGGAGCCTCTACTTTTCTGTGCAAATACTTTCCAGCCTCAAATTTTCAAAAATGCTCTTGTTCCAAGATGTTGATTGTCTAATCTGCTTGCAATGTTTAGGTGCAAAGTGACTAATTATTTTTTCTTGTTTCACTCCACAGTTCCCTTCCACGCCACAGGAATGGCAGACTGTGGCCTCCCACTTTGCCAGCCGTTGGGACTTTCCTAACTGCGGAGGGGCAATTGATGGGAAACACGTCCGCATCGTCCCACCGCCCAACTCGGGGTCCTACTATTATAATTATAAGGGGTTTAATAGTGTAGTGATGTTGGCGGTGGTGTCGGCGACATACGAGTTTATGTATGTGGACGTGGGGATGAACGGCCGGATCTCGGATGGTGGAGCCATTACGCACACGGAGTTCTACTGGCGTCTCCAAAGTGGCAGTCTGTGCTTGCCACCTCCAGAGGAGAATGCAGAAGGACTCCCCTTCGTCTTTGTCGCAGATGAAGCGTTTGCGTTGACTCCCCATGTGATGAGGCCGTTCCCGATGAGGACCCTCACCCCAGACCAGAGGGTCTTCAACTACAGGCTGTCCAGAGCCAGAAGAGTGGTGGAGAACACTTTTGGCATCCTGGCCAGCCGCTTCCGCCTGTTCTTGACGGCTTTTAACTTGGCGGAATACAAACTGAACCACATAGTTCTTGCCTGTTGCATATTGCACAACTTCCTCAAAAGACATAACAGGAACTATGTGGTGCCCGTTGGCCCAGATGTGGAGGGCCCTCCAAATGCGGACCTCACAGCCCTTCAAGTGGCACGTCCAGGCTTGCCCCCTCTAAATGCCTGCGCGGTCCGCGAGCAATATATGGAGTACTTTGTGGGTAGGGGGGCCATTGCTCTGCCTGACGATGTGTGAGAGGCCTTTTTTAATAAATCTGATATTTCAACCAACCTATGATTTCTGGTCATTTCAGTATTCATTTTAGCTTATTTTACCTTGAAATTTTTTCCCTTTGCCTTCGACAGTGGGAATGCACTTTCTGGGCAAAAGGAGGTAACAGTCTCTTCTTCCCAAAAAGATTCTTCTCATGTTGTGTGTTTGATACCTAATCTTTGGTCTAGATAAGGTTTGTACTGCATAACTGACACCCAAAATACTCCTTTTCATCACCAGGTCAGACATGTGTGTATTCTCAAAAATGCTGTGCTCCGTGTTTTCGTACAAAGCACTGTGGGTGTCATTTACATAAGTCAAATCCACTATGCTCTACAAGTGCAGTGAAAAAGTGCCCTGGAAAAGAAACTTGCAGTGCAAAGTGGACTTGCCTTTAGTAAATAACACCAATTGCCCCCCATATCCTTTACATTTGCCATACATAATGCATTGTGTTTTTGAAATAAGGAAGCCACACATTTAGAAAAATAAAAAAGTTTACTTGGAAAACATTCACAAGTGCGTTTACAATCTTCACGCCCAAACTGACAACATCTTGGTTATTTACAACATTGTTTACAAACATTGCGCAATTGGTAAAACCAGGCATGGAGCAAAACAGAACCTATGAACTTGGAAAGTGCAACTTTGTAAAGTGAAGACAAGATCAGACATGACTATATGTTCAAAGTGTGTTTGATCTTGCCTTCATCACATGGGGGGGTCACCCCTGGAAAGTGGAAATTTAGAACATGCACACAATTTGTGTCTGAAAATGGTCATTAGATGGTAAAACACATGCCTAGAAGCTTCAAAAGTGCCATTTTCCATCATGGGGATGAATGGACGTTTTTTGGGGGTGCAACCCCTTCACCACAACCACTTTCGTAGTTTGTAAAGTGTTTGCACCCCCAAAAAAACGTTGGCATTCATCCACCATGATGGGAGCTAGCACATGTGGACACAATGTGTGCATGTTCCAAGTTTCACACAGTTCTTAAGTTGCAAATGTGTTCAGAAGCTGGCACAAATGTGTGTTAATTACTTGGTGCGTTTTCATATTTTTCCTAAAACATCAATGATGTTCTTCAATTTTTGTTGAACATCATTGATGTTTTGCTTTATGTAATCTAGATCTCTATTGCAGACCATTATCTCCCCGATGAGTACGTGGGCACTCTCTGTGGTAAAGTGCGATTTTTCTTCCACAACATCCACGTCACCTAAAAACCACAAACAAACAAAAATGGGGTGTTGGAAATGAGGCAGCCATACATTGATTAGCTTACCAGTAGCTGTGTTCTCCCACACTCACCTGTTGTGGTGACAATTTCTCCAAGTTCGATGATCTCTCCTTCCTCCTCCTCTGCTTCTGCTCTTTCCCCTTTTTTGGGAGGTGTTGGTTTTGGGGTTTCCTCAGACGGCCCAAGTTTTCGCTCCCCTATGAGAATGTACAAAAGGAATATTTAGCAACACAATCTATTGAGGGCAGAAATAGGAAATGACAAACATTGCTTGAAAGTGTCGGACACTATTTTTGTTTGGCCAGTTACAAATGCCAACTACATGAATGTAGTCACTTTGTAAAGGTGCTAAACTTACTAGCTTTTTGGTTGAAGTTTGTCTGATGGAGACCCCCCTCTAGTATCCACTGGAGCACATGTGTGGAAAAGCATAATAAAAAGGGGGTTTGGGTGTCCCAGCACTAGTGCTCTAGAGTCCAGATGGGTAAACAGCTACTGGGTGACCTCTCCTTTACATTGAATAAATTGGCTTTACATTCTTGATGACATTTCCAGTGAGAACAAACTTCCTTTCCACAAAAAAAACACCAAACATCGTATTATAAGTGGCCGAACGATCGAGGTTGCGTACGATCGAATGGACACACACGATCATGCCAGTGGCAGAAAGATCGAGGCTGAGTACGATCGAATGCACAGACGAACCTGAAAGTGGCCATTTTGGAATGTACAACTTTGTAAAAATCAAACCACATGGAGCAGTATGCAAGCAAGAACTAAAACACAAAACCCAACTACTTACTTTTTAGAAGAATTCGCTTGATCTTTCTGTACTGATCGGCCTCCCTCAGTTTCAGGTCTGACCAGCGTTTCCTCAGTTGCTCCTTGGATCGTTGTACCCCAAACTGATTGTACAGCCTTCTCACAACTTTAGACATGATCTTGGCCTTGCGGACATTGGGGTTGAGGTAAGGCCCATACTTCCCATCATAGTCGCTCCTCTTTAATATGTCCACCATCTCCAACATTTCTCCAAATGACATATTGGAGGCCTTGAATTTCAGGCTCCGGGATCGGGACGTTTCTGCCTCCGGACTTTCCTCGTCCTCCTCCTCGTTGGTGGGATATTTGGGGCGCACCTGCTGTGTCCACGCCATGTGCTCTCCCCACTGCGCCGTAAAGAGAAGGGGTGGGGAATAGACGAGAAAGATCGTCAGGGGCGGGCGGAGTTTGACGCATGCGCATTGTATATAAAACGTCACACGCCTTTGTCGTAGCCACGATCTGGGAGACGAGGGGAGAGAGAACTCACGCACGAGACGATCGCTACAAACGAAGGTACAATTTGACGTTGGTACATAACTAGCCTAGACTGATTCGAACTTGAGGCTTCTTTATGGAGAAGATTAGGAGAGTTTAGCCTGACATAATTTAGATGGTTTTGTGTGGTGTTGTGTCTTGCAGAGATTATGAAGGGATTCAACGACATGAGTTTTCTCCCCCTCTTCATTGCCAAATATAGGGAATTTCCCGTTTTATGGCAGGGTAAACACCCACATTATAGCAACAAACCAAAGAGGCACGCAGCCCTGGAGGAACTTGTGGAATTTGTAAAGCCAAGGTTCCCCGCGGCAACTGTTGATGATATAAGAAAGAAAATTGGCAGCCTGAGGAGTGCGTATATCAGGGAGCGCAAAAAGGTCCGGAAGTCTGAAGAAACTGCAACTGCAGCAGATGAGGTCTATGTCCCCAAGCTCTGGTACTATCAGAGTCTACATTTTCTCAAAGACCAGGCTGATGTCACAGAGCCACTCTCGACTCCTCCTTCCACGCTTCCTTGCGCGCAGGCCACCCCTGATGAGGCTTCCGAGGAGCAACCTGGGCCTTCCAGTCTGGAAGAGGTGGAGGAGCCCAGCTTGTTCCAGGTATAGTAGTTTTGTTACCATTTATGTGAATAATGAATGATGTTCACTTAATTCAGGATCCCCAATTGCTTAGTTCCTAACGTGTTTGACATATCAACTGACAGTAGTGTTGGAGACATTTGGGGCCAGAATCTAAACTGCAGGGCTGAGAATTGTATGGTTTTCTAATTGTAAACATTTTGCAACAGTCACAAGATGAGAATTGTGTGTGTTTGATGAACAAATAACTGAAACTATGTCCCTTTTTCATACACAGGAAGACCTCAGCCAGGAGGTGGCTGTGGAAGGTGGCAGTCAGGAGGAGGCAGGGGTTAGTGGCAGCCACCAGGTGGGTAGTGGCAGCCAAGAGGGGGCTAGGCCTCGGAGCCTGACTGACACCCAAACCCCTCCCCTCCGCCTTCCGTACAAAAGGGCGAGAAGGGGGGGTTATGCGGCAGAGTCAGCGCTCAGGATGATAAGAGAGGCTTCAGACTCCCTACATGCCACACCCGCCGACGAGGAGACCTTTGGCTCGGTGGTTGCCACAAAAATGATGGGTATGGAGGTGAGGCAACGCAACATGTGTGAGGGGCTCATCCTCCATGTCCTAAATAAGGGTAGGGCTGGGGAGATGACCCCAGTCACACATGTTTGCCATAGTTACCATGCTCCGCCTCCTCCTCCTCCTTCTGCCACCCCACCAGCACGACAGCCACAGCGTGCAAGGAAGCGTGGAAGGAAGACCTGAGAGTGACGACCTGGATTCAGTCTGGTCTGAGAGAAGATGGAGCCTCTTGTAGTACCAGAGCCTGGGGACCTAGATGGCATCTGCTGCAGTTACGGATACTTTGGACTTCAGGACCAGATTGCACTCCCCTTAATATACGTACTCCTCAGGCCCCCAATTTTCTACGCTTGAAAAATGATGGTTGCCGTGGGGGGCCAAGGCTTTGCAAATTCCCCAAGTTTCACCATGGCTGCGTTCCTCTTTGGTTTGTTGCTGACACCTAAATAAAGGTCTTTTTGATTTGAAATAATCATTGCCTATGTGTTTTACTTTTCTACAATGACAGATTATTTGTGAGTAGGCAGGTACATTTCACTAATCCTAAAGTAGAATTAACAAGGGGCACCAACAACAAACAAACTCCTAGTAAATTTAAGCAACAAATACAAATGTTAATAATGTGGTTTTGCTAAGTTGAGACACACAACCCCCCTCCAAAAAAAAAAAAAAAAACCTTCAAATATGTATTACCAAAAAAAAAAGAAGACAAATCATGGTAAAAATATAACAAAGATTCTTTTACGATCTGAGTAAAAATAAACATGTAGTGTATAAATGCTGCAAAGTAATAAAGAAGTAAGTTTGTGAGAAGTGCGGGTGAATAGGAGCAGCTAAAAGATGTCATTCTTGTTGCATTGTAAAGAAAAAGAGAATGCGCTGCATTAAAGACATTTTAACATTGCAGCGTGACGAATGTGCTGTGTCGATTAGGAAAGGTAGTTTTACCTGACCGAGCGCTTCCGTCACAGAATTTCTTCTGAGCATGCGTAGCACTTTGTCCGTCGGACAACCGTACACACGATCGGATTTGGTGTGATTGGACCGGCAAATCTTTCCAGCAGGAGATAAGACTTTGTCCGTCGGACAAACCGACGTACACTGTCCGATGGTGCATACACACGGTCTGATTTTACAACAACATTGTCCGATCGGACAGAATCCATGAAAAAGTCCGACCGTGTGTATGGGGCTTAACAGGAACAGGAAGTGAAAGGTGAAAGTTTACCCTCTAGTTCCACTCAGGCAATTTTAATCTTTTGCTACTGCAAAATGTATACATTTGCTGACAATCACTGCATTAGGCCTGAGCTACACAGTTGATTTTGTAGCTCCACCATGCTTTTAAAAATGATAGTGAGTAATTGCTAGGAGTAGCATTTAATCACATCATATTGAACATATGGCTCCCTGTGTAGTAATTTACACAAGTAGCATCTAGTAGCATCTAGTAGTGATCAATATCACATGAACGCACAATACTTAAACCATGTGGAATTGATTGCTACAAAACTAGTAACACAATTGAGCTACCTAAAATCTCCTGTGTACCACTAACTTAAACAGATGACTGTGGGCAAGCGGTTGACTTTTCCAACAGTAAGGAATTAAAGATATTTCTGAACCTAAGAACAAAAATGCAATATTTTGCAGCTTACCGGTCTTTAGATGTTGTGGTGGCATTTATTTTCTTTTTTTAAACAATTTAAGACCAGGCCTTTTCTGACACTTTTATTTATATGTAAAAATCAGTACTTTTTGCTAGAAAATTATATATATATATATATATATTTTAGCAGTGACCCTAGAGAATGAAATGGTGGGTTTTGCATTTTTTTAAGTCACACAATATTTGTGTAGAGGTTTTTTTTTTTTTTTTTTTTTTTTAAATATACTTTAACCTCTTGCCTACTGGGCACTTATACCCCCTTCCTAACCAGAACAATTTTCAGATTTCAGTGCTCTCACATTTTGAATGACAATTACTCAGTCATGCAATACTGTACCCATATGAAATTTTTGTCCTTTTTTTCACACAAATAGAGATTTCTTTTGGTGGTTATGGATCACCTCAGGGTTTTTGATTTTTTGCGCTATAAATGAAAAAAGACCGAAGATTTTTGTAAAAAAATGCATTTTTCTTTGTTTCTGTTATAAAATTTAGCAAATTAGTAATTTTTCATAAACAAATTTTGCCAAAATTTATACCGCTACATATCTTTGGTAAAAATAACCCAAATGAGTGTATATTACTGATAATTGATCACACCTGATGTACTGACAGCTTATCTAATTTTTTGAGACACTAGCAAGCAAGGAAAGTACAAATACCCCCCAAATTACCCCTTTTTGCAAAGGAGACATTCCAAGGTATTTAGTATGGTGAGTTTTTTGAAATTGTAATTTTTTTCCACAATTATTTGCAAAATTAATATTTTTTTCACAAAATTGTTATATTGACAGCTTCCGGATCACCCCAAGCATATATACTGCAATTGCCACGGCCATTCAAAAAATAAATCATGTACCTGCACGTTATTTTTTACATTGGGTCGGGGTGAGCATGCGCACTGCCGGCGACCTGCTCCGGCTGTGATTGGACACAGCGGGAGCCAATCAGCGGGTCCAGCAGACCCAATGTCCGCTGGGACCCCCCGATCATTCCTGAGGCAGACAGAATGGTGGTCTGCCTATTTAAACGAAGCAATTGGCTGTTTTGTCCGAGGGGAAGATGGAGATCTTGTGTTTCTGCTAAGCAGGAACACAGATCTCTGTCCTCCTGCAGTCAAAGCACCCCCCCCCCTGCCACAGTTAGCAAGCACTCCCAGGGAACACATTTTTTTTTTTAAAAATCAAATCCTTTTTATTATTTTTATATGAAAACGACATTGACACAATACAGACAAAACCACAAAAATAGAAATCACACCAAACCAAAACACCCCCAAAAAAAACAAAAAAAACCCCCAGACCACCCCTCTTCAACAAACCCCGCCATCCCACCACCCCCGCTCACTCGGAGTATATATGACACATGAAAAATAAAATAACAATATCCAGTATTACAAAGTACACAGTACCCATTGGTTGACATGATACCTAAGTCATAGATTGAAGCCATCTAGACCAGATAACATCAAACGTATTCAGGAAGTTCCTTAGGGAATATGTATGCTTTTCAAAGAGAATGATCCTTTTGAGATCTACAATCCAATTGGACACAGTCAGTGGATGTGGAGAGGTCCACTTAAGAGCAATCTGTCAACGGGCAACAAAAAGTGTGCGCCTTATAGTATTACCAGTAGGGGAGGTGTAGATAGAGGTATCACAGTAACCCAATATACATATAAGCGGTTCAACCGGAATGTTAATATCCAATACCCTATTTAAGGTACCAATCACCTCCACCCAGTATCTTTGTAGTTTCGGACATCGCCACAAAAGATGTATTAATGTACCTGTGTTACCACATCTAGCAGACGCTGGCTCAGATTTCAGCCATATTGCACAGAGAAACTGTGGAGTTCTATAGACCCTATGGAGAATAAAAATATGGGTCAGTCTGTGTGATGGAGAAAGAGACACCCTGGATGGGGACCGGAGGACATCATCCCAAATCTTCTCAGAGATGGGACCAATATCTTTCTCCCAGCCAGCCCAAGAATGGATGGGGAAGTTCAATAAGAACCCATCTGACAGTACCCTATAAGTAACCCAGGTAAGACCGTTTGTTGACCCTGCCTGTACTATTTTATCTAAGACAGGGATAGAGGGGAAAAATATCTTAGCAGAAGAAAACTGGGCATGTAGAGAATGTCTTAATTGAAGGAATTGGTAAAACCAATTAGATTCTATGGAGAACTCTCCCCTCAGATCTTCAAAAGATTTAAGTAAACCGTTCTGATATAGCTGAGCTAAAGTAGTTATTCCTAATTTTGCCCATCTCTGAGAGCCTCTAAGAGCCGAAATTTGAGAAAGTCTATAATTTTCCCATATGGGAGTGTATCTAGTGGGATATGAGACACCCAGCATTTTATAACTGTATCCCATACTTTACAGATTAACATACAAGTAGGCATATCTGCAAGCGAGACACCCCCTCTTGCACCATCGAGGACAAATAGTCCAGACCGACCCTTAAGGGAACACATTTAACCCTTTGATCTCCTCTGATGTTAACCCCTTCCTCGCCAGTAATATTAGTACAGTGACAATGTCTATCACTGTATTGGTGTCACTGGTCCCCAAAAAGTGTCAGATTTGTCCGCCGCAATGTCGAAGTCCCGCTAAAAATCGCTGGTCATTGCTATTAATAGTAAAAAAATTTTTTAAAAAATTCAAATTCCATAAATATATCCCATAGTTTGTAGGAGGTATAACTTTGCGCAAACCATCAATATACCCTTATTGGGATTTTTGGTTACCAAAAACATGTAGCAGAATACCCATTGCCCTAAATTAGGGGTGCCCAACCAGTGGCCCGGGGGCCACATGTGGCCCGCGGAGCCCTCTGATGTGGCCCGCGACCTCCTGCTCTGGGATTGAATAGAAATAATACTGTTATTAAAGGTCAGTTTATTACTAAAATCACAGTGTATATATATGGGCATATCTTTTCTGCAGTGGTTACTGGGCTGCTTTCAAACTGATACGCAGGTGCAGAGCAGTTTACCTGCAGGTTACCTGCACTGAACCATAGACTTCTATTATTACCTGCGAGTTTGGTGAGCTTTCTGAAAGTGCACCAAACCTGCAGAATATAATGGAAGTCTATTGCAAACTGCAGGAAAGCCAAAGGTACACTGCGTTGCACACGTGGTGCAGGTAAACCGCGGCGCATCATTGTGAAAGCAGCCTTGGACTCCTTTCACAAGGTCAGTCCGACAGTCCGACCAATTGGACCCTCCATTCACCTCTAAGTAGTGGCAAACATAAACCGACTTCTGTTCTACCTCTAATACGATCCACTAAAAAGTAGTGGGCTGCGTCCGTGTCCGCTCTCCAAATGCAAAGTGGACACGGACATGCCATCCACCAGCTCCGCTCATTGTGGCCCGCGACCGGTTACCAAGTCGCTTAAGTGGCCCTCGCTCTTCAAAAGGTTGGGCACCCCTGCCCTAAATTGATGAAGACATTTTTTTATTGGGTAACTTTTATAACAGAAAGTAAAAAATATTGTTTTTTATTCAACATTTTTGGTCTTTTTTTGTTTATAACGCAAAAAATTTAAAGTGTAGAAGTGATCAAATACCACCAAAAGAAAGCCAGCACTCTATTTGTGGGAAGAAAAGGACATTGATTTTATTTGGGTACAGTGACGTAAAAACGGGCAATTGTCAGTTAAAGTAATGCAGTCATGGCTGCTCTCTCAATGGACAGCATGCCGTTACCGGCTACTGCTAGAGTAAATATCTCCTAAACAGTGCACGTTTGGGAGATATTTACTGTACCTATAGGTAAGCCTTATTATGAGCTTACCTGTAGGTATAAATGAACAAGTGGAGTTTACTACTGCTTTAACAGCCCAAAGGGAGCAGTAGAATTTCATGGGTTTACAAACACTTTATATAAGACTAAAAAGTATTGTATAATGGTGTTTCTGAACTCCACTCTTCAAGTACCCCCAACAGGTCATGTTTTCAGGCTTTCCATTATTTTGCACAGGTGATTTGATCAGTTTCACTGCCTTAGTAATTACCACAGCCATTTCATCTGAGGGAAATCTTGAAAACATGACCTGTTGGGGGTACTTGAGGACAGGAGTTGAGAAACATTGTTGTATATTATGGCCTCTTTATTTTGCTACTGTAGACCCTGACCCACAAGCCACATGTGAATAAATAGATGCCTATTCTTTAATTTATGCACACTTGTGATGATTCTCTTATGCCGCGTACACACGGTCGGAATTTCCAATGGAAACAGTCCGAAGGGAGCCTTTTATCGGATTTTCCGACTGTGTGTACTTTGGATTGAGAGCCTGTTCTTAATTTTTCCAATGGAAAACCTTTCTATCAGATTTTTCGATCGTGTGTTGCAGTTCCGACACGCAAAATTCCGACGCATGCTCAGAAATAATTTGACGCATGCTCGGAAGCATTAAACTTCCCTTTTATAGTGCCATCGAACGTGTTGTATGTCGTGGTGTTATTGATCGTCGGAATTTGTTGTGACCGTGTGTAGGCAAGGCAGTTTGAGCGAAATTCCGTCGGAATTCCGACGGGAAAACCATCAGAGCTTTTTCCGACGAGAATTTTCGATCGTGTGTACGTGGCATCACTGTTTCATATTCCTACCCTTGAGTGTCCTTTTACACATCCCTATCATTTAAGCCATTAGTCTTATGCCCCGTACACACGGTCAGAAATTCCGACCACAAAATCCGTCAGAATTTTTCCGACTGATTTTGTCCGACACTGGTGTTGCATACACATACATAGACAAAGTTGTTGGAAAATCCGATCATTCTGAACGTGGTGACGTTCGTTGCGTACAACGGAAATACGTAGAGGCTAGTAGCCAATAACTTTGGTCTCGTAATTTGATCTGAGCATGCGTGTCACTTTTTCCGTCGGAATTCCCTACACACGATCGGAAAAAGTCAGATCGGATTTTGTTATCGGAAAATTTGAGAGCAGGATCTCAAATTTTTAGTCAGGTGGAGCCCACACACGGTCGGATTTTCCGACAACATGGTCCGATAGGACATTTTCCGTCGGAAATTCCGACCTTGTGTACGGGGCATTACACTATTTAAAGCTTCCAAAGGCACCAACAAATCAAAGTATTGTCTAATCTCTGTACCTTATAGCTTCTTTAACATTTCCATACAGATAATCATTCTTGTTTTAATTATTTAGAGGTGCAGATGGTTTCAATGTGCAACTACCAGATTTTCCCCAGTATAACCAATTTCAAACAACTTAACAGAAGATAGCATGCACATCAGCATAGAATGGTATACAGCCAGCTACAAAGCTTATCATAACCACCACAGAGCTTCAAAAAATAGGGAAAACACATTTTTCATTTGACATAGTAGAAGACTGCCCTGGTTTTAAAAAGGCACATGTTTTAGTGCACAGGCTACCTTTATGATAGAAGTTAAAAAATAGGATCCCATGGATCACTTTTGCTGTGCTACTCCATAACCACAACCTTCCATGCAACTTGATTGTAAGGCTTTGTTATTGTTTTTTTTTTTTTTTATATTATTGAAATTGAAATAACAATTATATTATACTAAGCTGCTCTGTGCAAAGGTTTTACACAAAGCAGCCCCTATACTCCTCTTCTCGGGTGCCCTGCCAGCACTCCTGGCTCCTCCCCTCTGCTGATTGCCCCCATAGCAAGCTGCTTGCTGTGGGGGCACTCAAACATGCTCGCTCCTGAGCCCTGCTTTGTGTGTTCATAAGACACGCAGAGGGGGGCACAGCCTTGCCCCCCTCCCCATCATCACTGGCTCTGATTGACAGCAGTATCAACTGTATCTAAGCCAATGAGGTGCGAGAGACCAGAGACAGCTTTGGCTCTCATGCACATAACTGGATCAAGATTGGCTCAGGTATTTATATAGGGGGGGGGGGGGGGGGGGCTACAGGGGGAGCTGCATGCAGAATGTTTTTTACCTTACTGCATAGAATGCAGTAAGGTAAAACATCTTCTTCATTTACAACCACTTTAAGCTGGCCATAGTTGGGTAAAATTCTTAGGAAAATAATGTTCTAAGAAAGTTCTTTTATTTCTCTAATCATTAGTTGTCAAATCTGCATTCTTTTTCGACCATAGTGATGAGAAAATTTGAAGGCGCAAATACATTTTTAACAGTGCACGTGTTTTTCGTTAAAGTCCATTCATTCCAAAATCAAATGTTAAAAGCAAATTAAATCTTTCGAATTACATTTAAAGCAGTGTTTCAGCTTAAAAAAAAAAAAATTAAAAGTCAGCAGCTAAAATAAAAGTCGCTGCTGACTTTTAATAAGTACACTTACCCTCCCAGAGCGCCCGCGATGTTGTTCGTGGAGGCCGAGATGTCCCTCGGCGATCCGGATCAAGCGCAGCCATCCTCAGTAAGGGAAACGGCTTCGCGCGGCCTACTGTGCATGCGCGAGTCGGCACGCGGCCCGCGAGTCGGATTTGTGAATGGGGAACACGATGTGTTGTGGGACACTGTTTCCATAACACACACTGCGCCCCATTCACTAGAAGACGGAAGGAGAGAAGATCACCGCGGCGCTGGAGGAGGCAGATTAGGACGATCTGCCTAGCAACAGCCATTTCTGGTAAGTAAAAAAAAAATTTTTTATTTTTTTTTTCATTTGAAATTGTTACTAACATTTTTTAAAGTTTTTGTTTTCAGCGTGTCCCACCACTTTAAATGTTCTGAGAATCTTTGTATGAATTTTCCTGAAACTTTTTCTGAGAATTTTCATTTTAAATTTTATACATCTATGGACAGCCTAATACAGAGATGAATAAAGAGCACCAAGCAAGCTTTAGCAACTAATTGAGCAAGTGGATTTCCCATTTAGCTCAAGTTGGTGGTTGTATCTCAGGGGAGAATATGTGATAAATTAAATGCCAGAATTGTTTGCTTACAAGTTAGGTCCACCAGATATGAGGGTAGGTACTATTTTTGGGTGTAGCCTCTCAAATGGTCTGGAAAGTAACCTGACGTGCATGGGTTATTTGGATTGGTACAAGGTACCAGCACGTCATGAGTTTATAACTTGTTTTTGAAAACAGTGATGTTTTTTGAGCATTTGAAGGTAGCCAACCACATGTCTGCCCAATTCTCTGATGTCAAAGCTTGATCAAAACCTCACTTCTGAATAAAGGCAGGAGAGTAGAAAAAAAATCATGTAATTATGTCTGAAGAGTATGGGTCATTACTGCAAATAGTCTCAAAGAGGTACCATGTGAGCCAAGACTCTACTGTTTTAGAGTAGTTTTTTAATTACAGATAACAAAATATTTCTGATGAGGTTATTTTATGTGACATTCTCAGAGCTTCAAAAGACCTAACCCCCTGGAGAGTGAAAAGGTTACTAACTCTAATGCCGCGTACCCACGAGCGGATTTTCCGTCAGAAAAATCTTGGATGGTTTTTCCGACAGAAGTCCACTCAAGCTTGGCTTGCATACGCACGGTCACACAAAAGTTTGCTGAACTTTCGAGCGTCAAGAACGTGGTGACGTACAACACTATGACGAGCCGAGAAAATTAAGTTCAATGCTTCCGAGCATGCGTCGAATTGTTTCCAAGCATGCGTAGGAATTTTGCGTGTCGGAATTGCTACAGACGATCAGAATTTCCAGAACTTTTTACGACAGAAAAGTTGAGAACATGCTCTCAATCTTTTGCTGGCTGGAATTCGGCCAGCAAAAGTCCGATGGAGCATACACACGGTCGCATTTTCCGACCAAAAAGCTCTCATCTGTCTTTTGGTGGCCAAATTTTCGATCGTGTGTACGGGGCATTAAAATTGTAATGTAGTACCACCATCTGAAAAAATATTCAAAATCGAAGCTTGGGTAGAAAGTGGGATTACACCAGAGTGTGGAATGAGGCAAGTGGAGGATAGTACACAGACCAAAAACAGAAGTCTCATACATGAGGTTAGTCTTATGCCGCGTACACACGAAGGGATTATCCCGCGGGATTGTCCGCTGGACTAAGTCCACCGGATAATGCCCTCGTGTGTGGGCCTCCGACTGACTTTTTTTCAAAAAATCCGGCGGACTAAAGTTTTAAGTTTTGTTTTAAAATTATCCGCTGGACTTGGCAGTCCAGCAGACAATCCCGCCGTTAGTAGGCTAGTCCGCCGGACTTTTGAAATGAACGGACTTGCCGCTCATCGGAAAGTCCGTTCATTTAGCACGTGACTTCAGGTACGTAGCTAGCGTAGGCAGTAAATGCCCGCGCGCTAGCTCCGTCACCTGGCATGGATTTAAATTTAAAACGATGTACCCCTACCCATTCACCTAAGATGTAAAATGTAAAGTAAAAAAAAACACACTTTTGAAAAAATATTTTATTGCACTGCTCCGGGGGTCTTCTTCCGTCTTGGGGGGCTTCTCGCCGGACTCCTCCACCATTTACCTAGCTCTTTTACCGAGCGGAGAAGTCCGGCTACCTTCTTCGTCGTCGCCGCCGTCGTCTGGGGGTCTCGATCCGCCTTCGGGGGTCTTCCGGGGTCTCTTCTGTTCTTGCCGCTGTCGTCCCTTTCTGCGCCGCCTTCTTCTTCTTCTTCCGCCTTCTTTTTCTTCTTCTTCTTCCGATGTTGACACGTCGCTCTCTCTGGCCGGAATGCCAGAGCCGCGCTGTGCTGGGACTTATATAGGGACAAGGGGACAGGGTCACATGCTCATGTCACATGGTGACCCCGCCCCCTTGTGATGTCACAGTCCCGGAGGATGCTGGGACTGTGACATCACAGAGGGCGGGGTCACCATGTGACATGAGCATGTGACCCTGTCCCCTTGTCCCTATATAAGTCCCAGCACAGCGCGGCTCTGGCATTCCGGCCAGAGAGAGCGACGTGTCAACATCGGAAGAAGAAGAAGAAGAAGAAGAAGGCGGAAGAAGAAGAAGAAGGCGGCGCAGAAAGCGACGACAGCGGCAAGAACAGAAGAGACCCCGGAAGACCCCGGAAGACCCCCGAAGGCGGATTGAGACCCCCAGACGACGGCGGCGACGACGAAGAAGGTAGCCGGACTTCTCCGCTCGGTAAAAGAGCTAGGTAAATGGCGGAGGAGTCCGGCGAGAAGACCCCCAAGACGGAAGAAGACCCCCGGAGCAGTGCAATAAAATATTTTTTCAAAAGTGTGTTTTTTTTACTTTACATTTTACACCTTAGGTGAATGGGTAGGGGTACATTGTACCCCATACTCATTCACATAGGGTGGGGGCCGGGATCTGGGGGCCCCCTTATAAAAGGGGGCTCCCAGATTCCGATAAGCCCCCCGCCCGCAGACCCCGACAACCAATGGCCAGGGTTGTCGGGAAGAGGCCCTTGTCCTCATCAACATGGGGACAAGGTGCTTTGGGGTGGGGGGGCCGCACGGCCCCCCTTTCCCCAGGGCACCCCCCATGTTGAGGGCACGCGGCCTGGTACGGCTCAGGAGGGGGGCTCTCGCTCGTCCCCCCCCCTTTCCTGGCCTGCCGGGCTGCGTGCTCGGTTAAGGGTCTGAGATGGATTTGGGGGGGACCCCCACGCCGTTTTTTCGGCGTGGGGAGTTCCTTTAAATCCATGCCAGGTGACGGATCTAGCGCGCCGGCATTTACTGCCTACGCTAGCTACGTACCTGAAGTTACGTTCTAAATGAACGGACTGCTCTGTGTGTGGGCAAGTCCGTTCATTTTCAAAAGTCCCGCTAACTTTTTCCCGCGGATTGTCCGCCGGAAAAGTCCGGGCGTGTGTGGGCAAGTCACACGCTCGGAAAGTCCGGCGAAGCCCCGCTGGAAAGTCCGGCGGATTGTCCGCCGGACTAGGTCCGGCGGGCAAAGTCCCTTTGTGTGTACGCGGCATTAGGGCATGAATAGAATATATAGGCTGCACTAGCGGGTATAAATCACCACTGTGAGAATATATATAAATGTATAAGGTTCATAAGTGATAGTGGACGAAATATATAAATTGCGCAGCAATTGCTACAATGTGAAAATTGCGTGAATGATTTTTAGAGTTGACGTAACTTCCGGTTTTGAGAGCCAGTGACGCTGCTTCCTGTTCCTGTGGAACGCACGCCATCTTCATGCACCCGGAACACGCTGATCCCTGTCTTCCCTGTAGTAAGTTACTATTGCGCAGTGGTTTTCAGGTTTATTACGGCGATACTACACATGATATCCTTTTTGTGTTTTTTTTTCCTCTACGGCATACAACTTATTTGGAGATTTCGTTGTTTTATCTGGAGTATTACTGGAATCCCTGACATCATTCATCTAATCCCCCCACTAAAACGTTTTTAAAGACCCTAGGACTGCAAAGCCGTGGGTCAACTTCTTTCGGTTAGTGGGGTTTCAGAGGGGACTATCGTTCAAAGAAAACCTGCAATTTTTCAATTTATTATCTAAATAATTTTGGCCTGTATATTTGTTTGTTTTTTCACTATCAATTATGCAGTATTGATTATTATCCTAATGAATGTTATCTGTTCATCATTCACACAATTTTCACATTGTAGCAATTGATGCGCAATTTATATATTTCGTCCACTATCACTTATGATCCTTATACATTTATATATATTCTCACAGTGGTGATTTATACCCGCTAGCGCAGCCTATATATTCTATTCATCTTTTAAGGTTGCTTTAACCTTTGCAGGCAGCAGCAGCGGTTGTGTGTGTTCATGCGATTTTTTATTAGTTTATTCCTTCTGGCGCAAGTTATAAAGTTTGTCTAGTCTTAGGGCATACCTTGCAAGGTGGGCAGGAC
Source organism: Lithobates sylvaticus (assembly GCA_028564925.1). Taxonomy (NCBI): domain Eukaryota; kingdom Metazoa; phylum Chordata; class Amphibia; order Anura; family Ranidae; genus Lithobates; species Lithobates sylvaticus. The sequence goes on along the minus strand of CM053027.1, from coordinate 354,745,701 downwards.
CTGGATGCCTGTGAGATGGCTCCCTGCTTTCTTCTTTTTGGTCCCCCCCCCCCTCTTTCCCTTGCATTGCTCCCCCTTATTACCTTACTCTATAGTGATATCCAAACACTCACACTTGTTTTTACAGAGGACAAGTTAGACAAGGAACTACCTGCCCATGTGGCATGCTATAGTAATTTTCCAACTATAAAAGTTGAAGTCCACTCAGCATTTGCACTTACAAGTGAGTCTTTGAACTACACTTTTATATATGTAGGGGCACATACTGTATGGGGAGCTTTTTTTTCCAAGTATCCTTGATCACCTCTATCTATTTTACTATAACATATTAGTGGTTGCATTTACTTTCCCATCTGTCACATAGAGATACCTTCCAGTGGATCAGGTAATGAACATTGACTGTAGCTATCTCGTATTGCTCACTTGCTAGGGACAGGCTTTACCTGAGGGTGAGTTCTCTTTTTTCGCTGTGCTGTATCCAATACCTACTCCTCCCAGAGCTGGCTGCATGTGTCTTCTCTTTTTCTCCCCTACATTGTGGATCAGACACTCCATGTTTCTCATTCTGGCCTGGCTATGTATTCAAATACTTAAAGGGGAACTGCAGTCTGCTCACATAATTTGTAATAAAAACATATTTCACAGAGTCTGGCTGCAACCTGAAGCTTCCCTCAAACCACTTTGCATATTATTTTATTTATACTGTGATTCTGTACTTGCCAAATATGCTGCAGAAATCTCCCTCCACTGAGTCTGGCTGCAACCATTTTAACTGTGGGCAGCTGAAGCTGCTGCCTGTTCACTCCCTGGATTTACACAGACACACAGAGGCACACCACCAGCTCTGCAGCTCTCATTGGCCCTCTTATGACTCATCCCCTCTCCCTTCCTGACAAATTCTCACAAGATAGAGAGAGAGAGAGAGCTGTGCATGATGTCATAAGCCTAGGCTTTTTTCCAGACAAGAAACAGGAAGTGGGCTGTATAAGGTATTTACTGGCAGAAAAAAAATATCTTTTACTATCCAAAGTTAAAACAACGGGCATTAAAGGGGGCTCCCAGATTCCGATAAACCCCCCGCCTGCAGACCCCGACAACCAACGGCCAGGGTTGTCGGGAAGAGGCCCTTGTCCTCATCAACATGGGGACAAGGTGCTTTGGGGTGGGGGGGCCGCAGGGCCCCCCTTTCCCCAGGGCACCCATCATGATGAGGGCACGTGGCCTGGTATGGCTCAGGAGGGGGGGCTTGCTCGCCCCCACCCCCTTTCCTGACCGGCCGGGCTGCGTGCTCGGATAAGGGTCTGATATGGATTCGGGGGGGACCCCCGCGCCGTTTTTTCGGCATAGGGATTCCCTTTAAATCCATACCAGGTGACGGGCTTCCTTCCTTCGCTAGTCCCGTCTACCTAGAGTCACGTTCTAAATGAACAGACTTTACTCCGTTTGTGGGGCAAGTCCGTTAATTTCAAAAGTCCCATGGACTTTCCTCAAAACTCCGGAAGATTGTCTGCCGGAAAAGTCCGGGCATGTGTGGGCAAGTCCACACGTTCGGAAAGTCCGGCGGACCTCCGCTGGAAAGTCCATCGGATTGTCCGGCGGACTTAGTCCGCCGGACAATCCGGCCGAAAAGTCTGATCGTTTGTACTTGGCTAAAGAATAGTAGCAACAGCGATTGACGTTGTAGAATATGCTGCAATGCTTACCAAAAAAGGGAAGGGGAAAGAGGAAGGTTTAGAAGGAGAAGAGGAGGGCGAAGGGAAGGACTAAATATAATAGACTTTACTGACTGAGATTAACAGTTCCACCAGAGCACATATTTTAGCTGGAGCTCCTAAAAAACTGTCAGCTAAAAGTATTTTGTAATAAAAAAAAATGTTCCTCCCTCTGGCTGATGTAATGGTACTGCTACAACAGTAGATTTCTGGTACCATTGGTATTTCTGGTACCATTGTCTGCAACAGTGATAGCAGTTTTGTACAGTAATAATAGCTAATAATCCAATATGTAATACATGGCTATTTCAAGTATTTGGAGTAATTCCCCTATGTGTATTCCCCTATTTGTGTTATTATATAGCAAGGTTTGCATTCAAGCTTTTTCTGCATATGTTTAGCAGAGAAAGGTCATGTAGTTTGTCCTTTTCAGCACTTCGCTCCTTGTGTATTGCTCACACTTTTTTTCACACCTTCCCTCCAGAGCTCTAATGAAGTACTTAATCTCCCCTCTCAGCCTGCAATGCACCTCCATTCTCGCTATAAAGAAGGCTGTTAAATAACTTTATTTGTTATTTACCAGCTTCAATTGGAAATTAATTGCCTTTTGATTAATGAGCGTTTCAAACGAACACTGAAGCTGTCAGGGGATGCAGTGCGAGTGAGAGTGAGATGAAGTAAAGAGAGATGAAAGGGGACAATAGTAAGCACAAGATGGAAAAATCAATATTATGAAAAGGGGGAGCTTAGGGTCAGAGTGAAAAAGAGCTATATATGGAGTAATGGGATAAATGTACTGAGAAAAAAATCAAAATGAACTAATAAAATAATAGTTAACAGCAGAGGGAAGATTTTACACATTTCTTCACCAAGGTAGTAATAATGAAAATTTCAGATGATGATTACCGTATTTATCAGCTTATAACAAGCACAGGCGTATAACATGCACCCTAATTTTAGGAGGGAAGTTTAAGGAAAGAAAAATGTATTTTAAATAAAGAACTTTGAAGTAAAATTAGGGTCACAGCTCATCAATGCACCCTGCTCAGTGCCCATCTGGAGCCTCTAAATTGCCCACCAATGCACCTGTTCAGTGCCCATTTGGAGCCTCTAAATTGCCCATCAATGCACCCTGCTCAGTGCCCATCTGCAGCCATTAAATCGCCCAACAATGCAGCCTGTTCAGTGCCCATCTGCAGCCATTAAATTGCCCAACAATGCAGCCTGTTCAGTGACCAACTGCAACCTATAAATTGACCAACAATGCTGCCTGTTCAGTGCCCATCTGCAGCCATTAAATTGCCCAACAATGCAGCCTGTTCAGTGACCAACTGCAACCTATAAATTGACCAACAATGCTGCCTGTTCAGTGCCCATCTGCTGCCTCACCTTTCCCATAATTGCAGCCTCGCCAGTGTTGGATTATCCCTGCTGCCTCCGAGGGAAGAGGAGGAGCGAGTGCTGCTGAATTACACAGAGCCGCAATCTCATGTGTACCCGGCGCTCCATCACTTACAACCTCGCCTCCTGGCCCTGCTCATATGATAGAGGGGCCAGGAGGCGTGGCTGTGAGTGACGGAGTGACGGGTACACAGGAGATCGCGGCTCTATGTAATTCAGCAGTGCTCGCTCCTCCTCTTCCCTGAGAGACAGCAGGGATCGGTGTATAACACTCACCCACAATTTTCCCCTGATTTTAAGGGGGAAAAAGTGCGCGTTATACGCCGATAAATACGGTATATAATGTTTACTAAAATTACCCTTAAAAAGAAACTATCATATTTTGTCAGCTTTTATATTTTGTGTATAGGTTTATATGATATTTTACATATTTGGTTTTTCAGGTATAAAGAGAAAAGTAGAAATTCTTGAATTTCTTCAAGGAAACCCAAGCACTGTCTGCTTATTCTCTGAATGTTTCAATCCAGCCAAAACGTTATATGGGGCTGTTGTATGTGGAGATTTCACCCACACATAGTCTGTTCACAGTAAAGCAATGAAGCCACCCTGGTAGAAAATGGAGAAAACAGCCGTTACTGATACAAATTTAAAAAGAAAAAAACAAATCCCGTCCAAAAAAAATACTGACCCTTACCTTAACCTTTGACCCAAACACTAACCCTGGCACTGGCCTGGATCAGACCTTGACAGCAGACCTTGATCTAGGTATTTTTTTGTATTTTTTATTATTAGAATTTATTTATTTTTTACAAACACTTTTTATTTTTATTTTTTTACTCTGCAAGGAGAGACAGAGATATGATGCATCATTCGCCTCCAAAAACACAGGGGTGAGCTTCACAGTGAGTAGTCACTGTGATAGTAAATCAGAAACTATCACAGCAATCAGTTGATCTGGAATTGGGAGTTTCAGGGCCCTTCGTGAGACCCCAGTCTCTGTACTGGGAGCGGAGATGAGCAAATATGCGCCCCCACGGAAAAAAACCTAGTCCAGTAAGGCCGCATATTTGTGTTAGGTTGGCTTGAAGGGGTTAATGTCATGTGCTTCATTTAACCACTTGCTCTTAAACCCCCTTCCTAAACAGACCAATTTTTCAGCTTTCGGTGCTCTCACATTTTGAATGACAATTATTCAGTCATGCAACACTGTACCCATATTACATTTTTGTCCTTTTTTTCACACAAATAGAGCTTTCTTTTGGTGGTATTCGTTCACCTCTGGGTTTTTTATTTTCTGTGCTATAAATGAAAATGTCCAAAAATTTTGTAAAAAAATATATATTTTTTTTCGTTTCTGTTATAAATTACTTGGTCTTTGTTAAAGTTATAGAGTTTACAAGCTATGGTGCCAATCATTGAAAATTGATCACACCTGATGTACTGACAGTCTCATTTCTTGAGACCCTAATGCCCAGTACAAATGATGAGATTATTGGACAAATGATCATCTGTTTTTTTTTTGCATGCTAATCTCAGATCGAATCCGATGAGTTTACTAAAGTCACGAAAATTTGCGTACGACAGAATAAAAATTTGGAAGTGATGTCGAATGAAAGCTGTACTAATTAACTGAAAATCAACGATCTGGCAACGTACAAATTTTTTTTTTCGTGCATGTCTGCTTAAATAATATCAGATGAACTGTCCTGATCGGCTCTCAAAAGCTCTGTACTAATGATCAGATTATCGTATGATCGCTCTGAAATCTGTATTTTTTGTACGATTTTCCGATTGTCTGTACCAGGCATAAAAATCCAGGACAGTACAAATGCTCCCAAAATTACCCCTTTTTGGAAAGCAGACAGTCCAAGGTATTTAGTAAGAGGCATGGGGAGTTTTTTGAAGTTGTGATTTTTTCTCATAATTCTTTGCAATGTGAAGATTTTTCTTTTTTTCTCTCACACAGCATATGCATACCACAAATTACACCCCAAAACGCATTCTGCTACTCCTCCCGAGTATGGCGATGTGTGAGACATTTTCACAGCCTGGCCACATAGAGAGGTCCAACATGCAAGGAGCACCATCAGACGTTGAGGAGCTTAAATTACACATCTAATTTCTAAACTACCTCTTACACTTTTGAAGGCCCTGGAGCACCAGGACAATGGAAAATGACCCAATTTTGGAAAGTAAACACCCCAACATATATTCTATGAGGCATAATGAGTCTTTTGAACATGTCATTTTTTTTCCACAAGTTATTGGAAAATGTGGAAAGCAAATAAAAATAAATTTTTTTTTTTACACAAAGTTGTCCATTTATAAGATATTTCTAACACATAGCATGTACATAGCAAAAATTACACCCCAAAATATATTCTGCTACTTCTCCCGAGTATGGCGATACCACACAAGTGAGACTTTTACACAGCCAGGCCACATAGAGAGGCCCAACATTCAGGGAGCACCATTAGGTGTTCGGGGAATACATTTCAAATCTAATTTGACTACCTATTACACAATTGTGAGGCACTTATGGGCACTGTAGTGGCATGGATGTGGCACAGATGAGTACTGATGTGGCATGGATGAGCACTGATGTGGCATGGATGTGGCATGGATGAGCACTGATGTGGCATGGATGTGACACAGATGAGCAATAATGTGGCATGGATGAGCACTGATGTGGCATGGTTGTGGCACGGATGAGACGGTTTTACCATGGATGCCTGTATACTTAGATGTGCCTCTTTTAATCATCAACCATGTGAGTTGCTAAATGTTGTACTTTCATTAAATGTAACCATATTGCTACACTTAGAAGCACCTCTCTTCTCTTTTATACTCAGTTGTGACATGACGCTACCCGCATATCGCTCGTTTATCAAGTCAAAATGTATTTAAAACTGTTGTTTGTCTTGAAAAACGCTCTCAAACCAAGTTATTCTCTATCCAATGTTTTACTGTAGATATATATTTTCTAACTTTTTTGTTTTCATGTGGTAATTTTGGAGTCTTGAGGCTGGCTAAGGTTCTTTTTGTCCAGGAGCTGCAATGTGCATTGTGAGCTCTACCCTCCGTCTATCCAAGGTTGTGGGGTTTGGGCAGGTATTTACCTTGGCACTAGGGATGAGCTTCGAGTTCGAATCAAGCGTAAGTTCTACATGAACATCGGGTGTTCGCGGAAAATTTTGATCGCCCCATAATGCACTGCAAGACCGCAGTGCATTGCTGTATGGTGATTGGCCAAAGAATACACCTGACCTGCATGCTTTGGCCAATCACAGCACGCTCCTCCACGAGAGCCATAATTGGCCAAATGCCCCACACTATATAAGGCTGCTTACACAGTGCCCGTATAGTGTGTTATAGTGGATGGAGATAGAGAGATTGAGCTAGATTAGGCAGGCAGGTTAGTTAGTGAGTGGCAGTGTATTTGGTATATATACAGTCAGACTAGTGTGTGTGTATATATATATATAAAATATATATATATATACTCTGCATTCAGCGTAGCCTATATATACAGTGTAAACTCTATATTCAGTCAGTACTGGCAGTGTATTTGATGTAGTCAGTCAGTACAGGCAGTATATATATATACACTCTGAATTCAGCATAGCCTATATATACAGTGCATTCGGCAGTGTACAGTTCCTAATACAGTGCAGGTTGTGTACACAGTATATAATACAGTGTGTGCAGTTTCAAATACGCTTCAGCCGGTGTACACAGCATATAATGTGGGTACTTACACAGCTTGCATTTAAAAACCAAACCTCTAATAATGTATCAAATGTTGCAAAGAAGATCATGCAACTTTTTTAAATGTTAATTCTTTATTAATACTGGATGTACATACCAAGTTATACAGCATGTACCAGGTAGCTAGAAATCAACAGCTGAGAGATTCACATGTATTATGTCAGGTACCACATGGAAAGTAACAGACATACAATCTACTCTACTTATACTGCTATATACAAGCAGGAGTCAACAGTCTGCAACATGTCATAACACGGATATAGTCTTTCAAATACCAGGGAGGGTTAAAAAAGAAAAAAAGGGGGGGGGGTCTCATGCAACTTCTTTTTTTTTTGTACCCTGACTCCCATTAATGTGCAAAAGAGACTACTAAACCAAATATATTCCAGAAGAAAACTAGAGCATCACATAAAATCAATGACTCATAAGAATCAATGTTTCTCATTACAATATCAATATACATATATTTCACTTTTCAATTATTTAAGCGTTATTTATGTGATCTTTTATATGTAAGGTTTATTGAAGTCTTGAGCAAAAAAACATCCACTTGTATATCAATACACGAATGTGGGTTATTCAGTAAAGCTGTACAAAATAACCCATATATTAAGATCACTGTGTAGATTAGTAAAATGTGGTTTCAGTTTGGTTGCCATAAATATCTGATACAGAGAGGTGGGGACCTCTATTTTGTTTTAAAAAAAAACATACTATACAACAAAGGGATAATGGATAGGCATAGCATTTTGATTACATTTCCAGCTTTGTTATATGGCCTCTGGCTAAATATATGTGGGAATTCCAATAGTCTTACCTCTTACACTACATAACCTTGTAGAGTTATACAATATTATTGCTGCTTCAGGCAACAGAATAGAAAGACATTTTACATACATGTTATATGCCTTTTAAGTCATCTAAATATTTTATGACTTTGACTATGCATTTAGCTATAGTCGTTGTCCATTCAGTGTCATTACAGTAAGGTCCTAACAGTATTTTAAAGTATAACAGAGCCCGATTTACCATTAAAACGGAAGAGAAAAGGAAGCCACTTTTTCCTGTATCATTGTTAGCCATATTTTTCCCTATCATCGCAAGCAAAAGTAATCTCACATGAGTTTTTTGCACATAATCACAATATTTTATGACAGGTTAGAATTCGGAACACAAACTGTAAATTTCTTGTGTAAAAGTGAAGAACTTAGCAGAGGGGTGTTAGATAGGGCCAGTGGCCAGAGGCTGTCAATTCTGTACATGCAGATGCGCAAAGTCTACTTTGGCATAGGGTGGGCATTTTCAGATTGGGGGCTGAGATTGTTTAGAGTTTGCAACCATACTTTTCAAAGGTGCCTTGACAAGGCAGTTTGGGTCATGTATATTTGCTACTGTATGCAACAGAATCCCCAGTCTTTTTTTTTTTTTAAAACAAGTTTTTTATTTCGCACAATTTCAAAACAACCATACAGTATAGCCAACAGGCTAACAATCAGGTGGTAAGTTATTACAGACATCATATAACAATAAAGGATACACATCCACCGTCCCGCCCGTGTACATTTCCCTGTTAACAAAAGGTAGTGCTTTTTTTTTTTTTCCCTCCCCCCTCCCTCTCCTACCTGTTAACTCCCCCTCCCCCCAACTCGTCTGCTCAATACTTCTTGGATAATATACTATACAATCTCTACCGCCCCGCGTTCACGCCTATCTCCAATAGTTGTACTCTCACATCAGTCCGCTACACCACCTCTCCATCATTCTCCTCCTCCATCGTGCTCTGGGAATCCGTCCACCTAAACCAAACCTTCCTGAACTTTTTAGATGAACCCCTGGCCTCATACGTCATTCTATAAAGCAACATATCTGCATTAATTATTGCCTTCCACATCCCTAACGTCAATTGTTCTTCATATATCCTCCTTCTAGCAATCAATTTTCTCACTCCAAAAAATAGGATCCTGAGAAATATCTTTGTATAATGATTGATTTCTTCCTGTTCAAACACTCCCAGGAGACATCTCAGGGGTGAGCATATGTTAGGTAGATTGAACTTCTCCGATATGAAAGCTGTCACTTGGGACCATAGCCGCCTTATTCGGTCACATTCCCATACCATATGTATGAACGTGCCCTCTGCCCTCTTACACTTGTGACAAGTTGCGTTTTCCCTCTTCTGCATTCTATGAAGTCTAGTCGGGGTATAATATTGCTGATGTAGATACCGGAACTGGATCATTTTATCTGTGGAGGAGATAACCGACACTAAGTACGTGTCAAGCACCTCTGTCCACATTTCATCAGACAGCTCCGGGACCACCTCCCTCCACCTATCCCTAGATTTATCAGTTGAGTACCTAATCCCAGGGCCAACAGCACCATAGTATCTAGATATTCTCTTTGCAGGTTCGGGGTCTATCAGAACCTCCTCCAGCCCCGTATTTTCAACCACAATCTCTTCTCCCCCAAACTGTGCATGCGCAGCATGGGCGAGCTGAGCATATCTAAAGTTCCAATTCCTGGGGATCTCAAACCTTTCCCTCAACTGCTCAAAAGTACACAGCCGATCTTCCTGGCAAATCTGGTGTAGATATTTCACACCACACTTAGCCCAGGTCCTATGTCCATCCTGTAACTTCTGAAATTCCCCCAATGTCTTATTGTACCAGAGTGGGCTATTCGGAGATCTCCAGAGGGGTCCATCCTTCCTCCATTTTGAACAGATATGGAAGATCTTCCCCGGGAGTGCCATTACTGATCCTACCTTTCTCCCCGGTGCCTCCTTTCTGTAGAGGAGATTCTGTAGAGTCTCCTGCGAGGTGACAACCGCCGCCTCCATGGCATTAGGCATCTGTGGGAAGAGCCTCCAATGCAGAAAGGAGAGTTGAGAGGCCATAAAGTATGCTCGGAGGTCAGGGAGTGCCAACCCTCCCAAAGTAATTGGGAGTTTAAGCACCGCCAGAGACACTCTGGGGGCTTTCGATCCCCACAGAAAATTTATGATAATAGAGTCAATGTTCTTAAATACTCTCAGAGTCACGAAAACCGGAGAATTTGAAAGGACATAAAGGAATTTGGGTAAAAAAAACATTTTGAAAAGATTAACCCTTCCGAGAAGCGTCAGGGGTAGACTACGCCACCTCTGCACCTTTTCCCGAAAATTCGTCACTACCGGTGTAAGGTTTGTTTCCAGAAATCCGGAGATGGGTAGCTGAACCTCAATCCCCAGATAGCGGAATGAGCTGGACAGGGGGATGGAACTGTCCAATGGGACCACCACATCTTCATCCACAGGGAAAAGAGAGGACTTAGTCCAATTAATCCTAAAGTCGGAATAGTCCCCAAATTTCTGAATCAGACTCAAGGCCTAAGCAAGGGAGGGTCCCGGATCTTGCAAATAGAGCAACATATCGTCCGCATAGAGCGAGACGAGCTCTTCAAACTCCCCTAGTCTAAACCCCGTCAGCCCCTGGGAGCTGCGTATTCGAGCTGCCAGGGGTTCAATGGCCAGAGCGAACAGGAGGGGTGACAAAGGGCACCCCTGCCTGGTCCCTCTATAAACGGGGAAGGAGTCTGAGATGAGTCCATTGACCCTCAGTCTAACCAACGGGTCAGTATATAGTAGTTTGACCCAGGACACAAAGACAGGCCCAAAACCATATGTCTCCAGGAGAAGGAAAAGATACTCCCACTCCACGGAGTCAAAGGCCTTCTTTGTATCCAGGGAGGCCACCACCCTAGTTCCACAGTTATCATACACCGTTTGTAGGTTCACAAACAGTCTTCTAATATTCATCTGTGCACACCTCCCGTGAATGAACCCTGTTTGATCTGCGTCTACCAGCTTTGTTATGACCCCCTGAAGTCTACTTGCAATCATTTTGGCTAATATTTTTGTGTCTACGTTCATCAACGAGATTGGACGGTAGGAATCACACTGTTTTGGATCCTTTCCCCCTTTAGGGATCAGAACCACCAGTGCCTCCCGCATAGAAGGTGGTAGTTTACCCTCCAATCTTGCCGCATTGAACACCCTAAGCAGAAGTTTTGCCATACCCCCCCCTGAATGTATTATACCACTCAGAGGGCAGACCGTCTAACCCAGGAGACTTCCTAGGGGGAAAAGACGCTATGGCTTCCTCCACCTCCTCTACAGTGAAACCCTCCTCCAGAGTCTCTCTGTCCTCTATCGTCAAGCTAGGGAGGTCTATTTCTTTCACATATTCTGCCAAACCTTCCAACCCCACTGGAACACAAGACCTGTATAGCTCCCGGTAGAATTGAGCGAAGGTTTGGAGTATTCCAGCTAAATCCTCCACTTCAACATTACTGTCAGTATATACCGACTTAATGTATATCGGCTCATATTCCGGCCGCGCCAAGTATGCCAGTAGCCTGCCATTCTTGTCGCCGAATTCAAAAATCCTCCTACGTTGTGCAAGGTTGAGCTTAGTAGTGCGATCAGTAAGGACCATCTTGTATTCCCTGGTTCTAGTATTCAAAGTCAGCAGTCGCTCTCTAGTGGGGTCTCTAATATATTCTGCCTCTGCCACCGTCACTTCAGTCTCTTTGGCTAGTACTGTGGAAGCCAACTGCTTCTTGAAACCTCGTACCTCGGTGATAAACACCCCTCGCAGCGTGGCCTTAAAAGCCTCCCATTGGAGGAGTGCGGATCCCGAGTCACGGTTTTGAGCCCAATAGTGTTTAATTTCCTCAGTACATTTAATTATAATATAGTCCTCCTGTAGCCAACTACCCTCCATTCTCCAATGCCTCAGTCCCAGTTTCGGTCCTAGATTCAGTTCCAGCAACATGGGAGAATGGTCAGATAGTGCTCTCGGCAGATAAGAGACCCCCTTCACCATTTCCATCCCCCCCCCCCCCTCAGTCAGGATAGTGTCTATTCTGGAGAGCGTCTTATGCGCTTCCGAATAGCAGGAGTACACCTTATCATGAGGATGATAGAAGCGCCAGACGTCCTGGAACCCATGTGCAGACATCCATCCTGCGAGGGAGGTCGACCCACCCGCTTTTGTTCCTAGTCTATCCAGTTCAGGGTTAGATACTGAGTTGAAATCCCTCAGTATATAGATCTTCCCCTCCGCAATCTCATATGTCACCCTCAGCATATCATCAACATGAGCCAAAGAGAAAGGAGGGGGTACATATAAATTAACAAATGTAAGAAATCTACCCATCACCTGTATCACTGTCACCACAAACCTCCCCATGTGATCCGTACGCACTGCATGTATCAGGATAGGCATGGTTTTAGTGATCAGAGTGGAGACCCCCCTCGCATAAGAATGAATAGGTGGCATGATATGCCCCATCAATATGTGCACGTTTTAGGGAGAGAACTCTGGAGCCCTGGAGATGCGTTTCCTGCAAAAGTATGATGTGTGGCTTGTATTTCTTAATGTAGTCAAAAATCAATGAGCATTTAAATTTTGAGTTAAGGCCTCGAACATTCCAGGCCACCACTTTCAAGCTAACCTCCATAGTGACTCAATGTATATGAGAGAGGATCTAAAGTGTGATGCCTCCATCTCCCGTAAGGACCACAGTCCAGCAAGAGGGCTCCACAGCTCTCCCCCCCATTAGCAAGATTCAGTAGCATCAGAAATAGCAGCAAATCAGTGCAGCAGTAGGATACAAAGTCAGTGTCCAGTATGAGCAGACAGAACATTCCCCAGCAACCAACATTTCCAACTTCCCCCACCCCCCACCCCGCACCCAGCCCCAACATGCCAGGCACTTTGTTGCCCAAACCTCTAGTACAATCAGGTAACCGAGATGTTGCCTAGTCTGTCACATAGGGCATAAAAAACCCCAGCACAGCTAGTCCATCTCTAAAGTCCCAGGGATAGTTCACCTGTGAGAAAAAAGTAAAGACAAAAACCCCTCTTTTTTTTTTTGGTTTACTTCTGTACAGTCAGTGCAGAGCCGTCCGCCGGCTGTGTAAGTCATTTTTTTTTTTTTTGCTACATCTATAGGACTGGATTCCAGAGAAAAAGGAACAAAAAAACAAATTCACAAAAAAACAGGGGGGTCTAGGAGAAGCACTCAGGGTGAGAGAGAAAAAACCCCGTCACCATAAGAATTAGGGCAACCACCCCCCCCCTTCCCCTCCCCCTTCCTTCTCCGCCATTACCTCCCTAGTCTGCATGATCAAGTAAGCGTTATGTCCAGAGACCATCTCCCCCAGTCTGCATATTTGTGCAATATTTTCTTTAGAAAGGGGGGAAAAAAAAAAACGTTATTTTCCTTTAGTAACAGAACTTGTCTCCTTTTTCGTTTAAAGTGCATACAGGAGGAGAGATAGAAAAATATTTCCCCTCTTCCCTTCAGCCACCCACCCCCCTCTCGCCCCCCTCCTCAGCAGCACAGCAGGAGACAACATAAAATACCTCTCCCCTTCCACTGCAGGCAGGCATTCCAATGTGTAGGGGGGGGGGAGTAAAAGGGAGGTAAAAAATGGTATGGAAATTTACAAAAAAAACCTTTTTTCCACCTGCTGCGGTTGAAACAAAAGGAGAACCACAGGCCACACAAAAAAAAAATTAATAGTGGAAGCTTTTCCTCATCCAAGGGCAATAGCTTGGCCTAGAGAGACCGCTGGGGCAAATCTTGTCAAATCTTCTCCCTATTTCTGGGATGAGTGAGCTGGTGATCCCTGTCTTCGACGTCCCCTCATATCCAGCCATTCTGATGCTTCAGTCGGATTTGTGAAGAAGACAGTCTTTCCATTATCTACCACCCTCAGTCTGGCAGGGTATAGCATGCTGTATATCAAGTTTAGCTCTCTCAGTCTCCTTTTTATGGGTTGGAAGGTTCCCACCTTCATCCCCCGCAATTTAGGCGGAATTTGCAGTGTCAGCGTCCCAGGATCTTTGAAGGATCAGTACACAGCCGACGGAGCTCCGGTCTCTCACTCCTCACATGCCGCGCGCTAGCTCCGCCCTCGAATCCCCAGTCTTTAATTCTTTAAGACAGTATTCTGTGCTGACTGGCTGGCTTGAGTTGCTGAGGTTTTTTTTTTAATGTTTCATTCATGCCTAATTAGCATTTATTTTACATTTTGTCATATGGTTTTCATTTATTCAGCTTTTGCTGTAAAAATAAAAACTCATATTGAAAAACACTTTGGATTCATTCTCTTTTGTATACGGACCTGTTCCCTGCAAGAAAACCTTTGTATTGTTTCCTTAGCTTCACTATTTAACCCTGTTCTGGCAGTGTGTTATGCACACTATGTTAACATGATGTTGGCTCAAACTTGTCTTGCATACACACGGTCATACAAATGTTGTCGAAAATTCTGAACGTCAAGAACGCGGTTATGTACAAGACGTGTGACTAGCTGAGAAAAATGAAGTACAATAGCCAGTGCGGCTCTTCTGCTTGATTCCGAGCATGCGTGGAATTTTGTGTGTCGGAATTGTGTACACACGCTCGGAATTTCCAACAACAAGTTTTGTTGAGAACCAGCTATCAAACATTTGTTGTCGGAAATTCTGACAGCAAATGTCCGATGGAGCATACACATGGTCGGATTTTCCGACAACAAGCTCACATCGAACATTTGTTGTCGGAAAGTCCGACAATGTGTACGCGGCATATGTGTTAGGTCGGTGCAGTATCTATAAAAATAGTCTCTTGTACCAAAGATAATATCCAGAAATTTAAGGCAGCTGACATTGAGCAATTGATATGCTGCTTGAGCAGAACAGAGTAAGTAATTACAGAGCTGGAAGGATGGGTTATACTGTTGCTGTTCTTACTGCACACATATAATGTTTATATCCAAACCAGCCATTCTCACTTAAGATGCATTTTTTTCTTCCTTGAAAGGCGCACTAGATGAATTTTCTCTACTAGAACAGGCTGGGATCTGAAGCAGCATTAGAGAGCCATATGCTGTTGTTTGAGAAGTAAATGAATGCCATAAATTATCTGTTTAATAATTTATAGCAAGTGTTGCCAGCTTGCTATGGTTATAACCCCACTCTAGAAATCTTTGCATGCTGGGATGAAGAGCATACCATCCTTCGAACACAGCTTTCCGCCTTTTACAGAAAACATGTGTATCATTATTATTTTTTAATTCACCTTAACCGTCTGCTGTCTTTTGTATTTTAAGTGAAAAATTACTTTTAGCAATTTATTGGGATTTCAGAATAGCTCTATAACTCCATATAATGCGCCCTTTATTATTACAACAACAGTAAGGCAAGTATTGGTAATACCTCATAAGATATGATGCTGTTTAGCCTATGCTAATAAACTTATGATGGCTCATGAATAGGTAATTTAATCTGAATGGTTTTTGACCTCTATCAGGCAAAATTGTAGTTGGTCATACATTATTTAGTCATGTACATCATCTCACTAGAATTCAACAAAAATTTGCAATCTCCAGTATTCTGTCTCACTAGAACTGAACATGTGGAATAAAGAAAGTAAACTGATTTCAGAGCTAGAGGCCAAAAGAAGCATAGGGGGGGGGGTTACTGAACAAAAACCACTGGGAGATAAGGCAAAGCTACAGATGTTCATGGATTTTTAGGGAAGACCTAAAAGGAATGATAGAGGAGGAAAAAAACGGCAACTAGTTTGGGACCAAAGGGGGGGGGGGGGTTAAAAGAAGATGGAAGCTGATCATGGCAGCAGGTAGAAAAGAGGCACAAGAGTAGATGATCATGGATGCACAATATGAATTTCACAAAAGTGAAAGAGAGATATCAGAAAAAAATATGATCATGGACCAGGGGAACAGCAAGGAAACAGGGTGGAAATGATTGTGGACAGGGTATAGTGTGCATGCTATCCTCTATCCATGCTCATTTCGACCCTGTTTCCTTGGGAGATGATTGTGACTGATAGAGATGGGGGTAGCAGAGTGAGTTATACTGAGGGGTGAAAGGGAGAGAGAATCAGCCAATGGTTGTATTACTCAAGAAGAGGATGCAAAAAAGTAATTGGTCATGGACCAGAGTGTAGGCAGGGGCAGTCTATTTTTTCTAGTGCAGGTGTCCACAGCGTCAATGCAGATGGGGGAGGAAGTCGAGAGCAACCTAGTTGTTCTATGGTTTCCTCAGTGACGTGGAGGCAGCTATCTTATTGGATGTTGCGCCCTAATGTGACTTTGGTAGCCAACTTGATTCAGGCAAAGTCTATTTAAGACCCCAACTCTCAGATTTGGCATGCATTTTGCAACTGGCTAGAGTAGAGACAGGTCAACCATCTGATAGACACAGCGCTTTGAGCCAGGGAAAGGTTCTGGAGTAGTAGGGAAAGTGCAGGCAGGGCTGCCGGTCCAGCCCCATAAGCTCCAGTTCAGTAGCATTACAGTTCATTATTGCATAATAAAAAATAGGACTTGCTAAACTTCTCCCCTGCTCCTTCTTGCTTATGGGGATGTACTTACATTTTCATGGGCCCCATCAGGTAAACAGAGGGTCCCAGGAGGTGAGCGTATTGCAGGATCTTTTTCTTCTTTTTTGGGAGCACATGTACATCATTCCATCCTGAATGTAGCCCTGCTACTCAATTACTCTCGACTGCTGCTGCCCACTGCCTTCCCTGGCAGAGTGATACTATGATTCTCCACATAGCTCAGATCTGGTCTGTATTACCTGCACCCAGGGGGCCTGACTCCGGTAACCTGTACTCCCTCTCCAGCAGGAAAACCCGCCCCATGGTTCCCGGCTCATGGAAGTATCTCCACAGCTCCAGGGTATGCACACACCAGCAGGAGAGGACCACCCTATACAGGATCCTGTGAATGTGGGTATTCAGAGAAAGCTGATCAGACTTCCTGCCGGCTGTCATCGCTGATCTACACTGTCCACAATAAACACACTGATTCCTGCCCTACTTACACATCCAATTACACATCCAAAGACCTGAGATTGTATTATGGATGGGGAGCACTGGGATAGATGTTCAATGATTTCCAACCCATCCACAGTCCAACCGACATCTATATCTGTCTGATCCCTCTACATTCTATCCGTCAGTTGGTGATCAGTAGGTGATCATTTGTCAACTGTCCCCCTATGTATCATCTACACACCATCGGCATTCCCCCATATATCATTTATACACACATTCCACATCCCCCTATTTATGATGTTTTGGAAGCCAGAGGAGCGATCTGGGGTCTAATAGACCCTAGATTTCTCTATAAAGAGGACCTGTCCTGTTCATCCTTTGTGATAGCAATAAAAGAGAGAAAAAAATATGTAAACATACAGTGTAATTAAAAAAAAAAAAAAAAAAAAATTAAATAAAATGTAAAATCATTTTAAACTGCCCCGCTTCTCCATGCACATGCACAATTGCAAACGCGCACATTGGTCCTGCCCGCATATAGAGACGGCAGCAAACCTGCTTTTTTTTTACAAGGTGGGGTCAGGGGTGGGGTTGAGGGCAAGGTTGAAGGGTGCCCCATCACATAGGCTGTACGTGGCCCCATGATTCCTTTGCCAACTTTCAGGAAAGTCTCCCCTTTGGGTACAGACCAGCCAGGCAGCACTCCTCTCAACGTGGCAGACCCTGTTGACACCTCCAGCTCTCCAGTCTACTGTCCCATCACTGTTACACCAAGTGTGAGTGTTCCTTCATGGTCAGGTTGCCTTCCTGCCAAGGCTGTTGTGTATTGTTGAACCTTTGTTACAGTATACAAGGTGTGTCTAAAAGGTTTGGTGAATGTTATCAGAGAACAAACAAAACAGAAGATAAAAACAAATTACCTTTGTTGGCCTTCAAAATAATTGCCATCTTTCACAACACACTTTTGGCAATGTTCATAAAGCTTCTGGAAACTGTCAGCAAAAGCCTCTTTAGGAATTGATCGCAGAACAGCTGTCACACATTCTTGGATTGCCGCCACAGACACAAAACATTGTCTTGACCTTGGACTTGTGGGGAAGACAGTGAATGCCATTCCATCAATTTCCACTTGGATTCTGGATCGACCTGTTAGCACCAGGTCTCATCCCCTTTGATGATGATTCTCAGAAAGGATGGATCCTGGTCACACATGGTAATGAAATGTCCAGAGATTTCTATCCATTTTTCTTTCTGTTCATCTGTCAGCATGTGCGGCACAAACAGGGAACAGATCTTGTGCTTACCCAAATCTTTGTGGATGATGGTACGCACCATGTCCTTGCTAATGCCCAACTACTCTGTCATTAGTCACAGAGTCAGTCATCGATCTCGTGCCAGCATTTGTCGCACCCGCTTGATCATGTCTGGGGTTCTGCTTGTCGACGGCCAACCCAAACGTGGCTCATCCTCGTTTCCTTCCCATTGCAAAAGCATTTGAACCATCATAAACACGTTTTCTGCTCCATCTCGTGCACCAGCATTTTGTGTGTCCCTGTCACAGTGACCCTACCTCTCACACTGACTACATTTGATTACCCACAGCGGATTTACCCTGATGGTCATGTGTACTCCGCGCTATGTGGTGCTTCTCAAGGTGTCTCTAGAAAGCCATGTGCATGCGTGCGTACCTGGCCCATGTTGCTGTTGAGATATCAGACCATTCACCAAACTTTTTAGACACACCTTGCATTCCTGTTACTGCACTTGGACTCCATGTGCACTTGGTCTCCAGCTCTGACACACCTCTAACAATAGGATGAGGCTTAGCAAAAGTGATATATTATAGTTGAAGGGGTGAGGCTACAAACAAAGAGAATTTCTGTATATTTATTAAATGTAATTTGGCATTTAATATCTACTTGGGAGTTTGTCTGCACTTCCCAATGACATTGGGGACAGTGTCCTATGACACATATTGTCTATACTTTGTACTCTGTGTCAAAGAAATGACAATGAAGACCACAGCAACCCAATATCTGAATACAAGATAAATTAGATTATAATGCACAATAGGTGCATTGTCTCTTTAACTTCAATTGTTTTTATTGATATAAAAGTTGTACAATTAACAATTGACATTGCAGAATATCATGTATATGGTTGTCAAAAGCAACTTCAAATGTTTAAATGCAATGCTATAAACAGTTTCTGGATGCATTATTTGATTTACAAAGAGTCATGTATGACTCGTAATAACTTGGGTTGGGACTAAGAGAACAAAAAAAACAAACACTAATCACAATAGTAACAATAATAATAAAAATGAAAATGAAATAATAAAAGCAGTGGTGTGTCAAAGTCAAAAGTAAAGAATAACATTAAAGAAGAAGAATGTAACATTGCACAGCTTGGCTCAAGCGTATAATAAAACATTAGGAACGGGCAAGTGCCATGGCCACGCGCAATCGCGTGCATGGGAGCAGGAACAGGGATTTGTGTGTGCCTGCAAATGTAGGCATAGGACATGCCCCCTGCCACACCCACTTAAGGGAAAATTAACCAAAAAAAAAAGGTTAATTAAATCTACAAGGACTTTTTATTACCACTACAATTCCTTTATATTGGCTTTTAAAATGTACAAATGCAGCAAATTAGAAATTGGATGAAAGGTTTAGCACTGTGAAACACTTTTTGAAAAATAAAAAGTGCATTTTATATACAACTATATGGATCAGACCAAAATGAGGGACAAATGAGGGGAAAAGAGGGACAGAGGGACATTGCTCCAAATCAGGGACAGTCCCTCGAAATCAGGGACAGTTGGGAGCTATGCAAGTCCAATGAGTACACTTGGTTAGCTCCGTGTTCCCACCAGTGGATTGGAAAGTCATGTTCGTAGTGCTGATTGCAGCAGATAGTAATGTGGAAAGAGAGTGGAATGTGGTGTAAACAGACACAGGCCTCAGTGCACTGTAGTGTGGATAGTGGGGTAAGATCTGTATGAAAAGCTGCTGTTGCCAGTGAGGAGAGACTTGCATATTGCATAGTTTAGATGGTGTGGTATTTTCTGTAACAGAAACTAGAGAAGAACGTGGAGAAAGAAGTACAACACAGACAAGTGCAGAGTGTTTAGTGTTGAGGATACCTCTGAGGGCACCTTGTGTGGTGGGGACAAAAAGAATGTCTCTACCAGGGCATGGGCTCTATGTACTAAACAATGTGTGCTGCAAAGTACAGTGTTGTATTGCAGACATTTTAGAAAGGGTTGCATCTGGTGGTGAGTGGTAGACTGACAAATCTTGTGAGTAGTTGGTAACAGCACCATTAACATACATAATCAGAAATTAAAGTAGAAGTATAGTCAAAAGTATTTTTTTTTTTCATTTTGGATAGAGGAAGGGTGGGTTATAACCCCTGTCTGTTTCTTTTTTTGCCATCTGTGTCCCATTGGGGAGATTTCCCTTTGCTTCCTGTCCCATAGCCAAACAGGAAGTTAGAGGAAATATCTGAAATTTAAGGGAATTCCTTGGGGACCCCCAGGTCACCAGAACTAGTGTCCCCATTGGAAAATTTCCCCTCTATTACTTTTCTGGGGACAACCCAAAATTTGTGATTTTCTTTTACTTTCACTTTTAACCACTTCAGCCCCGGACCAATTGGCAGCCAAAGGACCAGGCCCCTTTTTGCGATTCGGCACTGCGTCGCTTTAACTGACAATTGCGCGGTCGTGCGACGTGGCTCCAAAACAAAATTGGCGTCCTTTTTTTCCCACAAATAGAGCTTTCTTTTGGTGGTATTTGATCGCCCCTGCGGTTTTTATTTTTTGCGCTATAAACAAAAATAGAGTGACAATTTTGAAAACAATGCAATATTTTTTGCTTTTTGCTATAATAAATATCCCAAAAAAATATATAAAAAAACTATTTTTTTTCCTCAGTTTAGGCCGATACGTATTCTTCTACATATTTTTGGTAAAAAAAAATCGCAATTAGCGATTATTGATTGGTTTGCGCAAAAGTTATAGCGTTTACAAAATAGGGGATAGTTTTATAGAATTTTTATTAATATTTTTTTTTTTACTAGTAATGGCGGCGATCAGCGATTTTTATTGTGACTGCGACATTATGGCGGACACATCGGACATTTTTGACACATTTTTGGGACCATTGTCATTTATACAGCAATCAATGCTATTTAAATGCATTGGTTCCTGTATAAATGACAGTTGTAGTGAAGGGGTTAACCACTAGGGGGAGGGGAGGGGTTATGGGCTGTGACGTGTGTGTTTTTTTTACATTAGGGGCGGGCTGACGTCTGACGTCATTGATCGGCTTTCCCGATGACAGGGAACAGCCGATCAATGACAGGCAGAGTAGGAAGCGCGGGGAGAGGTTTGTTTACACATACCTCTCCCCGTTCTTCAGCTCCGTAGTCCGCTGGTCCCGCGGCCGGGGTCAAGGAGCTCTCGACCGGGTCGCGAGCGTGCCGCTGGCGGCGCGCGCGCGACCCACAGGCAGACACATGCACGATCACGTACAGGTACGTGATTTTGCCTGCCTGTGCCATTTTGCCGCAGTATATCTGCGTTAGGCGGTCGGGAAGCGGTTAATGATAATGGTAAACAGGACAAATGAAGAGGATGAATCTCCCTAATGGGGGAACAGACATCAATAAAAACTGACG
This sequence comes from Lithobates sylvaticus, assembly GCA_028564925.1. Lineage (NCBI taxonomy): Eukaryota > Metazoa > Chordata > Amphibia > Anura > Ranidae > Lithobates > Lithobates sylvaticus. The sequence goes on along the minus strand of CM053027.1, from coordinate 354,724,300 downwards.
GGTGTTCAAATCCATCTCCACTCTATCCAAAACGAAAAATAAAGTTTTGCCTTTTAGTTATACTTTAAGTTTATTAACAAACGTGCCTCTCATCAACTTCGTAAGAGAATCTAATCTATCATTTATCAGTTTGCAAGAGATTGCAAGGGCTATTGAGTTTTGTGAGCCTAAGCTTAGAATATTGATAACCAAGAGTCTGCATCAGTTAATGCTATTTCTTCTTCTTTTATCATGCATGACCATCTATCTGATTCTGTTAAAATGCAGGCTAACATGCTTATAACCACTTAACTATTTAGTTGAGCCCAAAGCCTTAGCTTTCTTACACTGCTGTGTGAGGAAGGTTGCACAGCAAAGAAGTTTATAAATTACAAGCCACTATTAGCAGATGTTAATACGTCAGTGGATATGGGAGTCATGTATGATTCTGAATTTATTTTTAGAACTCTGCCCTTCTTTGTAACAGAATTCACAGTATTGACTGACTCGATACCATCATGTCAGCTGAACAAATCATTGGAGCTATAATAAATTAACAGTATGAGTGAGTGCTTTAAGAATAGAAGACAGCATCTAGCACAAAAAAGGTGATCAGCCAACCTTACATCCAAAATATGTAACGTGACAGTGCAGCACTTTAAATATTATAAACCAACACTCCAACAATAAATACATGTATATAGTTTGTAAAAAAAAAAAACAACAACAAACTACAGGTAAATTAAAACAATACATAAATGCTGGTGATATCCCCAACAAAATATATGAAAACAATAAGAGTCCTTTAAAGTGGTTGTAAACCCACATAGAAAAAAAAAAAAAAGACCTGCAAGACAAAGGCATAATGAGCTAGTATGCATAGCATACTAGCTCATAATGTAATAATCAGCTGAGATTGAAGCCCCCCGCTGCGGTGCCCGTACACAGTTCCGGCCAGTGACATCGCTCCCAGAGTTACTTCTGGGTATCACGGGCTCTGGTGCTGTGATTGGCCGGAACCGTGATGACGTCACTCCCATGCATAAACACGAGAACCGCCTGTAATGGCACACTCACTAAAGCAAATGGCACGTACGTGCCTTTGCTTTAGCGCGCATGTGCCGATGACGTCAGCACATGCAGATACAGGGGATATCTCCTAAACTGTGCAGGTTTAGGAGATATTCGGGGTAGCTTCAGGTAACAGGTAACAAACCAACCAAAAAATAATAGCTAGCTACAAGCACACTGCTTTCTCAGCTGCTACTGCTTTCTAATCATTTGGGAGGGTCTCCTGAGGTTATCTTTAGTAAACGCTTCTGAACACAAACGTGGATTACGTGGATTTTTTTATTTTTTTTAAACGTGGATTACTAGCTGTGATGTTCCAGCGTTCAGGAGAGGTTGAGAAACATCCCCTGTACATGAAGCCTAATGCCGCGTACACATGAGAGGACTTTTCGACAGCAAAGGTCCGACGGAACAAATCCATCCGACAATTCAATCGTGTGTGGGCTCCATCGGACTTTTGCTGTCGAAAAATGTGACAGACTTTAGAAATAGAACATGTCTTAAATTTTCCCGCCGGAACTCTGCTGGACCCAGTTCCTATCAAAAAATCTGCTCGTCTGTGTGCTAGTCCGACGGACAAACAACGACGCTAGGGCAGCTATTGGCTACTGGCTACGAACTTCCTAATTCTAGTCCGGTCGTACGTCATCACGTTCGAATCCGTCAGAATTTACTGTGATTGTGTGTGGCCAAGTCTGTTCATTCGAAAAGTTCGTTGGAACTCCGTTGAAAGTCCATCGGAAAGACCGTCGGACCTAGTCCGACGAAAAGTCCACTCGTGTGTACGCGGCATTAGCCTTATAGGCTTACCTGTAAAAAAGTGGATTGTAAGGGTTTACAACCACTTTAAAAGGTGCTTGTAGTGCAAATTGGTCCCAAAAAACACATACTTCCTCCAAAAGTGCATACAAATGTTCCCAATGTGAGTAAATATTCCACTATGTCACCAGCAGTGTGCCAAAACCTCCTATAAGCACTTACCAGATAGATGGTATAGTAAGGCATGTCAATCTCAAATCCTGCATCACCAGGTAATCATTAGCTGTCCAAATCCCAAGTAAAGTACCATCTGATGCTAGAAATATTGCTCTTACTCCAGCATGCACGGTGATACATAACATGTGTAGGGCAATCACATGCATTTGTGTTTATGTGTGTGTGTGTAGGAAAGGGTGAGCTCTAAAATATTTTGTATTTTTATGCATCTCTTTAAATGTTTAAAACATTTTTTTTATATTTTTATTCTTTTTTTTTTTTTTTTACGTAACTTTTATTGCCATTACATAGGGGACCAATAGCCCCCTATGTGATAGCATATAGGTGACAGGTACTCTTTTTGTAGACATTCAGGGTCAGTTAGACCCTCAATGTCTCTCCTGTACTCCACTACAGCTGATGGAACACAGGTGGGCAGTAGAGCGGGTGGCAGAGCCAGGTGGACAGGAGAGGGGGGTGCAGCCAGGTGGAGGGGGGTGCAGCCAGATGGACAGGGGAGGGGGGATGCAGCCAGGTGGAGGGGGGTGCAGCCAGGTGGACAGGGGAGGGGGGATGCAGCCAGGTGCAGGGGGGATGCAGTCAGGTGCGGGGAATGCAGCCAGGGGGAGGGGGGATGCAGCCAGGTGGAGGGGGGTGAAACCAGGTGTGGGGGTGCAGCCAGATGGATAGGCGAGGGGGATGCAGCCAGGTGGAGGGGTGAGGTGCAATGTCTCCCCTGTACTCCACTACAGCTGATGGAACACAGGTGGGCAGTAGAGTGGGTGGGGGGGGGGGGGGGCAGAGCCAGGTGGACAGGAGAGGGGGTGCAGCCAGATGGAGGGGGGATGCAGCCAGGTGGAGGGGGTGCAGCCAGGTGGACAGGGGAGGGTGATGCAGCCAGGTGGAGGAGGGGATGCAGCCAGGTGCAGGGGGGATGCAGTCAGGTGCGGGGAAATGCAGCCAGGGGGAGGGGTGCAGCCAGGTGGAGGAGGGTTGCAGCCAGGTGGAGGGGGATGCAGCCTTGTGGAAGGGTGATGCAACCGGGTGGAGGGGGGATGCAGCCAGGTTGGGGGGTGCAGCCAGGTGGACAGGAGAGGGGGATGCAGCCAGGTGGAGGGGTGATGTGAAGCCAGGTGGGGAGGTGCAGCCAGGTTGACAGGGCAGGGGGGTGCCGCCAGGTGGAGGGGGTTGCAGCAAGGTGGACAGGGGAGGGGGGATTCAGCAAGGTGGAGGGAGGATGCAGCCAGGTAGAGGGGAGTATAAAGGTAAAAAGTGCCCGCGCTTAGGATGTGGTGAACTGCTGCCCCCCTCAATATGCTACACCTAGATGTAGTATAGATAAATAAAATTATGGGATGGGAGGGGTGTTGGCGCTGTTCAAAGTATACGGGTAAATATGGGGTATTGGATTGCAAATGGGAGACTGTGAGTAATGATGACTCAAACAATCCTATGACTCAATATAAAATAAGAACACACCAATGGAAAGGTGTGCAGAGAAACAAATATTTTGCAGTGGGCGTGAATAAAAATAAGTGCAGTCCAAAACAATACAACTAAATAAGTAAATAAATAAGTAAAGTGCACGTGCAAAAATATGTATATATATACACCTCAATACGGGTGTTAGCTGATCTGCGGATCATATAATACCTTCAGTTAATAAAACCATATTACTGTAAAAATATATAAAATATTTAAAACCAGGATGCTTAATATGTGAGTTGTGCGCACTAAGTCCTATATATAAGTGCCAAAAGTGAAAGTTGCATATGTACTGATTCTATAATCACTAAGATCAGCAAAAAAAGGGGGGAGAAAAAAACGATAATAAGTCCATATATTGGATGCAACAAAATTGTAAAAGAAAACAAAAAATTGTAAAAAAAGTCAATATGTGGATTCGTTCTGTATTCTCTTAATATGATCACAAGGTGGAAAGTGGTATTATGTTGAAGAACAATATAAGTGTAGATAGGTGGCTGTGGGGGTCCTTCCTTCCCCTCCTTCCATCCGTACCCCTAATGAAAATGCACTAACCAGAGTGCCCAACCCCTGCAGGGGTAATGGGCATATGAGTGATGTTCCTCTCGGGTCCTCCTCGTCCAGGTCAGTGGTGTCCTTCTCTGGGGGGTCCGTGCCAGCTGAGTTCTCTGTATTCTGCCGTCTGGTGTGCTCAAAAAAGAGTATGGGGAAGGGATGGACACATAGTGTGACTCCGTATAATTGAAAAAAGGAATTTTTATTGAAAAAAGCCAGCTAGTCACCCACCAAGTGGTATGACTAAAGGATATGTCAGGGCTAATAAGCCCTATACAAGTATGTAGATTAAAAAGTTGTTCGGTTAAAACATTTAGTAAAAGCCGGCGAGTGTGCTGCAGCTTTTCCGGGTATTCGGCGTGCGTTCCACGGCCGTGAGAATGCCGAAACCGGAAACGAAGGCTGCGCCGGAAGTGACGTATTGCGTACCACGATAGTCCCGCCTTACGCGTTTCGTCATTGGACGTCGTCTGAGGCTCGGCCATCTTGGTACACCATACGTCTTAAATAACAAGAGGTGTAGCCGCGCCGGCCAATCAAAGGGGAACGAAGTGAGTGAGGGAGGGATTCCCATTGGAGAGACGGTAACCATACCAAGGGCAGGAATGGTCCTATACTCTACCCTCCCCCTCTAATGTTTATAGGGCAAATGACTTGGCGCGGCGACTTAGATGCATACAAAAATAAATATTTAAAATTACACAACCATTACCGAGAGACATCTAATGTTGAAAGGAGAATATTTGGTAGGAAAAACAGAGAGTATATTATAAGCAGTCTTGTGTGAATGCTGCGTACACGTGGAAAAGATATGATTCTATAAATGTGAAGCTGCAGAATTATGTGCATGAAAGGAATGTGCAGTTAACTTTGAGTGGTATAAAAGTGTGGGTAGGTTATGCCCGTGAACGAGGGAAGAACAATCAGTTTGTGCACATAGTGCAATTATTGTACAAAGACGTATAGAAAAGGGGAAAAGGAGGAGAATTATTTGTTGTCTTCAAGAGACATGTGACATATGAAATACACCCCTATATAGGCTACATTGTGGGAAGCGTTATTACTTATATATTTAAGGGATGAAACAAAAAGCAAGATTTGTAGGGGGACAGTTATATAAATATAAGGATTAGAATGTCAGAATTTTTTGAAATAAAATTAAAATTAAATTAGAATTAAAAACTCTTCTGGAGACTTTAGGTGTAATAGGTGGTTTGGAAAATATATCTAATAGCATGGTGGAGATAATATTGTACAATGTTTATAGGAGACGTACACTTCGGCTTATCTCTTGATTCCTATAATAAAAAGCCCCACAGGGCTAGGAATTCTGCGTATAATCTTGCATAGTGAAAGGTAGTTTTAAAAAAGGGGATTTTTTAGAGAAATTGGCATAAAAATTGACATAAACAATTGTATATATATTGCTGTATAAATGTTTACCAGAAGGAAAATTATTGCTAAAAATTATAGAGAGCTGTTCATAGTGTACCAAGATAATACGTTCTAAAAAACCATACGTATATATAATATATATTCCCCATAAATTTGAAAAAAGGGGGGAATTATATATAATAAATAAAATTGAATAAAATTACTAGAGATATAAACATATGAATAAAAAATATGAATAAAAAATATAAAAATATATATACGCATATATTTAATATATATGCGCCCCCTATATGTGCGTGTTTCCATGTGTATAGGGTATTTATACAGGGTTAAAATCTAAACGTCTAGATCCATGAACCATAAAAAAGGGGGGGGGGGTTGCATATTACAGGTTAGATAAAAAGCAGTTTAAATCTATATCTACAGTATCTACATCTAAAAGTTAGATAAAAAGCAGTTTAAATCTATATCTACATTTAGCCCTTTGGGCACCAAGGAGTCTAAAAAGTATATCCACTTGGTCTCATTTTGTGAAATCTGGATCCTCTTATTTCCTCCGCGCCAGTGGTCATTAATTATGTCTATCCCATAAAAAATAAGGCCGGTAGGATCTCTCTGGTGGTATTCATCAAAATGTCTGGAAAGATTATGTTTAGGGAAACCCTTCTTTATATTATTTATATGTTCCCTAATCCTGACACAAAGTGGCCTTGTGGTCCTCCCTACATATTGTAACCGGCAGGGGCATTCGATCACATAAGTGACATGCGTGCTATTGCAAGTGATCAGTTCTTTAATAGTAAATTCCTTCCCTGTCCTGGACTTAAAGGCGGTTTTCCTCCTTGGTTGTTTCTTGCTGGTTCTGCATGCTAGACATTTTTGACACTTATAGAAACCCTTCAATTCCGAAAATAGTTGGACAGGTTTAGGTGGGTCTATAATATTTTTGACCAAATGGTTCCTAAGTGTAGGGGCCCTTCTGTATATAAATCTTGGCCTTTTGTCCAATAGTTTAGTCAGTGTTCTATCTGATTTTAAAATAGGCCAGTACTTCCTTATTATATGTTCAACCGCTTTGAATTGATTATTATACCCCGTAATAAAAGCAACATTTGATTGTTGTTGGTTCAGTTGTCTATCCTTTGGCCTCAGGAGTGTCGCTCGATCCATTGTTGAAATATTTTCCTTCAGTTTTTTTAAAGGTTCAAGTTCATATCCTTTATCCACAAATTTCTCTATTAGAGTATTAGCTTGGGTTTGAAAATCTTCTACATTATTGCAATTTCTGCGTATTCTGAGCAGCTGCCCCTTTGGGATGTTGTTAATCCACTTAGGATGATGACAACTCGAGGTCGGAATGTAACCACCTTTTTTCAAGATTGGGGGAATACGTTGACCAGTTTCTTAAGCCACTAGTAAAAAAGGGAAAATCATACTTGAGGGACAGTACCCAGCTTATTAATGAATTACAGCAGGTGAAGAACACCCAACAGTGCCTTCTGGCCACAATAGATGTTAATTCATTATATACGAGTATCGTACAAGATGATGGAATGGCAGGAGTGGAAAAAGCACTGCATGAGGGCACGGACCTCAGACAGGAGCAGATTGGTTTCCTACTCGAATGTCTCAAACTAGCAATGGAGAACAATTACTTCTGGTACAAAAAAGATTTTTATGTACAAACTAAGGGCGTAGCCATGGGAGCCAAGTACGCCCCTAGTGTGGCTAATCTTTTTATGGATATGTGGGAGGAAAGGTATATATACAAGAAGAAAAGATCTGAAATAAAATTTTACCGGAGGTATATAGACGATGTAATCATTATATGGGAAGGCAGTATAGAATCTTTTGAAGCCTTTTTGGTGGAACTCAACCACAACAAATATGGTATCTCTTTTACAGGAACATGTGATTTTAATCAGGTAGATTATTTAGACTTGCAGGTTTTTAAACAAAGAGATGAATTACATACCAGAACGTTTTTTAAGAGCACAGATCGGAATGGTTACATTCCGACCTCGAGTTGTCATCATCCTAAGTGGATTAACAACATCCCAAAGGGGCAGCTGCTCAGAATACGCAGAAATTGCAATAATGTAGAAGATTTTCAAACCCAAGCTAATACTCTAATAGAGAAATTTGTGGATAAAGGATATGAACTTGAACCTTTAAAAAAACTGAAGGAAAATATTTCAACAATGGATCGAGCGACACTCCTGAGGCCAAAGGATAGACAACTGAACCAACAACAATCAAATGTTGCTTTTATTACGGGGTATAATAATCAATTCAAAGCGGTTGAACATATAATAAGGAAGTACTGGCCTATTTTAAAATCAGATAGAACACTGACTAAACTATTGGACAAAAGGCCAAGATTTATATACAGAAGGGCCCCTACACTTAGGAACCATTTGGTCAAAAATATTATAGACCCACCTAAACCTGTCCAACTATTTTCGGAATTGAAGGGTTTCTATAAGTGTCAAAAATGTCTAGCATGCAGAACCAGCAAGAAACAACCAAGGAGGAAAACCGCCTTTAAGTCCAGGACAGGGAAGGAATTTACTATTAAAGAACTGATCACTTGCAATAGCACGCATGTCACTTATGTGATCGAATGCCCCTGCCGGTTACAATATGTAGGGAGGACCACAAGGCCACTTTGTGTCAGGATTAGGGAACATATAAATAATATAAAGAAGGGTTTCCCTAAACATAATCTTTCCAGACATTTTGATGAATACCACCAGAGAGATCCTACCGGCCTTATTTTTTATGGGATAGACATAATTAATGACCACTGGCGCGGAGGAAATAAGAGGATCCAGATTTCACAAAATGAGACCAAGTGGATATACTTTTTAGACTCCTTGGTGCCCAAAGGGCTAAATGTAGATATAGATTTAAACTGCTTTTTATCTAACTTTTAGATGTAGATACTGTAGATATAGATTTAAACTGCTTTTTATCTAACCTGTAATATGCAACCCCCCCCCCCCTTTTTTATGGTTCATGGATCTAGACGTTTAGATTTTAACCCTGTATAAATACCCTATACACATGGAAACACGCACATATAGGGGGCGCATATATATTAAATATATGCGTATATATATTTTTATATTTTTTATTCATATTTTTTATTCATATGTTTATATCTCTAGTAATTTTATTCAATTTTATTTATTATATATAATTCCCCCCTTTTTTCAAATTTATGGGGAATATATATTATATATACGTATGGTTTTTTAGAACGTATTATCTTGGTACACTATGAACAGCTCTCTATAATTTTTAGCAATAATTTTCCTTCTGGTAAACATTTATACAGCAATATATATACAATTGTTTATGTCAATTTTTATGCCAATTTCTCTAAAAAATCCCCTTTTTTAAAACTACCTTTCACTATGCAAGATTATACGCAGAATTCCTAGCCCTGTGGGGCTTTTTATTATAGGAATCAAGAGATAAGCCGAAGTGTACGTCTCCTATAAACATTGTACAATATTATCTCCACCATGCTATTAGATATATTTTCCAAACCACCTATTACACCTAAAGTCTCCAGAAGAGTTTTTAATTCTAATTTAATTTTAATTTTATTTCAAAAAATTCTGACATTCTAATCCTTATATTTATATAACTGTCCCCCTACAAATCTTGCTTTTTGTTTCATCCCTTAAATATATAAGTAATAACGCTTCCCACAATGTAGCCTATATAGGGGTGTATTTCATATGTCACATGTCTCTTGAAGACAACAAATAATTCTCCTCCTTTTCCCCTTTTCTATACGTCTTTGTACAATAATTGCACTATGTGCACAAACTGATTGTTCTTCCCTCGTTCACGGGCATAACCTACCCACACTTTTATACCACTCAAAGTTAACTGCACATTCCTTTCATGCACATAATTCTGCAGCTTCACATTTATAGAATCATATCTTTTCCACGTGTACGCAGCATTCACACAAGACTGCTTATAATATACTCTCTGTTTTTCCTACCAAATATTCTCCTTTCAACATTAGATGTCTCTCGGTAATGGTTGTGTAATTTTAAATATTTATTTTTGTATGCATCTAAGTCGCCGCGCCAAGTCATTTGCCCTATAAACATTAGAGGGGGAGGGTAGAGTATAGGACCATTCCTGCCCTTGGTATGGTTACCGTCTCTCCAATGGGAATCCCTCCCTCACTCACTTCGTTCCCCTTTGATTGGCCGGCGCGGCTACACCTCTTGTTATTTAAGACGTATGGTGTACCAAGATGGCCGAGCCTCAGACGACGTCCAATGACGAAACGCGTAAGGCGGGACTATCGTGGTACGCAATACGTCACTTCCGGCGCAGCCTTCGTTTCCGGTTTCGGCATTCTCACGGCCGTGGAACGCACGCCGAATACCCGGAAAAGCTGCAGCACACTCGCCGGCTTTTACTAAATGTTTTAACCGAACAACTTTTTAATCTACATACTTGTATAGGGCTTATTAGCCCTGACATATCCTTTAGTCATACCACTTGGTGGGTGACTAGCTGGCTTTTTTCAATAAAAATTCCTTTTTTCAATTATACGGAGTCACACTATGTGTCCATCCCTTCCCCATACTCTTTTTTGAGCACACCAGACGGCAGAATACAGAGAACTCAGCTGGCACGGACCCCCCAGAGAAGGACACCACTGACCTGGACGAGGAGGACCCGAGAGGAACATCACTCATATGCCCATTACCCCTGCAGGGGTTGGGCACTCTGGTTAGTGCATTTTCATTAGGGGTACGGATGGAAGGAGGGGAAGGAAGGACCCCCACAGCCACCTATCTACACTTATATTGTTCTTCAACATAATACCACTTTCCACCTTGTGATCATATTAAGAGAATACAGAACGAATCCACATATTGACTTTTTTTACAATTTTTTGTTTTCTTTTACAATTTTGTTGCATCCAATATATGGACTTATTATCGTTTTTTTCTCCCCCCTTTTTTTGCTGATCTTAGTGATTATAGAATCAGTACATATGCAACTTTCACTTTTGGCACTTATATATAGGACTTAGTGCGCACAACTCACATATTAAGCATCCTGGTTTTAAATATTTTATATATTTTTACAGTAATATGGTTTTATTAACTGAAGGTATTATATGATCCGCAGATCAGCTAACACCCGTATTGAGGTGTATATATATACATATTTTTGCACGTGCACTTTACTTATTTATTTACTTATTTAGTTGTATTGTTTTGGACTGCACTTATTTTTATTCACGCCCACTGCAAAATATTTGTTTCTCTGCACACCTTTCCATTGGTGTGTTCTTATTTTATATTGAGTCATAGGATTGTTTGAGGTAGAGGGGAGTGCAGCCAGGTGGAGGGGGATGCAGCCAGGTGGAGGGGCGATGCAGCCAGTTGGAGGGGGGATGCAGCCAGGTGGAGGGGGGGTGCAGCCAGGTGGAGGGGGGGTGAAGCCAGGTGGAGGGGGGTGATGCAGCCAGGTGGAGGGGGTGATGCAGCCAGGTGGAGGGTGGTGCCGCCAGGGGAAGGGGGTGCAGCCAGGTAAAGGGGGTGCTGCCAGGTGGAGGGGGATGCAGCCAGGTGGAGGGGGTGCAGCCAGGTGGGGGTGCAGCCAGGTGGACAGGGGAGAAGGCTGCAGCCAGGTAGAGGGGGTGCAGCAAGGTGGACAGGGGGGGGATTCAGCCAGGTGGAGGGGGGATGCAGCCAGGTGGGGGGTGCAGCCAGGTGGAGGGGGTGATGCAGCCAGGTGGACGGGGGTGCAGCCAGGTAGACAGGATAAGGTGGGGGTTCTTACCATGAGGGATGTTATCACTGGCACTTTTTTCGACTCCCTCCACAAGTCAGGCAGTGTTAGCAGTCACAAGATCAGGAGATGGGGACCTCCTTCAGCTCCTACCCATGACAGGTCAGCTGATCTCTGGGTTCTCTGGGGTGAGCTGCAGGAGCAGCTTAGCTTTGGGCTCTATCAGGACAAGTGGCATGGCGGCCCGGGCAGATTCCCGGCGTACGCTCTATGTGTCCAGTCCAGACCTGGGTGGATAAAACCTGGCTGTCTCCATGCACAATGCCGCTCACTCTGCTCCTGTAGTAGCTGCACATAGCCCAAGGAGGGAGACGGGCAGAGAGCTGGTAGGGTGGCTGGACATGGCACCGCACAGATCCCAGGGACGGAGGAGGAGAGGAGGCCGATTGAGTGACTGCAAATCTCCTCCTCCTCAGTGAGTGATCACAGCTGCAGAGCCCCGGATGCGCCCTAGGTGGCAGTGCGCCCTAGGCGGCTGCCTAGCTTGCCTAGTGGAAGCACCAGCCCTGTACCAGAGTGTGGTCATAAATGGAGTTTACTCGGAACAGAGACCAGCCACTAGCGGTGTACCACAAGGCTCTGTAATGGGTCCTGTTTTATTTAATCTATATGTAAGTGATATAACTAAAGGTTTGTTGGGCAAGGTGTGTCTTTTTGCTGATGACACAAAGGTGTGTAATGGGGTTGATATCCCTGGATGTGTCTGTAAAATGGAACATGATTTGGCATTGCTGGAAGATTGGTCAAAGCAGTGGAGACTGCAGTTTAATGTTTCTAAATGTAAAATATTGCACCTAAGGAAAAAGATGAACATTGGGGTACAGTGTTAGCCGGTACTACAGATGATGCAAAATGAGCAAACAGTCTGACCAGGCAGTGGGAAAAGCAAATATAATTCTAGGCTGCAACACTAGAGGGGTCACCGGCAAGAGGAAGGAGGTTCTGATTCCCCTATATACTGTAGATCTCTAGTGAGACCTCATTTAGAATACTGTGTTCAGTTTTGAAGACCTCACATACATAATGATATTGATCAATTAGAACAAGTCCAGAGACAGGTAACAAAAATGGTGAAAGGTTTGGGGGATAAAACATATCGAGAGCAACTTCAGGAACTTAAAGAGGAAGTAAACCCTGATGGGTTTTACTTCCTCTTTGTTTCCTTGCAAAGGTAAAGCATAATGGGCTACTCTATGCATCGCACAGTACCCATTATGTGTCACTTACCTGACACAGGAGCCTGCAATGTCACCGATGCCCCCTCTTCGACGAAGCGTCCATCTTCCTTCCGGGTATTGCGGCTCCGGCGCTCGGGAGCCACCGCTAACGGCATGATCGCCGTTAGCAACAGCACGCTCAGTTCGCCTGCGCGCCGCTGTCTACGGTGCATGCGCCGTAGACATCAGTGCCAGTCTTTTGCAAATATCTCCTAAACGTGTAGGTTTAGGAGATATTTCTTGAACCTACAGGTAAGCCTTAATCTAGGCTTACCTGTAGGTAAAAGTGGTCTGTAAGGGTTTACAACCACTTTAATACAGTGCCTTGAAAATGTTTTCATACCCCTTGAAATTTTAAAAAATTATCCAAGATTTTTCAGACGAAAAATCCACCTGTGTGTACAAGGCATTAGGGGATGAATTGTACATTCTACATATTGTAAGTATATAATGTGTACATTCTATTACATAATGTGTGTAACAATTAATAAAGCCACTAATGGGAAACACATCACCTATTACTACTGATTTAGGAAAACTGGTATTTGTATGTATGTACTCAACAGTAGCAGTATGTCTTTACACCACACTTTGTGGACCCTGTTACTAATAGCCATGTTTTCAAACTTTAATTTGCATAAAAATAACTGGAAGACAGAATAAAACCTAGGGGCCTAGGGTGGTGTTTGAAAACTGACATCCACCTCTGAAAAGAACCATGCAATTTTTATCTGCAAACAAAAAGCAGAGTTTTTTATCTACAATTTGAGCTCTTTCCTCCAGCCCAAATTAGGCTGGAGGAAAGAGCTCAAATTGTAGATAAAAAATTAAGTTATTATTTTGAATAAGTTTTGATTCTTTCCTAAAAATAAAATCACTCAAGCCCTTGCTCTAATGAATTTTCCTGCAGGATTTGCTTTAATGGTATGGGGGATGATAATTCAAAGGGATGATAATTCAATGCTCCTAAAAGTAAATTACCTGCACATTTTTTACAAAAGATACATGTGGAGATTTTGCCTGTTCTGGACTTACTCATAAAAGTCACATCCAAAAAAATCTATAACAACAAAATGCTTATGAGGTAAAGTTATAAGTAAATAGATACATTCAGGCCATTGTTGTCAAAATGCCCAACCATCTGTTCTAGAAGGGGGCCTCTCTCCTCCACACCAACAAGATCTCATCAATATACTTCATATACTAAACTATATTTTGTCCAAAGGGGTTTCCAGTTGCAAAGATGAAGAAACCATGTGAAGATTGATGAGAGAGATGGAAAAACTTACAGTAGCCCCCCATTGAAGCTCCATATCTTTGCAAGTAGTAAATCCCAAAACAAAAAAAAAAGTTATCCCTTAAGTGAAACTTTATCGCCATGCCAAGAAATTTTTATAGCTAACAGGAATATCCAGTGTATCTAGACTGAAGGGTGCAGCTAGCTACAAGGGCCTAACTGTAATATAATAAAAAACCCTAACTAAACACTGGCTAGTGGGTAAATCTATCACAAAGTTTACTGGTGGTGGGGCCCTTTAAAGTCAATGATGGAACACTCAACCTTCAAGAGAAATTATTTGTAATTCACAGGGTAAAGGTATCATGTTCCAAGCAAGTGACAGTTAGGAGTTCTGTCATAGGCAGTAGTGTCCCCAAACATGTGTAGGCAACGTTCAGGACAGCAATAGATGGCCAAATGCAGCTCATCATTGTGAAATTCTGCAGATGGTCTCCTGGATGCAGTCTGTCCTCTCATAGCTGTTCCGGCAGGATGGATAAAAGGCGAATGAGAAGTAGGTGCATTATCCCTTCTGGGATGAAGGTGGATGAATGGTAAGTTGTGGTGGCATACATAAAGGATCTACATTAAGCAGCAGCCTACAGCACATGGAATACACACTATTACATGTAACAAACATGTTTGATGCCATATACCCCCCCGAGAATTTTTTTAAAATAAGATTTAAAGCTATGCTGTGTATTTATTTGCTCACAATGCCAAAATGTACATGTACGTTTTAATAGTATTTATTAATCATATATTCAAAATGCAGGAGATATCTGGCTAACTCACCATTTGCTTTTCTGTATCACTTCCAAGAGAACTGGATGATTTTAATCACAATATTGAATGTTATGAACAGGACAAGCTTACATTGTCATTAGCAGTAAATACATTTAACTTTGGCTTCGAGGCTCTCTTTACTCATTGCATAATAACCTCTAATATAAACCCCAATGAGATATGCATACCCTCATTCAAGTAACCAAAGGACCCTTTGGGCTTTTTATTTTGTTATTCTTTTGTGATTAAATAGTTAATGTTTTGAACATTATATTCAGAATTAGCTCATGAAGCAAACATACTTAGATTGAAAGGACCTTTGTTTAGGTGGTTCACCTGGCCAACTGCCCTGTAGTTGCTCATGTGTTGGTCATACACCTGTGCTGCAGGCCTCCATTGGGTGACGGGCTATAGATAAGTCATTTATCACTGGATCCTTATGTTCATCATGCCCATACCTATATTCTACATCTTTCCCTGCCTCCTCCTTTTGGCCTGTTGCTTGCATTGTGCCTACTTGTACTCAGATTATTTATGCTTTTAAGCAGTACCCATTCTGGTACCTGTCTGTGTACTTTTTCCCCATGAACCTATGCACTCTTTGGTTCTAAGGTACCAAGTACTGCCAGTGTAAACAATCTCTGTCTGTTCCAATTTGGGAATGATCACTCTGTATAGATTTATTACACAGAGCTATATATATATATATATATATATATATATATATATATATATATATATATATATATATATACTGTAAGACACACATGAGCTAGTTTCCTGGGTAGCAAGGTTAAAAGAAATAAAATCAAGCTTCAAATGTACACTCTATGACATTGTTTTTCTTATACTGCTTCCCTTGTGAATGTTTGTGGCTAAATCTAGCAAGAAAACTATAGGGAAAAGGCAGTAATGGGGTGTTGAGAAGAGACAAAAGGCGTTCCCTTTTTTCCTTCTTTTGTTTGGTGGTCTTAATCCGTGTAGATGAAAAACAGTTCTGCCGTCTATAGTAGTGCATTCTAGCATTAGTTTATAGTTGAATAATTACATGACTGGAATGGAGGGGGGAGGAACAAAGATATTATAATTCAGCTGTGCCTAGGGTGGCATGATTTATAAATACAGCCCAGGAGGCACTAATGAAGGGGGCAAGCACATAACATTTCTTCAAAAGGAAGAAAAAAAACAATATCCTTATTCTCCAAATATAATCCATACCCAACCACTACGTATGGCACTGTAATCTATTTTTTATGAAATTGTTTCTTACTGTGTTCTTCTGCCTGGTTGTAATGTCTCTTTTCTGTATCTGCTCTCCACCTTCTGTTCATGTCCCCAATCCAGCAAGGGATTTTGCAGCTGCACATGCTCAGTTTTCAGTGAGTTTCTTTGCTGAGCATTTCCTCTCTATCACACCTGAGTAGCCCATGTGACTATAGAGTCACACATGTGGGCATATACACAGTGGTAAATGACAGCCCACTCCCTCCCTCCTCCTCCATGCCCACTGACCAGATAAATACAATGTGGACGGTATATTTGATCTTGATTGATGGAGGCTTCACCTCCCTGTTATTCTAAGACCCAGGCTGGAGAGGCATGGCACAGCCTGTGACTGTCAGAAATGCAGCCACACTATGTTTTTGCCCAAAAAAAAAATAATAAAGATTAATTTTCAAATATACTGTAATATATACTTGCATGACAATTTAAAACAGCGTATTGATATTTATATTTTTTTATTTTTACTCTGTATTCCAAAGGCTGTTTTTTTTTCTTAATATGTGACCAGCAGCAGAGGACTAGAAGCTTCTCCTGCTTATGCTTCCCTGCAGACAGGCTGGGAAAGAGCTGGGTCATGTGACAGTTGTATATCGATTTTAATAAAATAATTACTGAGCTATCATCAGCCATCATCAGAAAGGATAATGTAAATTAAACAGTGTGTGTTTAGTATTACTTGAAGAATACACACTTAACTTTACATACTTAACCACTTAAGCCCTGGACCAATTTGCAGATTTTTGCGATTCGGCATGGCGTCGCTTTAACTGACAATTGCGTGGTCGTGCGATGTGGCTCCCAAACAAAATTTACGTCCTTTTTTTCCCACAAATAGAGCTTTCTTTTGGTGGTATTTGTTCACCTCTGCAATTTTTATTTTTTGCGCTATAAACAAAAATAGAGCGACAATTTTGAAAAAAATGCAATATTTTTTACTTTTTGCTATAATAAATATCCCCAAAAAATATATAAAAAAACATTTTTTTCCCTCAGTTTAGGCCGATAGGTACTCTTCTACATATTTTTGGTAAAAAAAAATCACAATTAGCGATTATTGATTGTTTTGCGCCAAAGTTATAGCGTGTACAATATAGGGGATAGTTTTATAGCATTTTTATTAATATTTTTTTTTTACTAGTAATGGCGGCAATCTGTAATTTTTATTGTGACTGCGACATTATGGCGGACACATCGGACATTTTTGACACATTTTTGGGACCATTGTCATTTATACAGCAATCAGTGCTATTTAAATGCACTGATTCCTGTGTAAATGACACTGACAGTCAAGGAGTTAACCACTAGGGGGCGGGGAGGGGTTAAGTGTGACGTGTGTGTGTGTTTTTTTACTGTAGGGGACATGGCTTGGCATTCGACATCACTTATCGTCTTTCCTGATGACAGGGAACAGACGATCAGTGTCAGTCTCACTAGAAAGCACAGGGAGAGGTTTGTTTACACATATCTCTCCCCGTTCTTCATCTCTGTGACCCGATCGTGGGTCCCGCAGCCACGGTCACGGAGCTCAGGACCGGGTCGCGAGCGTGCCACCCACGGCCGGGCACTTAAAGAGCAACGTACATGTACGTTGATGTGCCCAGCTGTGCCATTCTGCCAATGTAAATGTGCAGGAGGCGGTCCTTAAGCGGTTAAATTGTATCTATAGTTAAATTGTAACATCATATATTTATTTCCACGCTGTATTTCCATTATCTATAGCCTATTCTTATTAGGCTGAATGATCTTGAAGTTTGTAAACTTACTTTGTGCAGATCCCCACACTTACACTTCTTGAATTCTGTGTCACAATTTCCTGTGAGTAGTCACTGCCGTGTCACACATTTCACAGAGCCTGCCTTCTGATATACAGATGGGCTGAGAGGAGGAGTTTCAGGAGTTGGAGTTAGTATATAAATCACTGCTTGTGGGCAACAAGGTACCATGGGATATGTGGTCCATAGAAATTGAAAGCAAACAGCAGAAGAGAAGCTGCAAAGCATGCAGGGAATCTGAGGAGTTGTGTAAAGAGATGGCCAGCAGACAGGTAGAACTCACAGCATGAAAAGAGATTTTCCAAGTACTGTATCCAAGTAAATAATCTATTGGATTGTCAAATATAACCAATTCCAATGCTGATGTTATAAAATTAACTTGTAATGTTTTGTTTTTTTTTTTAAGGAAAGTATTGTATTTTTATTTTCCCTTTAATTACCGGTATGTCATAAATTGACAATGTTAATAAGAAATCTGCACATCCTATTAAATCTGTGTTAATCATATTTGGAGATATAGAAATAAATCTATAATTAACTATGACTTACTGTCTTGTATAATCACCACGGATACTTTAGCCGTAAAAAGGGGAGGACAAAATATATCAAACTATATATTATTAGTGCAATATCTAATCTAAATTAGTTATTAAGTACACTGCAGGGTGGAATTTCAATTGTTTAACAGCAGTCTTCAAAAACGATTGTGTAACAAGGGAAGACGGGTGGAACTGAGGGTGGCATGACGCACAGCATATGCTGTCAGACCTATATAATAAGTATATTTGTAAACACTTTTCTATTATAATTGACATGAATGCCTCTATACCACATGTATCTTAAATTTTAGACTTTTTTATTAGTTGCATAATAGCTTTCCTTGATAAGCATTACTTTAAATCCAAAAGAGATGCTCTTTAAACGATGCATAGTCAGAGTTTTATTATTGAGTTTCTGCTCTCATTTACAGTGCTCAGTATATCTGCCAACTATGGGAAAACTAGACATTGTTCCACTTTAGATATCATCAAACCGGGTGAATTCCTCCATGACAAATAATAATGATTCTATAAGAAAACAAAGTAGTATAATACAATATTCTGTGGCCATAAATACATTACCAAACAAATAAAGAAATAAACAAGACATATCTGGTACATTTCTGATACTTACAAAATGACTGCAAGCAAAGTTGTTTGAAGGAATCCATCAAGATAACCTTGCATTGCTTGTTGTTAGAATTCATAAGACATTCCATTGTGTCAGTGATGGCATTTAACAGGAAATCTGTCTCAGTCAACAGAACTTTAAAGTTGTAGAATGTAAGGCATCAGCTTTATAAATCCATCTATATATTATTGCATTCCAAATCTTAGAAACGGAACAACTTAGTAATGTGTGATAAAAATTGCTAAATACACAACTAAAATACATATGTGAATGGTTTAATCTATCAATTTGTAAATCTATCCAACTATTTTTGTAATTCACACACCCCTGCCAAAAAACGGTTTATGGATCTATAGAGAAGGAATATAAAGGTGTCACCTCCCAACACTTAGCCTGCTTACTGAACAACAAAGGATTAGGAACACACTGCTAGGTCATCTACTCTACTCTCTTTAGTAGCAAATGCACATGCTGCAGAACCTGATTAGCCTTTAGTGATGCATTAAAGTGGTTGTAAACCCTTACAGACCACTTTGACCTAAAGGTAAGCCTAGATTAAGGCTTACCTGTAGGTCCAAGAAATATCTCCTAAACCTACACGGTTTAGGAGATATTTGCAAAAAGACAGGCACCGCTGCCTACGGCTCATCCGCCATAGGCAGCGGCATGCAGGCGCCCTGAGCATGCCCCTGCTAACGGAGATATGCCGTTAGTGGCGGCTCCCGTGCGCATGTGCGGGAGTGACGTCACCGTGGCTCTGGCCAATCACAGCGCCTGAGCCACGATACCCGGAAAGAAGATGGATGCTCCGTGGAAGAGGGGACAGCGGTGACATCGCAGGCTCCTGTGTCATGTAAGTGACACATAATGGGCTACTATGCGATGCATAGTAGCCCATTATGCTTTACCTTTGCAGGGAAACAAAGAGGAAGTAAACCCATCAGGGTTTACTTCCTCTTTAAATTGTGTATCTATATATGGGCAAAGGAGGAGACATGGAGGGGATATCTGCTTATTCATATAGCAAGTATTAGAACACAGAAACTCAGTAAAGCTGGGTACACACTATAAGAAAATCGGGTGAATGATCGTACAGTTTTCCTCAATGTTTCACAGCAAGTTGAACTCAAGGATGGTACTAGCTGTACAAAAGTTCTCCAACTTAAAAGGTTTTTTTTTGGTTTGTTTTTTATGTAGAAACAGTGTAGCATAGATTATTGTTGTTGTTTCTGATCATGTGCAGTCTTTTGTATCTGATTCTTCTTGTACGAACAGTACACATTAAACAAAAATTGTTAGTTCTGTTCATGTACGTAAAAAATTTTTCACATAGGATGTCGCAAGTTGTATACATACTATACAAATATCCAAATGATCGCTCCTCGTATGGAATTTTTCTTTCAATTATCTTATAGTGTGTATCCTTCTTAACCACTTAAGGACCAGCCGCCGCAGTTATACTGAGGCAGGTTGGCTCCCCTGGGTGAATCGCTGTAAATGTACATTGGCCTCTTTAAGAGCTCTAGGGGCACGCACATGCCACAGGAAGCGATGTGGGCAGCTGGCGGGCCTGATGCCTGCCGGCCACCTGTGCTTGCTCCTGACAGAGACAGAATGGAGATCTGTCTGTCAATCTGTCAATGTAAATTTTTTATAGGCTTCACTATTGCCACCTTATTCTTTCATTTGGGTGTGGCTGACCTATTGATCGGATGACCACAATCACTGTAATATTGGAGTTCGTGATTTTGGTGGCTTAATGTGAGCAGTGCCTGAGACAAGCTGTATTCCAGGATTGGATCATCTTTAATCCACTATCTGTTTGCAGAGCAAAGCTGTGATTCCTTGGTATTGCTTAGCACTTACCCATCTATCACTACTTTCTGGTAAGTAGGATACACACTGGGTGTGGTGTGCTTTTCCATACACCTTGAAGCTGGAGAAGGGTTCCATTTCATCTTTCCCTTCTTGAAAAGGCTGAATATTTGAAATAGCGCTGCATGTGGACTTATCTGTTTATGTATATATATCCTCTCTATCCCGTACTTACCAACAATCCCTGTTTTGCCAGTTTAGCCCCTATTTCAGTTGTTTTTCCCATTACCACTGTGTCCTGTGCTGTGTCCCAGAAATAGATAGCTGCAGTGTCAATGTCCTAGCTTCAGTGGCTTTTCACCTCTGATCCATTTACATGGCTCCTTACACTGATCAGGCACTGCTTCTTCCACACTTGCTCCACACAATACCTGATCTCAGCGAAGCTACCACCAAACCCCAGCCTCTGATCTTAGAATTGCTGCCAGTCAGCCTGGAAAGTCACCACAAACAAAGCCTGTCCCTATTCTGCAGAGTGCTCCCTGCTATGTACAGTGATATCACTACCTGCTATGTGCTGCTGAAGGGCAGGATAGTAGCTCCTTGTGCCCAAAGCCGTTTAGTTGCTGGAGCTGGTAGCACTGTGCTACTACTTGCAAGCTTCTTCAATGGAGGGGTACTGACAGCTCTACAATTGTGTCAGCACATCTTCATGCATGAAGCTTGATGAAACTAGAACAGTGGAACAGGTGGCAGCAACAAAACAGATGCAAAAACAAACTACTCCTTTTACACAATTCAGCGGCATTATCCGGGTACAGGGAGTGAAACTACTGCAGACAGCATTAAAGCACTGGAAAACAGGGAGGGCTTGGAGTGCAGAGACTTTCAGGGGCACTGAAGGACTTGGGTGAGTTTAATACACCCCTAGTACCTGTTCCTGTAGAGTGTCAAAAATATTTTCCCAGCTAACCCCCCCCCCCCCACCTTTCCATACCATATTACCTTCTAGATTACACGATTCTTCCTCTGTGATATCCACCTAGACCCATCTGCCCAGTAAAATCACCATACAGGAACCATTGTCTTCTTCATGTGCATAGCACCTTCAACCCACTGAACCCTCCCTCCTGGCTAGAGGAAGGTAACCTGTTTTATTAAATTACCTTTCTGTTATTCAACCTCAAAATGAAAGCCCAATTTCTCCTGTAAAAAAACAAGGTATAATCCACCTGGATGTACAAAGTAGTTGTGATGATATTTACGGTTGTACTAACACATGCTAAAGTTGCAAAATGTTACTTTAAAATTTAAAATTTGTTTTACCCTTAGGCGCGAAGGGGTTAAGTGATTGTAAAGGACATTTTATACATTTTTTTATTTAAAAACAATAACAAACATGTAATTCTTACCTGCTCTGTGCAGTGGTTTTGCACAGAGCAGCCCCGACTCTCCTCTTCTCAGGTCCTCCCCTGGTGCTCTGGGCCCCTCCCCCTTGCTGAGCACCCCATAGCAAGCCGCTTGCTGTGGGGATACTCGTATGTGCTTATGCCCGAGCCGGCTTTCTGCATCCATAAGACACAGAGAGCACGGCTCAGCCCTGCCCCCTGCTCCCGCCTCACTGGCTGTGATTGACAGCAAAGGGAGTCAATGGCTATTGCTGCTGCATGTTAGGAGGGAGAGCTTCGGGTCTTGTGCACATCGCTGGATGGAGATCAGGCTTAGGTAAGTATTAGGGGGGCTGAGGGGGGAGCTGCACACTGAAGGTTTTTACCTATAAGCATAGAATGCATGAAGTAAAAAACCTTCAAACTTCACAACAACTTTAAAGCGGAGTTCCACTCTAAAGTGAAAGCTCTGCTTGTTTGCTTCCACCCACCTCCGGTGCCACATTTGGCACCTTTTGGGGGGGAGAGGGGAGAACAGGTACATGTTTTTGACAGGTACCTGTCCCCACTTCCGGGAGACCTGGCTGCGGTAGGATGAGGCGAGGTCCCCCGGAAGTTCGACCCCCTGGATGTTCTGCCCCCCTCTGTTGCCTGGCCAGTTAGCCAGTTTCAGGGGCAGCACCCGAAAGCCGATTGGAAAATCAGCTGGGGTGCCGACATCGCAGGATCCCTGGACAGGTAAATAGCCTAATATTAAAAGGCAGAAGCTACAGTATTTGCAGCTACTGACTTTATTTTTTTTTGGTGGGGGGGCGGCTGGACCTCCTTTTTAAGTAATTTGTTCTACAGTGGAAGGGATCAGTTAATTTCACTTATTATACAGCTTTTGTCGCGTGTAAAAGAACTATAGACAAAAGAGCTTAGACTTGGAGCAGCACTTCAGTTCATGTAAAACTACAGATTAACTTGTGACGTTCTTTGACAGGTTTCTTTACATAATACTGGCATGACTCAACACCAATTTTCTCCAGGTGCCACACTGAATATATTCTGTGCTGGGTTTATTTCCAGGTGTTAGTGTGTGCACGTGGTGGAATCAGATTATTATGAACTATAACACCTTCAGACCACAGATACATTGAATTTGTATTGTTAGCAACAATTCTGAAGTACACATTCCAGAAGCATGCACATCTCTGTAAATTGCAAGACAAAGATATCAACCAGTTTGAATATCACCTAAATAACTGAATAAATAGTGGAAAAAGCAATAACAAAAAAAAGCAATAGCTTGTGTGTTACATCTCTGATGCCTGCTGGGAATCAGCAGGTCACCAAGCAGGGACCCATTTGAGTTATCCATTGCCAGGAATAAGTGTTACAGTGTGAGACACTGCAGGTACTATTACTTTAAGGGTGTAGGCAAAGATATATGCATACTTTTATACATAGGTGTGTGCAGGGTGTGTGCCAGGTGTGCGCCAGTTGTGCCTGGGCACACCCTAATCACTGTGTGTGCTGCTGATCCCTCCTATTGCCTGGGCTTCCCCTGTGTTGTGCCCCGTCTCAGTGCTGCTGGGTTCTCTCCACTGTTCTCCCCCCGGCTCCTGCGGGGATGTTTCAGAATTGAGAGTGGGCAAAGGGGCTAGTAAATATGTAATGTATCATCCCCTTCCTTTTCTTAATGAACACACTCACCCATTGCGTTCCTTCATAGCTGAAGCATAGGAAACTATTTTAGCTATGTGTCAGTTTCTGAAGGAACAGGAAGCCGCTCAGCACAGAGCACTTCTCATTCATTAAGACCCCTTTCACACTGGGGCCATATCCGGGTTAGCTCTAAAGCACAGCTCATTTTAGCATCGCTTCAACGCTGTTTAAGCTGAGCTTTATGGCCGCTAGCGGGGTGCTTTTAACCCATTTTGGGAGAGCTAAATACAGCGCTCCCAAAACGCCCCAAAGATGCTGGTTGCAGGACTTTTCCTAACCTCCCACAACCGCACAGTCCCAGTGTGAAAAGTCACACTGAAATTAATGGGAGGCGGTTTTCAGGTGCTTTACAGGCGCTAAGTGGTCTCACTGTCCAGTGCAGCGGAGAAAGGCAAGTGTGTTTGAGCTTTGGGGTGCACACCCTAATGCAATAGGCTGCACACACCTATGCTTGTATACCAAACCTTACTATCACAGTGTATGGAACAACCTGGTACTCCATGACATTACAGGCCTTATAGGGCCCTAGGCTCAACTAGGATTGCTTTTTTTGGCTGCAATCTAAAATATGTATACATAGAATGCATTCAAGAGTTTTAATTTACTGACAAGGTGACTAAAGTTCAATTATTTGCTGTGGATTTACTTGTCTAGCATATGCAAGAGATAGGTCTTTTTTAAGTGGGGAGCCTATGTAGAATTTACCAGTTGTTTGAGGAATCAATTATTTCAATAATTTTGACTCTGGGACATACTGGTAATTTTTACCATGTTTTTGCTATCCTTAGACCAATTTCTTGACATTGAATTGAAGATGGAAACTATTGGATGGGGAGGAAATTCTGACTGTTCCAGTGAATAACCACTGAATCAGAAGGGTTGTAAAGCCACACATTTTTTTTAATTGGCACCCTCAAAATAAAATCATGGCCAACCTTTTTTGACTATTTCACAAGAGCAGTTATTTATCAACTAAGTGGCAGCAGGCATGGGAACTCCCCCTCTGCTATTAGTGGGAGGACTTAACAATGACATACTCTGAAGGGGGAGCTTTGGAC
This sequence comes from Lithobates sylvaticus, assembly GCA_028564925.1. Classification (NCBI taxonomy): domain Eukaryota; kingdom Metazoa; phylum Chordata; class Amphibia; order Anura; family Ranidae; genus Lithobates; species Lithobates sylvaticus. The sequence goes on along the minus strand of CM053027.1, from coordinate 354,699,523 downwards.
TAGAGAAAAATTGAAAAAGGCAGTAGGGACTGGTTGGCTTTTTCCCCACTGCATTCTTAATTTTTTCTTTACTACAAAGCTCCACCTACATGATATGTCCATGTGGTGATGGTAAGGTGATCCAGAACTTTTTTTCTTTCTCCTATATGGTGCAGATGTACTGTGTAATTTCAGTTCTCTGTTCTGCACCTTGACCCTGAAAACAACCTCAGCCCCTCTGACACACAAGGTTGAGTTAAAGTTACTAAAAACACTTATAGAAACACATGTGTAAATACCTTTGACTTTGTTGTGAATTAGTACCCGGAAATAGACACAAGACCATTTAGTGGTAAATTAACTCAGTGTATTGTTATGAGTTAGAATAAATGGTGGTTTGAGGATAAATGAACACACAGAAGGTTGGTTCAGATACAGACAGTATAATCATTATGCCAAGGTACCCTAGAATAAATCAGCAAAGTCAGCAATAAACAGTGAATATAAGCATTAACTGCAATGTGAATAATAATACTACAACTAGTCTAGAGTGCACTCTAGGAGAATAGCTAGGATATGGTGCAGTGCCCACTTAGAAGTGCCAGCATAAGCACTAGGTAAAGGTCTCTGTGTAGCGGCTGTAAAGGGGCAGTTTTTAAGTCCTAACTCTTCAGCCAGCTAGCATTGGGGCCCGGTTGTATTATTGGTGCACATACGGCTATTCTAAGTCAAGCCTACAGGCAGCAATAAGGCTACTAGATGGATGTATGGTCAGTTCCTAAAGGGCTTAGTTTGTTTTTCTAGCAGCAGACAGTAAATCCCCACAGCAACAGCTCTCCATTCCCAGTAATCTTACAGCTCACCATCCGGTCACACACAGCAATTAGTTAATTAGTTTACTCTCTGCTCTGCACCCAGGTGACTCTGTCTGCACTCAGCATTCTGGATCCTGCTCAGGCCAGCAATATTCAGCAGTGATATGCATTCTCTGATCTCCCTCATGGGATGCAGAAGCAGTGCCCTATACAGCTTGATTAAATGCAGCTCTCCCTCCCCCACCCCCCCCCCCCCCACTGGCAATCTCCTCTGGGAAATGTGGTTCAAAAGCTCTAGAGCTCTCCTCTGGACTACAGTTCCCACATTGCAATGCTGTCTGACTCAGTCTATTGAACGCTTCCTTCATGTCAGCTCCCTCCTCTTGATGATATAGCTGTTAACCAGTTCAGCACCACAGGGCAGCAGCTATAGAGAGCAGCTGTAACCTGTGTTTCAATCACTCTCCATTCTTTTTTTTAATTGAAAAAAACAACTTTATTGAAAATTATATGCACAGTACATAAATCTGTGTAAGCCATCATTGCCAAAACAGTAGTATATACGTAAACACATTAAAATGTCTCTGTGTGACATAAGGCAAAATACCCATCGGGGGCGGAACCAGTACTCAATAGAGAAAAGGAGAAACATATCAAGTACACGTTTCACCATCTGCTAACCATCTGCTCCAGACCTTCTCATACTTAAGTGGGCACCCTCTATGTTCATAGAACAGCTTCTTATATGGAAGAGTATTGTTAATCTCCTTTTTCCAGCACTGGATTGTAGGAGGTAAGGCCTGCATCCAATTGCGAGCCACTACTTTTCTCGCCATGAATAGCGTCTCATGTAGAAAGGTACGGAGGGGTTTGTTGGCGTCTAAGTCTGGCAGCAGACCGAGCAGGCACATATTTGGGTCTAGGGTAGCAGGAGAGCCCACCTGGTTGTGAAGGAAACGAACCACCTGTATCCAATACGCTTGTGTAGTTGAACAGGACCATATGAGGTGGTAGAGGGAGCCTGGGGTGTGGTCCCATAGGCGACACCCTGGATTGTATGTGGGTTTGTAGCGCGCTATCCTCTGAGGAGTCAGATACGTCCTATGTATAATGTACAACTGCGTGAGTCGGTCTGATAGTTTGGGGGAAACTCTTTTTACATCCTCCAAAATTTCGTCCCACTCCTCATTCTCAATTACTCCAACATCAACATCATTTGGGGCGGCACAGTGGTGTAGTGGTTAGCACTCTCACCTAGCAGTAAGAAAGGTTGCTGGTTCAAATCCCAACCACAACACTACCTGCCTGGAGTTTGCATGTTCTCCCTGTGCCTGCGTGGGTTTCCTCCGGGTACTCCGGTTTCCTCCCACAATCCAAAGACATGCAGGTAGGGTAATTGGCTCCTGTCCAAAAATTTGCACTAGTATATGACTGGGGACCTAGGATTGTGGGCTCCTTGAGGGTAGGGACTGATGTGAGTGTGCAATGTACAGGGATAGGGGCAATTGTAGACACTCACTCAGGTTGAACTGGATGGACTGATGTCTTTATTCAACCTTACTAACTATGAAAACTATCAACCTCCCATCTGGTCTTGGCAGTGTAGGCCAAAGCTGTGGTACTAGGGAGACGGATGGCGGAGTATAGGGTAGAAATTAATTTGGCTGATTCTGTGCCTGTGATTGTGTCTACAATAGAGGGGACTGCCAGAGATGGGTTGGGGTCGGTAAACTGAGTCTGTATAGCATGACGGAGTTGTAGATACCTGAAGAAAAGGCAATTAGGAGGGAGAATTAGTCTTTCAGCGCTTGGAATGTTTTAAGTCCCGTAGTGGTCATGATCTGGTGTACGTGCAGGATCCCATGGCGTATCCACGCCACCGGGTCTGGGATGGACAGTAATTCGGGTAAGTGTGTGTTGAACCAAGGAGGGGTGTGAGAGTGAACCTGTGGGGTCCTGAGTTTTTGTAATGCCATTCGCCATACCCTTCGGTGATGTGTCAGCATGTCCGCTTTGTGTTGGGAGGGGCGTCTTGTCAGTGGGGCTCTGAGGACTGACTGAAGTGGGGTATGGGCTGGGTCACCAGGGCGCCCACAGAGTAGTAGTTGGTATCTTGGTAGTTCGTTTTTGTCAAAATGATAGAAATGGGACAGTTGGGATGCAAGATAATAGTCCTGGAAGTCTGGGAGAGCTGCTCCTCCCATTGTCACTGGGTTCTTCAAGATTTTCCAAGATAATTTGTGTCTGCTGTGGTATATATAAATGAATTGAGAATAGATTCAATTATTTTGAAGAATTTTTGTGGTATATACAGGGGGGCATGCCACACCAAATAGAGTATCTTTGGGAGGAGTATCATTTAACTAAACGAATGCGTCCCATGACACCCAAAGGTAGTCTGGCCCATGTCTGCGTCTTAGTCTTAATTAGAGTATACAGAGGTTCAATGTTCAAGAGTGTGTAGTCTGTGAGCGACCTGGTGACCTGCCCTCCAAGGTACTTGATCAGGGATACCCTTGGGAGAGTCAGAGGAGGGGACGTGGATGGGGGAAGAAAGTGGTCGATCGGAAAGGATATGGGATTTCGACCAATTAATACTCAGACCCGAGTGGCTGCCGATGCGTTCTATTGTGTGTAGGGCTGCAACGAGAGAGGGACCCGAGTCCGCTAAATATAGGAGCATGTCGTCAGCATACATTCCAATCTTTACTTCTAGTCCCGCTATCTTAAGGCCTCGAATGCTGGTGTCTGCACGAATCATGATGGCCAGTGGCTCCACAGCCAATGCGTACAGCATGGGGGAAAGGGGGCAGCCTTGTTGGGTCCCTCTCTCTAGCTGGAATTGGTCGTAAAGCCAGCCGTTCACAAGCACCCTGGCCTTTGGGGATTGATATAGGAGCTGGACCCAGCGAATAAAGTTGGGACCAAATCCAAATCCCGAGAGGCACTCCCACAGGTAATTCCACTCCACGGAATCAAAGGCCTTGACCGGCATCCAGAGCCACCACGACCCTCGAGCCGATGTCATCATGGGCCCCGGAATGTTCATAAATAGGCGGCGAATATTCATAACTGTGTTTTTTCCTAGCATAAAACCTGTCTGGTCAGGGTGGATCAGTGACAGAATGACCTGGTTAAGGCTAGAATCTTAGCAAGTATTTTGATATCTTCCTGCAGTAGGGAGATAGGTCTATATGATTCCGGGTATTTAGGTTCTTTGCCGGGCTTGGGGATTACTACAATTTGGGCTTCTCTCATAGAGGGGGGTAGGATTCCCAAATCCAATATAGATTTGTACAGGTCGTAGAGTTTAGGGGTTAGGACTTCAGAGTAGGTGGCATAGAATTCAAGTGGGGCCTTAGATTTGGCCAGACAGGAGATAGCCTTGGAAATGTCCTCTTTAGTAATAGGGGCCTCCAAGAGTTCAAGCTGGTCGTTAGTCAGTCTAGGGAATTTAACTCCCGCTAAGTATTCCCTGGTTACTTGGGGAATGTGGGTGACTCGGGAAGTGTAAAGTGTATGGTAGAATCTCCCAAATTCCTCTGCCACTTGTTGCGGATCGGTGATGTCGTTCCCCTGCGGGTCAATCAATGATACCACCACCGGGGGGCACGAATCTAGATGGGCGAGATATGCAAGTAGTTTGCCTGATCTTTTTCCATACTCAAATACCCTTTGTCTACAGAAAAAGATGCGTTGCTTAGCTTTTTCAATGTGTAGTTGAGATACCTGCCGTGTCTGGATCTTAAGATTGTTGGCGGTGCTGGGTGAGGGGTCCCGATGGAATGCCTCCTCCAGCACATGTAGGTGTTCTGCCACCTGTTGGACAATGAGTTTCGATGATCGTTTTAGTCTATTGATACGCGAGGAGAGCAAGGAACGGGCGTGAAGCTTAAACATCTCCCAAACCATGTCGTACGTGGCAGAGTCCCCATTGGCTGTAAAGTAGTATTGCAGCTCTGCGGGAATGTCACCCTGGTCCCGCAGAGCATCACTCTCCATTCTTAGCAAAGCACCTGGCTGCAAAAGGGCAATATCTTTTTTTTTTTTTTTTTTTAGATTTGGATAAAGTGATGAGGGGTTAGAACCACTGTTAGGTTTTTTATTGCTATCAGTGTCTATGTTAGGGTAAGTCACTCTCTTAATTTTCCTTACCACTAGTGTCACCAGAAATAAATATAATGGTAAATACATTTTTTTTAGCAGCCACCAGAATAGAAAGAGAGGGCAAATATTCCAATAGGAAAACGTGTTCCCATGACAGCTGTCTAATGGGAGGGGGTTTCTCTCACATTGGAAAGATACCCTGTCAATTTCTCTTTGGTCTGTGTTGTACAAAATAGATAGTGAAGAGAAATCGCTCTAATGAAGGACATATAGCAAAATATAACTGATGGCAGTTTTAAACCTCCCTTAGGGCTCATAAACACAGTACAGTTGAAAACCTCTTCTGAATGCTGGAAACTGACAGCTTTTACATACTGAGTTTATGCGAGTTTAGCAGCAGTTATGAGCATTTGAGGTTAGAAGAGTTTTTAAACATAACCTCAGGAGACCTTGCCAAATGCCCACAATGCATGAAAAACAAGTCAATTATTAACTATTTTAAAGCGGTTCTGCACCCGTTTTTTTTTTTATTTTTTTTTGGGCTATATGCCAAGGGCATATAGCTCAATTGGGGGACTTACCTGTTCCATCTTCCATCTCGATCGCCGCCGGTTTTCGTCCGATGAAGTTCTTCATCTTCTTCTTTTGTGCTGGGGGCCATCTTGCCTGTGGGCATGTAAAAACCCCCACAGGCACTTTAGATGGCCCAGCATGCACGTGCGCGTGCGCAGTAACGGCACATCTGCCGACATCTCACGAGATTTCGGAAGATGTGGCCGAAATCTCGCGAGATTTCGGAAGATGTCCGCACTGACTCCTGGGAACAATGACACCAGATCCCAGGAGACAGTGCGGCCTGACGACGATCGACGCAGAGACCCCGCCCACCCCCGAAGAGACAGAAGACCGGAAGTCATCAATTACAAGGTACCGTATATACTCGAGTATAAGCCGAGATTTTCAGCCCTTTTTTTAGGGCTAAAAGTCCCCTCCTCGGCTTATACTCGAGTCAACACCGTCTGTCTGCATGAACAGCGTGTCATGCAGACAGACGGCAGTGTTCACTATTTAAAAGCCGCGCCGCGCCTCCTCCAAATTTAAAAGCCGCGCCTCCTCCTCGTCCATGATAGGCGGACACTAATTTTCCCAGCAGTAAGTGTTCCGCCTATCACGGATGTCCTATCATTCTCATCTCATGGACGAGGATGAGAGGATGTCCGTGATAGGCGGAACACTGCGCACTGACTGCTGGGAAAACAGAGTGTTCCTCCTATCACGGAGGAGGAGGCGCGGCTTTTGATTCTGTAATGGCGCCGTACATGCTGATCGGCCGGATCAGCATGGGGGGGACACAGAACGGGGGACACAGAACACAGAACGGGGGACACAGAACGAGGGACACAGGACATCCAGCGATTGCGATCGTGTCGACAAGGAGGCAAGCCTGCAATGGTGGACAGATCGGCGGGAGGCAGATCAGCACAGGTAGGCTGCAATGGGGACATAGGGGGTGGGGGGGGGGTTGTATAGGACACAGGGGACATGCAGCTACAGATGGGCATTTGCTGACCCTCTTTTCCACTTACAGTAGCTGCTGCATTTTTCCCCCTCGGCTTATACACGGGTCAATAAGTTTTCCCAGATTTTTTGTGGTAAATTAGGGGCCTCGGCTTATACTCGGGACGGCCTATACTCGAGTATATACGGTAAGTAAAAAAAAAAAAAAAAAAAAAACACATTTCATTTAGTACTCTTTGCCTGATTTGGAAGGCAAAGAGATTTACTAAATGAAATGGGTGCAGAACCACTTTAACTATTCTGTGAGAGAAGCCAGAGCAGCAGCAGAGAGAGCAGTGTCCTTGTAGATAGATGTCTTATTTGTTGTGTTTTCCTTATGGCTGGCCAGCAGCTATAGCCGCCAGAAGTGGTCAAATGAATAAACCCGACTGGCTGGTTGTACTGAAGTCAATCAATAGATTTACTTCAGTAGAATTCAGTCAATAGATTGACTTTAGTACAACCAGCCTGCCCATAGATGGATCAAAATTTGGACGGTTCCTGCTGAACTGGCCAAATTACAATCTGTCTATGACCAGCTTTAGACACAGAGGAAGATTTATGCATGCCATGTCTAGTCAGATATACCAGCATATCAAAGCACAGCTATTATTTTTTCCAGCAACAGCTGACTGATTCCAATTGACTTTTTTTGATTTAAAGCAAAAGGATCAATACAGTTTTCCATTGATGCAGAATCAAATTATTTTCAACTGCAACTTGGCATTAGTAGCATCCCTTACAATATTAGTTAAACAATTTTTGCTGAGATACTCTTTAGACTCTTCAGCATTACACTTCCAGAAGTGCCAGATTCCTGTGTTCCCTGCTGCATACTGTGGTTAAATCCTCTGATTCCTAGGTCACTACTGAGTCCATAGTGAACTAGAGGTCAAGGATGGAAGCACATTGCATGGTGGGAGGCACAAGCATTTGATACTGGAAGAATTGTCCGATACTGAATACTCTAATGGAGGTTGCAGTGCTCAAACAGAGAATATAAGAGACATTGGGAGCTGAAGAGGTAAGTATACTAGTTCTTCTTTTTCAGAGGAGTGCTTCAGGCAGTTTGTGGGGAGTACAACAGAGTTGCTTTATGTTTCCATGATTTTATGTAAGGCCTAGCATGCTTCTTGCTATGGTTATTGTGATTTGAAATTTGAAGATGCCCTGTTATTTGTTACCTTAAAGTGGTTCTAATGCAAGAAAGCAAGAATGTTTTTTTTACTTAATGCATTACCTGCATTAAAACCTTCCATTAGTTGAGTCACCCTCCTCCCTAAATACTTTCAAAATGTTCACTTCACCTTTTTGGTGCCACTTGAAAGCCCACATAGTTATAAAAGAACACACCATAGTACTCACTGTTTGTTTATTACAATAAAAAAAAATATATATATATAAATATATATACACAGTGCCTTGAAAAAGTATTCATACCCCTTGAAATTTTCCATATTTTGTCATGTTACAACCAAAATCGTAAATGTATTTTATTAGGATTTTATGTGATAGACTAACACAAAGTGGCACATAATTGTGAAGTGGAAGGAAAATTATAAATGTTTTTCAACATATTTTACAAATAACTATGTGACAAGAATGGCATGCATTTGTAGTCAGCCCAGTCATTACTTTGTAATTACAGCGGCAACTCTTTTGGGAATGTTTCTACCAGCTTTGCTAGAGAGTGAAATTTTTGCCCATTCTTCTTTGCAAAATAGCTTAAGCTCTGTCGAATTGGATGGAGAGCGTCTGTGAACAGCAATTTTCAAGTCTTGTCACAGATTCTCAATTGGATTTAAGTCTGGACTTTGACTGGGCCATTCTAATGCCCTGTACACACGATAGGATTTTCCCCAAAAAATTGTCGTGTGACATAAAATATTGCAATGACCGTCATTTTATTCTCCGTCATTAGAGTCTTTGCTAAAATATATATATATATATATATATATATATATATATATATATATAATATTTGGTGGTTCTAAGTAATTTTCTAGCAAAACATACTGATTTTAACTTATAAGAAACAAATGTCAGAAATAGGTTTGGTCCTTAAAGGGGAGGGTTTAGCTGAAATAAACAATGTAGCTTACCTGTCCAGGGTGCCCACGATGTCGGCCGACCCATCCCTCGGCTCTCTCCCGGCTCCGCCATTCTATCTAAGGGAAACCGGCAGTGGAGCCTTGCGGCTTCACTGCCCGTTTCCTACTACGCATGCGTGAGTCGCGCATCGCTTTGTGAATGGGGCGCGCTGTGTTCTGGGACACACACAGTTCCCAGAACACGCCGCGCCCCATTACCCAAAAGACAACGCGAGGAGGAGGAGACTGAAGATCACCGTGGAGTAGGAAGAGGCAATTAGGACGATCTAGGTATGTTGGGGTAACAGCGCTGTCTAAAAATTATATTTAACACATATATAAAGATGACTTATGTGACAAATTATTTGAGAATAAAAAAATAAATTAAATAAATAACTTCATTCCTGCTGCAACCTTATGTGAGATACACACAATAAATACAAAAAAAGAAAAATTGGCTGCGCTGAAATCATATAAATCAATTAGCCCACCAACCTCGTGACAAGTTAAAATGGTTTCTACTAAATTATTAGTGTGTAACTAGATATCCTATATTTGGACTGTAAGTCCACAACTCAGTGAAAAGTGTCAGAATAAAAAATTTACAATACAAGTTAAATTATCGTGAACACATAACAGTGAATCTAAATCTGGTGTAATGACATAGAGAACAACAGAGATCCAAGTGTGGATGAATGTCTTTTTAAAAAGAAATGTTCTATTCATGCAGAGGAATCCACCAAAGAGTGTAAAGTTCTGTTATTGGCAATTCACAATGTTGTGACATCAGGTGTATATGGAGAAGTGATAAAATAGCCAGAGTGAAGATCCTCCACCAAAGGTAAAAATGGCAGCTTACCAGCTAGTCTGGTCTCTGTGTTAAGAGAGACCAGATGGGCAAATGGCATATACCCCTGCCTGGGTCTTTAACCGAACTCCTCCAGTTGACAATCGCCCGGTTTTTCAATTAGAAATAGGTCTTTCTCTGGGGTCACTTGACTCTCAATCAGAGGAGATAATAGCATGAAAGAGAAAGGGACACCATGGCGCAATAACGTTTTTACCCTTTGTTTATTTAAAAAAAATTCCCATAAAATGGCACACTCACATGTACACAGCAATGAAAAAGCGGTTGTTTTAAAATTAGTCGAGCCGGCCGGTTCTCTTACTTGCTGCCCGTCGCTTCCTGGAGTAGACAGGAGAAGGAGGTGACGTCAGCACGCCGCTCACCCTACGTCGTTTCGTCAAAATGTGACGTCTTCCTGGGGCACGATTATTAGGACGATCTGTCTAGCAACAGGCATTTCTGGTAAGTTTAAACATTTTTTTTTTCATTTTAATGTAATTTTGTTTTTTAGGGTGGCCCTCCACTTGAAGTGGTTAATAAACAAGCAGTGAGCACTATGTAACTTTTTGTTTTTCTTTTATAACTATATGAGCTTTCAAGCGGCACCAGAAAGGTAAGGTGGACATTAAAGTGAAACCTGGGTAGCTTGATTTCTTAAAGCTGTATTTGACTCTTTTTTTTTTACTCTAAGGACAACCAAATAAGGTGAGGGCACATCTGAGAGTGCACCTGACATAGTGCTTGATATGACCACTCTGGCAAAGTCATTGGTTCTTGGATTTGTTATATGGTTCACTTGAAGACTGGGACTCTTTGGACTTTTTTACACAGTATATGGGACCAGGAGATAATTTATGGTATATTCACTGGATTTCTATGTGTATATACAGTATATGCACGCTTTTTGTTTTACAAAGAAACACATGTCAGAAATAGGTTTGGTCCTTAAAGGGGAGGGCCAGCTGAAACAAACACTGTAGCTGCTGACTTTTAATAAGCACACTTACCTGTCCAGGGTGCCCACGATGTCGGCCAACCTGTCCCTCGGCTCTCTCCCGACTCCGCCATTCTATCTAAGGGAAACCGGCAGTGGAGCCTTGCGGCTTCACTGCCCCTTTCCTACTGCGCATGCGCGAGTCGCGCATCGCTTTATGAATGGGGCGCGCTGTGTTCTGGGACACACACAGTTCCCAGAACACGCCGCGCCCTATTACCCAAAAGACAATGCGAGGAGGAGAAGACTGAAGATCACCGCGGAGTAGGAAGAGGCAAATTAGGAAGATCTGTCTAGCAACAGGCATTTCTGGTAAGTTTAAACATTTTTTTTTTTTTTTTCATTTTAATGTCATTTTGTTTTTTAGGGTGGCCTCCACTTGAAGTGGTTAATAAACAAGCAGTGAGCACTATGTAACTTTTTGTTTTTCTTTTATAACTATATGAGCTTTCAAGCGGCACCAGAAAGGTAAGGTGGACATTAAAGTGAAACCTGGGTAGCTTGATTTCTTAAAGCTGTATTTGACTCTTTTTTTTTTACTCTAAGGACAACCAAATAAGTTGAGGTCACATCTGAATGAATGAATGATTTGTATAGCGCTGCAACTGCGAACTGAATCGCCTCAAGGCGCTTGTCTGCTCTTGTTGTGATGCCATGTTTAGAAGAGGTGGGTCTTGAGTTTTTTCCTGAAGGCTTGATGGTTTTCTTCCATGCGGATGATGTTTGGTAGAGCATTCCATAGCCGAGGTCCCTGTACTGCGAATCTTCGTTCTCCCTTCGATTTGTAGCGGGCTTTGGGGATGAGAAGGCGATTTTGGTTTGTTGATCGAAGGCTGCGATTTGGTATGTATTTTTCTATTTTCTCACAAAGGTATTGAGGCGCATTTCCTTGTGTACATTTGTGGGTGAGGCAGAGGGTCTTGAATGTGATCCTGTCTTTTACCTTGAGCCAATGGAGGGTCCTTAGGGATGGGGAGATGGATTCCCAGGGTTTCTTTCCGGTGACTAATCTTGCTGCTGTGTTTTGGACAATTTGAAGGCGCGCAATCTGGTAATTCAGTAATCCTATGTAGAGGGAGTTTGCATAGTCGAGACGCGAATTGATGATCGTTCCTACTACTACCGCTTTTTCCTTTTCCGGGATGAAGGGGATGAGTCTGCGTAGCATGCGAAGGAGATGGTGGGATCCGCTGATTACGGATCCTATTTGTGCCTCCATGGTCATCTCTGAATCAAAGATTACTCCGAGGCTTTTGGCTTTGTTGCTTGGAAGGATGGTCTGTCCCAGGATGGTTGGTGGTGTCCAAGGGGTCTTCGTCTTTTTCCTTGGGTTTGTCTGGTGATCCGGAAATACAGTTGAGTGTCGTCCGCGTATGAGTGGAAGCACAGATCCACTTTGCTAATGATTTTGAAGAGTGGCCGGATGTAAATGTTGAACAGTACTGGTGACAATGGTGATCCTTGAGGGACTCCATAAGTGATTGCCCGGGTTTCTGAAGTGAAGGCTCCTAGCTTCACTGTCTGTGACCGGTTTCCTAAGAAGGAAGCGAACCATGGAAGATCTACATCTGTAACTCCTGCCACTTCCTTGAGGCCGCTGAGAAGAGTGTTGTGGTCCACTGTGTCGAACGCCGCACTAAGATCCAGCAATACCAGAAGACACGATTCTCCATCATCCGCTGCTTCTAGGGCATCATCCCATATTTTCAGAAGTGCCGTTTCTGTGCCATGGCCTGGGCGGAAGCCCGATTGTAGTGGGTCCAGGAGCTTGTGTGTGTCCAGATGAAGTTGAAGCTGTTGTACTACTGCTTTCTCCATGATCTTGGACATGGTGTTCAGGCTTGTTACCGGTCTGCGATTGTTCGGATCCTTGGGGTCGAGGTTGGGTTTCTTTAGCAATGGTTTGATGATGCCTTGCTTGAGAGAATTCGGAACCAATCCTTCTTTGAACGACTGATTTACTAGGTGTGTAATAGCGGGGGCCAGAATGTCGGAGCATTCTTTCAAGAGTTTTGTGGGGATGATGTCGTTTGGCGATGTGCTGTCTCGGAGGCTCTTGATGACATTTTTGGTTTCATCCGTGGTGATCGGGGTAAGTGAAAAATGTGGTGCTTGTGCGCTGTGGATGTAACATTTCTTACCTGGGTTGAGTTGAGTAGAGTTGGTTGTTGTTTTTTTTTTTGTTGAATTCTTTTCCGAATGTTGTCTATTTTGTTGATGAAAAAAGAGAGTGCACCTGACATAGTGCTTGATATGACCACTCTGGCAAAGTCACTGGTTCTTGGATTTGTTATATGGTTCACTTGAAGACTGGGACTCTTTGGACTTTTTTACACAGTATATGGGACCAGGAGATAATTTATGGTATAATCACTGGATTTCTATGTGTATATACAGTATATGCACGCTTTTTGTTTTACATTAAGTTAATGCAATAGCACGTGTTAAAATGTATTATATCAATTAAAAACAATATTGGTGTGAGGGATCTACTATATTATTTTTGTTACTAATAGGAGCACTGCACTATTTCATTGTTTAATAAATGCACAAAAGCAGGTGTGACACCATAGGAACTGGCTACTTTTGAGGGCGCACCAAGAAGAGGAGCGGAGTGCACCACCGGGGGTCCCCAGAAAAGGAGGTTTGGGACCACTCTAGGCAATACTATTGCACAGAGCAAGGAAGTATAAAATGTTTGTTATTTTAAAAAAAATATGCCTTTACAATCACTTTAATGTTAAATAAAATTTATGATTCATTTTTGATGAACAAATAATTTATTATGTTATATGCTTTTTCACATTTTGCTGAAAAGTCCTAGGTCTTTCTAACATGAAGATCTGCAGTAAGGATGTCAAATGAGTGAAGGACGGCGGCCCTTCTGTGAGGGTAAGGGAAACATTCATGTTACCAGAAATTGTGGCCATTTTTTCAAATACCCTTTAAAGTTACGTGTTCAGAAATACACCACTGAGTTCTGCTGCATATTGACTACCGCTAAACGTATTTCCTTTTGTGCTATGTAATGGTAAATGTACAGGATATCAGCACAGAAACGTTGTATGTCTGCTAATTTATCTCCTCACATGTCACAGAACAAGCAGCGAGTGGACTAACAGCTTTCTGTCACTGCTTCTACAATATCCCGTGCTCACATGCTGTAATCACAGGGGATCCTTTTCAGTGTAACAGTTTAAACTGTTTACAATTACGTGTTGAATACTCCTGGGGAAAATCAATAGCTTTCCTCAGGACTGACAGAGTAGAGAGAATGTAAAAGCTCTGTGAAAGAAACTTGGATGCTTTCCCAACCAAGAGAGAAGAGTAAAATGAGAGAGTATTTGAATCTGAGACTGATAGGGAGGAGAGAGTGAGTGCCGTTACCATCTACCACCCGCAGCAAGAGAGCAAGAAAGAACGCACATAACGCCTCTAAAATCTTTGTGAAGGATAAATGCAGTTTGCTTGCACAGTGAACACAAATTATCTGGCTGACTTAATAAAGCATTGAGCGTTGAAAATGAGGCAGTTGCCCTTGGCAACTCATTTATCCTAATCTGCTCTTTTAAACTGAAATTTGATTAGCTGTATATTCTCCGCATTGCATGTTGATAAACTGCTGATTAAATGCGTGTCTTTGAACATATAGTTGCATCGAGCACTTTATGACTCCTTGCCACCATGCCTGCCCACCTAAACTAATATTTTAGTCTTGATCAGTATTAAAGCAGAACTAAAGCCGTCAATGTAACAATTTCCCCATACAGTTAGATTTGAGGCATGCTTGTAGGACAGGGGGAGGGGTCGTGTGGTGGTCGTCACATTGTCCATGTTTCCCTCTTGGGCGACAAGCAAGGGTCACATGAGAGGCCTACCCCAGGGAGAATTCTTCTGGTCTATGCTAGACACTTTGGTTAGCAGTAGCGGCTGGTGCTCAAAATTTTTGGGGGGCACAAACAAACTAAAAAATTCTATTATATGCAGCCATTGTGCCCATCATATGCAGCCAAGTATGCCTATCATATGTAGCCACTTGTACCCATCATATGCAGCCACTTGTGCCCATCATATGCAGCCAATCTGCCCCATCATATGCAGCCACATGTGCCCATCATATGCAGCCATTGTGCCAATCAAATGCAGCCAATGTGCCCATCGTATGCAGCCACTTGTGCCCATAATATGCAGCCACTTGTGCCCATCATATGCAGCCATTGTGCCCATCAAATGCAGCCACTGTGCCCATCAAATGCAGAGCCACTTGTGCCCATCATATGCAGCCACTGTGACCCATTATATGCAGCCATGTGTGCCCGTCATATACAGCCTCTTGTGCCTATCATATGCAGCCAATGTGCCTCATCATATGCAGCCAATTGTGCCCATCAAATGCAGCCACTTGTGCAAATCAAATGCAGCCACTTGTGCCCATAATATGCAGCCACTTGTGCCCAGTATATGCAGCCACTTGTGCCCATCATATGCAGCCATTTGTGCCCGTCAAATGCAGCCACTTGTGCCCATCATATGCAGCCATTTGTGCCCATCAAATGCAGCCACTTGTGCCCATCATATGCAGCCACTTGTGCCCGTCATATGCAACCACTTGTGCCCATCATATGCAGCCACTTGTGCCCATCAAATGCAGCCACTTGTGCCCATCAAATGCAGCCACTTGTGCCCATCAAATGCAGCCACTTGTGCCAATCAAATGCAGCCACTTATGCAGCCACTTGTGCCCAGTATATGCAGCCACTTGTGCCCATCAAATGCAGCCACTTGTGCCCATCACATGCAGCCACTTGTGCCAATCTAATGCATCCACTTGTGCCCATCATATGCAGCCATTTGTGCCCATCATATGCAGCCATTTGTGCCTGTCAAAAGCAGCCACTTGTGCCCATAATATGCAGCCACTTCTGCCCAGTATATGCAGCCATTTGTGCCCATCATATGCAGCCACTTGTTCCCAGTATATGCAGCCACTTGTGCCCATCAAATGCAGCCACTTGTGCCAATCAAATGCAGCCACTTGTGCCCAGTATATGCAGACATTTGTGCCCATCAAATGCAGCCACTTGTGCCCAGTATATGCAGCCACTTGTGCCCATCAAATGCAGCCACTTGTGCCCAGAATATGCAGCCACTTGTGCCCATCAAATACAGCCACTTGTGCCCATCATATGCAGCCATTTATGGCCTGTCAAATGCAGCCACTTGTGCCCAGTATATACAGCCACTTGTGCACGTTATATGCAGCCACTTGTGCCCATCATATGCAGCCACTTGTGTCCAGTATATGCAGCCATTTGTGCCCATCAATTGAAGCCACTTGTGCCCAGTATATGCAGCCACTTGTGCTCAGTAGGGATGAGCCGAACACCCCCCGTTCGGCTCGCACCAGAACCCGCGAACGGACCTAAAGTCCGTGTGAGCTTTAGAACCCTATTAGTTATAATGGATGCGAACGTTCGAAATCAAAAGTGCTAATTTTAAAGGCTAATATGCATGTTATTGTCATAAAAAGTGTTTGGGGACCTGGGTCCTGCCCCAGGGGACATGTATCAATGCAAAAAAAATGTTTAAAATCTGCCATTTTTTCAGGAGCAGTGATTTTAATAATGCTTAAATTGAAACAATAAAAGTGTAATATTCCTTTAAATTTCGTACCTGGGGGGTGTCTATAGTATGCATGTAAAGGGGCGCATGTTTCCTGTGCTTAGAACTGTCCCTGCAAAAAGTGTCATTTTTGCAGGAAAGAAAGCTATTTAAAATCACTCGCGGCTAATGTTAATTGACGGCTCCCGTAACACAGAGAACAGTCATTCATTGAAAGTCATTGATAAAAAAAAAGTCATTGATAAAAAATAAAAAAAAATTTAAAAAAAAAGCGTGGGGGTCCCCCCAAATTCAATAACCAGGCCCTTCAGGTCTGGGATGGATATTAAGGGGGACCCCAGCCAAAAAAAAAAAAAAATGGCGTAGGGTCCCCCTCAAAATCCATACCAGACCCTTATCCGAGCGGTCACCAGTGGGCGGGGTCACCAGGTGCCCTCCATTATAAAAGACCTTTCAGAAGCAGCGAAGCCTCACATAGCGGGAGCCTCCCATTGCGAGGAGTGGCCCAAGAAGAGACACCGACACCGACGCCGACACCATGGAAGAAGATGCCGGATGAGATGGCCAGCGCAAGAAGAAGCGGATCGGAGGAAGAAGAAAATGGAAGAAGATGGAAGAAGATGACGGAAGGAGAAGATGAAGAAACCGAAGGATGAAGAAAGAAGAAAGAAGATTTTAATAAAGGAATTGTCAAAGACCGTCTCCTGTCATTTTTACAATTTTTGACACCCTTACCATTTCACACAGGGGGGGGCGGGATCTGGGGGTCCCCTTGTTAAAGGGGGCTTCCAGATTCCGATAAGCCCCCCGCCCGCAGACCCCCACAACCACCGGGCACGGTTGTGGGGACGAGGCCCTTGTCCTCATCAACATGGGGACAAGGTGCTTTGGGGGTCTCAGACCCCCAAAGCATCCTCCCAATGTTGAGGGCATGTGGCCTGGTACGGTTCAGGCGGGAGGGGGGGTCACTCTCGTCCCCCCCTCTTTTCCTGCGGCCTGCCAGGTTGCGTGCTCGGATAAGGGTCTGGTATGGATTTTGAGGGGGACCCCACGCCCTTTTTTATTTGGCTGGGGTTCCCCTTAAAATCCATCCCAGACCTCAAGGGTCTGGTATGGATTTTGAGGGGGACCCTACGCCATTTTTTTGACCCTGCCTGTAGCCAATTATGGCTCTCCTCGCTGCCGGCGCTGTGATTGGCCAAGCATGCGGGGTCACAGTGCATGCTTGCCCAATCATCAGCCAGCATTGCACTGCGACTGGCGCAATGCATTGCGGGCCGCTCGCATCACATGAATTTGATGCGAGCGGCCCAAATAGTTCTGGGCTCGCCGAACGGGCGAACGCCCGATGTTCGATTCGAACATGGGTTCGAATCGAACACCGGGCCCATCCCTAGTGCTCAGTATATGTAGCCACTTGTGCCCATCAAATGCAGCCAGGCACGTCCCCCAGATCGGCTGTCACTTCACTAATCCCCCCCGCAGCCGGTCCGGCGGCACTTATCGCTCGTGTGGCAGGGCTCTGCCCCTCTTCTGGAGTGACGGGGCTTCCTCCTCCTCTCCTGTAGTGGTGGGAAGCAGCGGCTGTGGCTCCTGTGTCTGCTCGGGTCCTCAGGCTTCCTCCACCGTGTCTCCTCTTAGGCCAAATCGTTAGGCATCCAATATGATCGCTTTGGCCAATCTGGAGACAGGTCTCACTGACCTGCCTGTTGATTGGCAGGGGAGAACGTTAGTGTGAAAATAGTGATAAGCTAAATTTTATCTGCTATGCCACACAACACCCTATTTTGAAGCATATTAGTGCCTCTGGCTCTAATCACGTGCTTTAAAATACCCCCCCGCCTATCCCCGCCATAGTAATTCATGCCCAGGTAGCCGCTACATAACCCCCAGATGCTGTATCTCACTCTGACTGTCAGGTGACTAAGGGGGGGGAGTGGAGTCCATGCTGCAAATCCTCCCCCTCCGACAGGTTCTGCCATGAATGGGGATTCCTCCCAGGCCACACTTGAAACACAATACATATAGAAAGACAGAGCGCATCAGCTCCTCGTGCAACACCATTTATTGGATAAAGATAAAAAGTAACAAAATACACTAAATACTCATGGTGTTCTTTGAACAAGAGCGTCTGTATTAGGCTGTGGTATCTCTCCAGGAAACAGGGCTCCAGGCTGGATCCAGAGCTAGCGGCGGTGGATAGTCCCAGTATGATAGCGTGAGCCACCCGCTCTCAGCGGAGATCCTCTGATGATAGGGAAACCTGGCCTGACTGCACGGTCACCTGATGGACGAGCAGGAACAGCTGATGAGAGATGCTAATGATGGTCACAAAAGATGTTATTTTGAGGGGACAGCAAATTGACACTGTTATACAAGCTGTACACTCCCTACTTTACATTGTAGAAAAGTGTAATTTCTTCAGTGTTGTCACATAAAAAGATATAATGAAATATTTACAAAAATGTGAGGGGTGTACTCACTTTTGTGAGATACTGTATATATACTCTGCATTCAGTGTTGCCTATATATACAGTGCATTCGGTGGTGTACACTTTCTAATACACTTCAGGTAGTGTACACAGTATCTAATACAGTGTGCACAGTTTATACTGCACTTCTGGTGATGTACACAGTATACAATACAGTGCAGCCCTTGTACAGTTTTTAATACAGTGCAGGCAGTGTACACAGTATCTAATACAGTGTGTACAGTTTCTACTACACTTCTGGTGGTGTACACAGTATATAATACAGTGCAGCCATTGTACAGTTTCTATTCAATTATTTTATTAAATTATTATAGACATACAAATTCTTTCATATCATTCCGAACACATAAATGCATAACATTCAGAAAAAATACCATACCATATACATAAACAAAATACATAGATAAAGAGAAATGGATCTATCCTTTAACTTCGCCTCTCGAATGGCCATATTTCTAAAAAATCATAATCAGGTTTCCTTCTCCTTTCCCTCTCCCTTCCCCCCTCTCTCTCCAATGAAGATTTAGAGATACTGCACCCTTAGCTCCCGATCCCTCCCCAAAAAAAAAGCCTCCCCTTCCTTCCTCCCCCCTCTCCCTTCGCCCCCCCTCTTTTAATTTATAATATATTTGTATATTCCCTCCACATCCTAACCCCCCCATACTCATTATCCCTTACCATGAAGTGTGTATCCCCATTCCTCACTCTATTTTACTCTGATCAAATTATTAATTTAATAAATACATTCCCCACATTGTACAGTTTCTAATACAGTGCAGGCGGTGTACACAGTATCTAATACACTTCAGGCGGTACACACATACACACACTCTGTATTCAGTGTAGCCTATATATACAGTGCATGCAGTGGTGTATACTTTCTAATACATTTCAGGCGGTGTACACAGTATCTAATACAATGTAGTGTGGTGTTGCAAAGCAAACAATACATCATGTCGGGAAGGCCACCAAGGAGAGGCAGATGCTCACAGGCCACTAAAAGGGGGAAGCTTAAGGGTAGCCACCTTATTGCATCACACCACAGAGCTCTGCAGGTGCAGGGCGCTGTTGACTCCCCGCTGACTTTTAAAAGTTCCTTGGTGTGGGCCTTTTTCGACACGTGTGCAGCAGATCGCATCATTGCTGTTTGCAACCTATGTCTGAAGTGGATCAAGTGTGGCCAGAACAGCAGCTGCTTGGGCACCAAATGCTTTACCAGACATATGACAACCTGCCATGCAGTCCGTTGGCAACAACACTTGAAAGACCCACATCATAGAAAAAGGCGGACTTCTCCTTTCTCCTCATCTGGGATCTCCAACCCTACTATACTCTCCAGTCTTGCAAAAACCTGCACTGAGAGGAATGAAGGTATAGCAATAGGTGTCCCAAGTACTTTTAAGCAGGCTGATCCCCCTGTGGTCCCCCCTACAGTGAAGACTGTGAGAGGGAGAGGTGGTGAAGCTGGCCATGCAGCAGGGGAGTCACAGGGGAAACCATTTCAGTGATAAAGCAGTACAGCCCTCCTGCTCACCAGGTACCTGGATCTCCCCCTTGAACTGATGTGACCCTGGCCGTGTACAGGAGGGCTGACTGTCATCACACTCATAGTCCATTAACAATTCCTTTAGAGGAAGAGTATACAGGAGCCTGGCATTGCATCCACAATCCACTGATCATAGTTGCAATTCTTTGCAAGCTCATATGCAAAATAAAAATAAATGCACATTTTTCCTGCAAATATACTGTATGTGCATTTATAATTTTTTGGTTAAGAATGGAGTTTGCCTTTAGTTACATGTTGTGTTTTACAATGTTCTAATATGTTGTTCATGATAAATGACAAAATTCATGAGAATGAAAAGATACACACTTGCTTGTTATATTACTGAAACCAATATACAGTGCAAACAATAGCTCAATATGTGCAGAATGTTCTTTCTATTAAAAAGCAGACCTTCCATCTCATTCATATTTGTACTTTTAACTGACATATATTTCTGAGTTTACACAACTGCCCTTTTCATAAATCCACTATTTATTATCAGCCCATAACCTTATCAAAACAGAAACCATAGTGCATTTTGGAAAGTACAGAGTGACCCATCAATTTCTCTTAACTTACTGTATTAAGATCCGATCTCTCAGTGCTATCGTCTTCCCTTCCCATCAATGTCTTCATTAACATAAGGGATTAAGGATCAAAGATTAATTCTACATTAAGTATCTTCAAGCCAAGAATTGTGCATATAAATGCCATGCCTATTACACTGACAACTGAAGGTTTGGAAGCTTTTATTGAGATGACCTTTTTATGGCAATATCAATAAGGCTGTGTGCTTTAGACTAAAGGAAATAACAGAAGCAATAGCATTGGCAGGTTTCTTCTATTCATTTTCATTACTGCCAAACAGAGGTCACAGGAGAAAAATATTCTTTTTAATATATTAACATATCTCATTGTTTGACTATTATTGCAAGTTTTTTGCTGCAAAGCAAATGTCATTGTAAATAATTATTTGTATCTATTGAATAATCTCTGATTTTACAGTATAGAAGTGGGGAACTGAAAAATTGCATTTTTTCTTAGCTGTAAACTACAATTGCTGTCTATTGATGTGCAACCATATATCTAATATCAATGCAAAGATCTTTGGTGTGCTGTGCAACCAAGCCACTAAAATAAACTCAGTTTCCATGAGTCTACTTTACAATGTATTAAAGTCATTGGGTAGTGCATGTAGTTACCTTTTCTTAAGTGTCCTTAGTTAAATTCTGTGATTGCCGTTACACCTAGCCTATAGCCAGCCTGAGCTTTGGATAAATGTTCTGTGCCATATAGGTTCAGGGTATTGATTGCTTCTGTCTGCAACTGTTGAGTTGTTTCCAGTAGTCAGATTTAAAGTAACAATATATGAATATTTATCCACCACAGCCAGTCACTGAGGGTTTTGTTCAGAGAGAAGGTGATCAAAGTTTGGAGAAAGTTGCATCCTTCCAGATTGTTCTTTATCTCAGAGGGTCTGAAGGTTACAGTTGCCTTGCTGGAGGGTCTTTCCAAAAGGAACTGAATGTAAAGCTACCTCCGGAGAAGCCACTGGTTGAGTAGGGGCTCTTTCATACAGACGTGTCCGTGTACGGAGCCCGCTCTAATCAGCGGGGGATCGCTCCGTCGATCCCCTCAGAGCAGGTGACAAGTCTATCGCTGCACATTGTGCAGGGATGGACCTGTCAGAGCGCCGCTCTCCCCTATGGGGGATCGGATGAAAACGGACTGTAGAGTCCATCGTCACCCGATCTGATCCGCAGACAGATGGAAAAGTAGTTTTTTCCTCCGTCACACTTTTTCGGATCGGAGCAAGTCGGATGTCAGCGGACATGTCACCGATGACATCCGACGCTCCATAGAGGTCCATGGAGGGTCCGTTTAGGTCCGCCTAAAAAACTGACAGGTGGACATGAACAGATCTTCCGTGTGAAAGAGGCCTTAATCTTTCTGGTTCCACAGCTGACGACTCACTTGGGTAATACTTGAACTCACCAACACACCAGGGGATGAAATAACCTTTAATAAACAGTAAAGCTCTGTAAAGGGGTATACATATATATACAAAATGGTAGAGTATAAATCTGCTAGTAAGAATATTTTACTGACTGGGCAACCTTACTGAATATAAAGGTTATACCACCTACATAAATGGACAGTGGGCTAACCAGTGTGCCTGCTTTAGAGCTTTTAAATTATTAATAGAAGCTCTCACTCTCAAATCTTATGCCTTGTAAACACGATCAGACTTTCCGCCAACAAAACCGTGGAATTTTGTCCGAATCAAAAACACGGTCAAACAGATGTGGGCCAACAATTATGAATGTAGTGATGTACTAGAGGTACTACATGGTTTTTCAGCTCTTTAGCGCCACCCTTGGTGAGTAGTGATTAGCGCTTTTCATTTCGCACTTTTCATTTCACACTTTTCAGTTTGTTTCTGAACGGCCATTCGTCAACCAGATATGTTGCGGAATTGGAGGAGATAACGTGTTATTTATTATTGACCTTGGAGTTATTGCTTTGACATTATTTTTTGGGTTGAATAATGATTTGATTTGGTATGCATACTAGCTCATTATGCCTTTGCCTTGCCTTTACCTTGCAGGGTGTATTTACTTCCTCTTTAAAAGGTTTGTAATCCAAGGGAAAAGAACTATCACTGTCCTTGATGACAGAATCCTACTGTAGGAAGTAATATCAACAACTATATCCAAATGTACATACTGGGTAGCAAATAGGCCTCTCACCACTCTAGCATTTAGGATGAATCCAAATGAAAGGTAAGTCACCACTTCTAGGAGAATTAAAGCTAAAGGTGGCCCTCTCAGCTTTCAGACTCCTTCTTAAGCCTTCCCCTCTTCAGGAATCCTATTTTTGTTTGTTGTTGTGTATCTCTTGGAGTTCTCTGCTACAACCCTGCACAGTGCCTCTAACAGATCAGGCACACAGCTCTTCTCTTGGAGGAATTCTAGCATCAACCATCCCCAGAAGTCTAGCCTTTCCCTCACATGGTGCTCCAAAGACTTACCTGCAGGCTCTGTACACAGCAACCTCCATCCATGGGTGGGGCCAGGTTCAAAGGCAGCCACTTCAACCAACAGATATTTTGCTATTTTTATTGCTAAGCATATATTCGCAATAGAGCTGCTGATGCAGTTAGTTGCAGTCATTCTTCAGCCTTGGTCTCCTCCAAAATGACCACCACTTCTCTTGTGTTGGAGACACTTTTGAGTTCAGAATTGTCTGCACTGTAGAAAAATAGTAATTGTGACAGACCTGGTTGGGACAGGGGCTGTTGGAGGGGACTGAATGCGAGCCTATTGCCTTGCGATTATGGGCCCTGGCATTTGGGGGAACGGTGCTCTTTGGGCTGCATGCCTGGGGACCCCTGGGCTGGCGTTGCTTGGATTCGGGTCCATGCTGGCCCCCACGACACAGACTCTGTATGTGTATTTGGCATATTAGCAAGAGATGCTAATGTCATGAACTCCAGACAGCCTGTCTGTTGTGTAAATGAGTATAGTCTGGCTTGTAGGAGTGTTTCACCTATTGTTGTGTGTGCTAATTAACCCTGCAATTGAATGAAGGAGTCCAGTGTTGATTAAGATAATTAGCTCATGCTAATTAGGTTAGGTGTGAGTCATCTGGCTGTATATATGTGTGTGACATGTCAAATAAAAGTTAATTCCTGATGTACTCCAAGATCTAGTGTTGTCTAATTCTTGGGGGTTCCTATAACCAGATCCGTTCTACTCATGTTCCCGGGCTTAGGAAGCATTTACGGCGGACACCTTGAGTACAGGATCCATCACAGTAATAAACTGCAATAGGTAGAAATGTTGTGTAGGCAAGTTAGAGGGGCTACAGAAATGAACACATGATTATGAAGATGTCTGCCTGGAGGAAGTATCTTCAAATATATCTTGTGCTTAGGGTTCAGGGGAAGCTGGTTAGAAGTTGCTTACCCTGCAAGAAGGATTCAATGCACACAAAATAAGAAACCTGTGGCTGCTGCTCTGATAAGGGTAAGGGGCTTAAAATCGAGAAATAAAGATCCCTTGCAGCTTAAGAAACAGACTGTGATTGCGGTTACAGAGTCATAGATCTGAACCGTGACTGCTCTTACTGAGTAATAAACATAGGCATGCGTACAGGGTGTGCTAGTTGTGCCTGGGACCACCCTAATGCCACTGGATCCGGAAGGCATAGGAATCAGATATGGGCAGGAGAAAGGGTGATCAGTGAAGCAGGGGGGTGCAGCGTGATCGGGAAGAACTTATTACATTGTTTTTCTCTCACTGCAGCAGTTGAAAGCCAGCCCCTCCTTCTCTCCCAAAAAACAAAAGGAAAGACAAGAGTACAAAACCCCATAGTGCCGCAATATTAAGCAAAAAGTATTAAATAGATAAAATTGCACTCACAATAAATGGCATGTGCTAGGCATAACAGTTTGGGTTGCCTAGAAGCTGAGAGTGACGAAGTGTGAACCAGGACCCCTGCCTTGGCCACCACCAAGGGTATGAGAACTGAAAGAACACTGTCTCCCATCCATAACCCCAGAAGTGGAGACTGCCTGTCCAATGTTTATATGCACAGTGGGATACAGGAAGGCTGGGTTCACACTGGTGCGAACACAGACATTCCATGTGATTCACACCGCATTGCTGTGCAGATCACATGCGATGTCTGTGCGATGCAAACTCAGCCATACAAACTGTATGGCTGAAATCGCATTGCAGCGCTCTTACAACGCCCAAAGATGCTGCTTGCAGGACTTTTTTTTCCCTGTCCTGTAAGTGCACTGCCCCAGTGTGAATGCACTCAGGCTTTCACGCTGGGGAGGCATAAGAGGCAGTATTCAGGCGCTTTACAGGCACTATTTTTAGCGCTAAAACGCCTAAAAACTGCCTCAGTGTGAAAGGGGTCTTAGTCCTTGAAACGTTTTATCGCCAGAAGGCAATGCTATATGGAGCACCCCTTTTTATCCAGAAGAGATCTCTCAACATATGACACCCTTCCAATATTGCTGGGTAAACACAGGATCCGAGATACCCCTGAATACCAGAACCCACTCATCCCCCCTAGGCATTCCATTATGTACTCCGTTTGTTCTTTCACCACTCTATTTGAGTTGAAATGTGTACTTGTTATTAACCCTAATAGTCTCTCTTCCCTTATGTTTTAGTTTGTTACTCTTGTTACACAAGATGCATTATTATCAGTTAACTATGAATGTTCTGACTTTAGCTGTGCTGTCAAGGCTGATTGTTTATTACTGCTGTTTGTGTTCTACTCTATGAAAGCTATGTTATCTGTCTCAAAGCCTTCACAGATATATGACTTGTGTTCGTGATACTTTTTTATTTTTTGTATGCAAAATTCTTAAAGTGGATGTAAACCCAATGTCATCCTTTCTAAACTACTGCCATAGGATATACATGCCTCCTGCATGTATCTTTACCTTTAAATGTGTCCCGTCTGTCTGTTATGAGACCCAAAATACTGCAGATTCTGTGGGTGGGTCTGTTGTCTGGAGCTCGGTGGGTGGAGTCGTGATGTCAGTAGACTCCCCGCCCACCTCTACACTCCCCTTGTCAATATGCATTTTCTCCTGTGTATTTCTTACACTGAACTTCTGCTATGATCTCTAACATCCAGTGAAAAGACAGGAAAGTAACCACATGACTTATACATGCCCAATTATGCTGAGGTGTGGAACATCCAATCCTGGCAGAGCAGCAGAAGAAAGGAGTGGGAGGGAATTAAAAAATAATGCATGTCTCTTAGGCTAGTGCACGAGATATGTAAATCACCTGTCACTCACAGCAAGGGGGAGGATTTGACAACGTTTTTCTCTGTTTGTCAAGATTTATCTCACTGAACAATAAAATAGGATTGCTCAGAGCTGGATTAACTCTTTGTGGCAAGACTGGGCTCAAATGATAGGAAATAAAAAAAAATTGGGTTTACATCCACTTTAATCAACATATTTAAAAAAAAAAAATGTTTACATGTTACATATTTTATTAATAAAAAGAGATTAAGTTTAGTTAGGGGTTCAAAGCCCAACTGCAGCTTCAGGCGGACAAAAAAATAAAAAATACAGTTCTCCTTGCATTGCTTATTCTATCTCTGGCCCTGTCACACACAGCTGGTACTTAATTTAATTGGGTCAAGTTCATTCAACTAGTTTTAGTGGCTCTTTTCGGCCGCTAGTAGGGCACTCTAGTGGCCGAAGAAAGGGTTAAATGCACCTGAAAAGCTTAGCCATCGCTTTAAATTGCCCATTCCTTTAAATTGGCAGGGGCGGTTTAGGACTGATGTATACACTGCTCCTCCACCGCTCCAAAGATACTGCTTGCAGGACTTTTTCTATCATCTTGCAAGCGCACGGCTCCAGTGTGAAAGCACTCCGGCTCTCACACTGGGGCTGCAGGGGAGGCATTTTTCAGACTCTTTACAGGCGCTATTTTTAGACCTTTAGGGCCTGAAAAATGCCTCCAGTGTGAAAGGGGTATTAATGTGAGCCCAGGGAAACAAGTACCCATACCCCGGTGGCACTTCATTAGGTCACCTTAAGCCCCATACACACGCGCGGACAATCCGTGGACCAGGTCCGTCGGACCATGTCCGTCATACTTTGTCTGATGTTGGTTTTGCGTACACACGATCGGACAAAGTTGTCGGAAAATCCGATCATTCTGAACGTGGTGACGTTTGTTGCCTACGACGGGACTACGTAGAGGCTAGTAGCCAATAGCTTTGGTCTTGTAATGTGATCTGAGCATGCGTAGCACTTTGTCCGGTCGGACAAGCGTACACACGATCGGATTTGGTGTGATCGGACCGGGTTGACGGGAAATCTTTCCAGCAGGAGATAAGACTTTGTCCGACGGACAAACCGACGAACACTGTCCGATGGTGCATACACACGGTCTGATTTTTCAACAACCTTGTCCGATCGGACCAAATTGATGAAAAAGTCCGACCGTGTGTATGGGGCTTTAGAAACACTGAAGAATGCTGCAAAGAGTTGTGCCATATCATTACTATTTTTTTTTACAAAACAGGGGGGTGGCCAAAAGAAAGTGCAGGAAGTCCTTTGGTGGGGTTATTACCCAAACTAGTTGCGATTTACAAAGGGAGAATAATAAGAACCTTTTTTTTATTCTAAAATTATTTGAACTGACTTAGGCCCCTTTCACACTTATACGACTTGTCCCATGATTTGGCACTGCAAAGTAGCATGACAAGTCGTTTCCCATGATTTCCAATGAGAGACATTCATATTAGTATGACTTCAAGTCGTTCCGACTTCAAAGTAGTCCCTGCACTACTTTGGTCCGATTTTGATGCCACTTACACAGGCATTCCTTGAAATCACAGCAAAATCGTGGCAAAAATCGCAGCCGCGATGTGTGAAAGGGGCCTTAATGGAAATAATTTACTCAAGGATATGCGCTTATGCAGACACATCAAATTTGGACAACCAAATTGTATATTCATGGAACAATCAATAGCATATATATGCTGAATTTTCTAATAAGTGTGCTTTTATATGAAATGTATGGCTAAACCTTGGCATGCCTAAAATGAAAATGTGATGTTCTGTGATGGTTTTGGGTCTAGCTTCCAACCTATAACATTGTAAACATGCATGCCATAACCAAAAGTATCTATATCCTTTTAAAGGGTCCAACAACTTAGCTGTTACAGCAGAATTGACATGTGAAGAAGAAAAGCAGATAATACACGGTCTGGAAAAAGCTGCAGAGAAATATAATACAATATTTATGTGACATAACAGATATCAAAGTTGATTACATAAATAGAAAGCTTAATAGATTTGAATAATAGCTCCTACCTGTCCTTTCTATAGAGCTTCCACTTTGACTATAATCTGTATCATTGCATTCAAATGATGCTATTTTATCATAGCTCCGACACCCAGTCAAATATGAAAAACTAGGCTAATGGAAAGAATGGTAAGCTAATATTATCTGGTCTGACATCATTCCATATTTAGTAATGAAGGCACTTTCCCAACATTAAAGAGTGCATTAAAATGTATAATAATATTCAGTTATCTGTGTTTGTGTAATTAATCTATGTTCGCTTTGCATCCACCATAGCTGACACCACATTAGTTACAACACAGTATGTTGCAATCTTCTTTGCATACAAAGTGAAAGAGCTCTGAGCACTGCATACTACTTCACAGATGTACGACCTCAGCATTAACCTTGCTAGACCTCACTGATGCTAAAAATGTAAAAAGAGTGTAGTGCACGCACAATATAAATAAAACATTTAATAAAGACAAATAATGATGATTATGTATCACACAAAAGATCTTCTGCAAAACACTTATCTTCGTTACTGTATGCACTATCGTCCTCGCTACAACATTAGACCTTAGCCATGCTAAATCTTTTCAATTAATAAGCATTATATCTTCTGGAAACTGTTTCCTTCTGTTGTTTAATAATATATAACCTAAAAATAAAATAAACAATATATCATTCAATCTTGCACAACATATTAATCAGAAATATAATATGTAAAAAAAAAACGTTGTACATCTCTGCATTTTGGGATGGCTGCTGCCGCGTACACACGATTGGAAATTCCGCCAGCAAAAGACTGATGTGAGCTTTTGGTCGGAAAAGTGTTTATGCTCCATCGGACTTTTGCTGGTGGAATTTCATCCAGCAAAAGATTGAGAGCATGTTCTCAATTTTTCAGGCGGAAAACGTTTCTATCAGAAATTCCGATCGTCTGTGGCAATTCTGACGCACAAAATTCCGACGCATGCTCGGAAACAATTTGACGCAGGCTCAGAAGCATCAAACTTAATTTTTGTGTCTCGTTGTAGTGTTGTACGTCACCACGTTCTTTACGGTCGGAATTTGGTGTGACCGTGTGTAGGCAACACAAGCTTGAGTGGAATTCCGTCGGAATTCCATTGGAAAAACCATCCAAGGATTTTCTGACGAGAATTCCAATCGTGTGTACATGGCATGCCAGTCCACTCTCACTCTGTAGATCTTACATGACAACTGCTTGTGGCCACAAAAATCCAATATTTTTTGAGTCTGTGTCCCTAAAGTAGATCTTAAATCAATCAGTAAATTCTTAAATTAGCTTTAACATGTTAAGTTAATTCTGCAACTTTTGTTAAAATAAGTAATAAAATAAGTTCAGTCACTTTCTGTTATAGTGTGACAACTGTCTGTTATGGTGTGACAACTGTCTCCCAATGCTGTTTCTGTGTTATCTTGCATTTTTACCCTGTCACATACAACCTTGGTTAACTGCTTGCCGTCCGCCCCGCGTATATGTACTGCGGGGCGGCGACTCCTACAGGCGAAATCACGTACCTGTATTTGATCTTTACCTCTGGGTTTGCGGCGGGCCGCTGGCGACCAGCTCCCGCTGTGATTGGACACAGAGGGGGCCATTCAGCAGGTCCGGGTGGACCCGATGTTGACTGGACCCGCTGATCTTTCCTGACAGAGGTAGAACGCTGGTCTGCCTATGTAAACAAGGCAGATCGCCGTTCTGTGACAAGGAAAGGCAGAGATCCTGTGTTTCTGCTAAGCAGGAACATGGTTCTCTGTCTTCCCACAGTACAATCATCCCCCACACAGTTAGAAAGCACCTCCCTAGGGACACATTTAACACTTTGATTGCCCCTGATGTTAACCCCTTCCCTACCAGTGTCATTAGTACAGTGACAGTGCATATTTTTTTAGCACTGATCACTGTATTGGTGTCACTGGTCCCCAAAAAGTGTCACTTAGTGTCTGATTCCTCCGCCGCAATGTTGCAGTCCCACTATAAGACGCTGATCGCCGCCATTACTAGTAAAAAAAAAAATATATATCCCATATTTTGTAGACGCTATAACTTTTGCGCAAATCAATAAATATACGCTTACTGGGATTTTTGATACCAAAAACATGTAGCAGAATACATATTGGCCTAAACTGATGAATACATTTGATTTTCTACATTTTTTATTGGGTGTGTTTTATAGCAGAAATTAAAAAATATGTTTTTTTTCCCCCAAATTGTCAGTCTTTATTGTTTATTGCGCAAAAAAAAAAAAAAAAGAGGTGACCAAATAAAGGACATACGTTTTATTTGTGTACAGTGTCGCACGACCACGCAATTGTCAGTTAAAGTAATGCAGTTCCATATAGCAAAAAATGGCCTGGTCATGAAAGGGGGTAAACCTTCCGGAGCTGAAGTGGTTAAGGAAAGTCTAAAGCCCCATACACACGGTCGGAAAATCCGACCACCAAATCCATCGGATTTGGTCCGACGGATTTAGTCCGACACTGGTGTTGCATACACACGGTCGGACAAAGTTGTCGGAAAATCCGATCATTCTGAACGTGGTGACGTTTGTTGCCTACAACGGGACTACGTAGAGGCTAGTAGCCAATAGCTTTGGTCTTGTAATGTGATCTGAGCATGCGTAGCACTTTGTCCGTCGGAATTCGCTACACACAATCGGAATTGGTGTGATCGGACTTTGTTGTCAAAAAATCTATCCAGCAGGAGATAGGACTTTGTCCGTCGGACAATCTGATGGAAACTGTCCGATGGTGCCTACACATGGTCGGAATTTCCGATAGGACAGAATCCATCGGAAAATCCGACCGTGTGTATGGGGCTTAAGCCGACACACACATTGTATTAGCATCGTCCACCAATATCAGGAAACCAGTCCAAAACAATATGGTGCATCTGACTCTGGATGCACTGTAGATTGAAAGTGACTGAAAAAAAACTGGCGGAGATTAGTAACACTGAGATGCAATAAAAATATTAAAACACAGGGGAAAACAATATTTAATTTTTAATTAACTTTGGCCTCTTTCACACAGGTGGCTAGAGGGGTAAAAACAGGTGGCCGAGCTGCAGTTTTACCATCCCTGACCATCCACCTAAAGCCTGTCATACAGCCTACCATAAAGCTTATCATACAACCTTTCTAGGCACACTCTCCAATTGGTAGCTGGACCTTTAAATTATAAAAGGCCTGATATTGCAGGTTCCCAATAGTTGGGGGAAGTTATGGTCGATGTCAGATTTCACTGTAAAACAAATCACTGCATACAAGGATAATAGCCCTGTCTATGTGCTTAAAAAGAGCTAAAAATACACATAGTGCTCTCCTCAACATAAACAGAGCCTTTTATTTAAAAATTTACACTCACTCGCAATGTGACTGAAATCAGGTCATCACATAGAGTCTATTTGGGAAGCTGCTCCTCAATGTAGCTACACGCTTGAGAGCATTCACACTCTATTCAACAGCTAGTAGTCCAGTCATTAGGGTGAGAGTGTGCCCACAGGGGTTGGTGGTGGTTGCAATGAATATTGTTTCTGGCTGCGATCCTATTTCTTTGCATCTCAATTGTCCTTTCTACATTGGAGACTCCTCCCCCAGACTCAGAACGCCACCACGTTGCTGGAGGCAGCGGTTGCCTCCTCACAGGAGACGTTACAGAATATGGTGTATAGGAAAGGAGTCCCGGGGCGGAAGGTGGGATCAGTTATGGCATTACCTGGGAAAATGTTCCATATCTGCGCACAGCGGAGAAAGGACGAGCCGCTTTGGCTATCTCCGAATAGCCCCCTATGGTGTAATAGGTCTATGGGAGAATTTCTAAAGATGCCGGACGGACAGGTAACATGGGCAAAATATGGAGTGAAATACCTTCATCACATATGTCAGGAGGAAAATATTTCTACCTTCGCACAGTTGAGGGAACAGTTTGATGTACCTAAGTCGTGGTTCTTCCGATATGCGCAATTAAGACACACAGCGATTGCGCAGTTCGGAAGTGACAAGCCACGGGTGCAAAATACAGGCCTGGAAAGGATACTAATAGACCCAGACACGACTAAGAGGATTTCTAGGTACTATAGAGCAGTGGGGCCAGAGGAGATGAGAACTACGTCTAAGGCTCAAGCAAGGTGGGTGGCGGTCATACCGGAGTTGTCAGGGGAAATGTGGCAGGAGGTCATGGATTCATATCTGCGGACTGTTATCTCATCTACGGATAAAATGATTCAACTTAAATACTTGCACCAGTTGTATTATACCCCACAGAGATTGTATAAAATGCGTAGAAAGGACTCAGCGTTATGTCATAAATGTATGAGTGGGGAGGGCACTTTTCTTCACATGGTGTGGGAATGCCCCAAGATTAGGCCACTGTGGTCTCAGGTCACTGGCTTTATTTCAGAACAATTTGATCTGACGAATATTTGTTCCCCCCTACGATGCCTTCTGGGGGTATTTGACCAGGAGGAGATGAATGCTCATACAAAACTGTTTCTCAGACTCCTGTATTTTGCAGTAAGGAAACTTGTTGCCAGGAGGTGGATTCATGAAGAGCAGCTGACAATTGGAATGTGGCTAAAGGTGGTTAATGCGGATGTTCAAATGTATAAGATGACATATGAAGCTAGGGGGGCACCTAAGAAATTTAGGAAGGTGTGGTCTAGGTGGGTGGAGTCTGAATATACCCTGGAAGGGGAGGAATGAATGACACAAACTATGTACCCTTTACGGGGAACTGAATTATGAAGGCTTCGATGGAATGTAAGGTACTGTAGAGGTATAGAGTAATAGGTCGCTATCCACATAACAAACATGGTCACCGCAGGGCAGCACTCTTCCAGTATGCTCTGGTAATTTTCCCTTCAATTAAGGGAGTACTGTGGGTTATTTGATATGTGGGCAGTGAACGCAAGGAGACGAAGAGGGGGTTGGGAGGAGGGAGTTTAAGGGACAGGGATGGGTGGGGTTCTGTCTATGGTTGTTTAAAAAAAAACGTGCTATATTTGTATGGATGAGAGAATTGCAATCCTTTGACATGCTGTATATGTTGCATTGGCGGATGTGCCTTACTGGAATGTCTCTCGAATGTTTTTGGTTGTTATATCTTCCTTTTGTACAATAAAATTATTTTCCAAAAAATAAAGAATATTGTTTCTGGCACCATGAAGTGAATTGGAAGATTTATATTATATTATAAAAATTAGTACAATGGTAAATATCATAAACTCACATAAAATAAATAATACAACAAATAATAAATAGTGCAAATGCTAGGATTAGCAAGTCCAATAAATGGTACAATTATTAAAATATTCAATTTAAGTTAAATATACTTATATATTCATGTCCATGTGAAAAAAAAATATTGAATAATCAATGGTGCAATTATTAAAATATTCAATTTAAGTTAAATACACTTATATATTCATGTTCATGTGCAAAAAAATATTGAATTCACATTCAGAGCATTCACACTCTATTCAGCAGCTAGTGGTCCAGTTATTAAGGTGAGAGTATGCCCACAGGGGTTGGTGGTGGTTGTAATAAATATTGTTTCTGGCACCATGAAGTGAATTGGAAAATGTCTATTATATTATAATAATTAGTACAATGGTAAATATCATAAACTCACATAAAATAAATAATACAACAAATAATAAATAGTGCAAATGCTAGGATTAGCAAGTCCAATAAATGGTACAATTATTAAAATATTCAATTTAAGTTAAATACACTTATATATTCATGTCCATGTGAAAAAAAATATTGAGGTGTGTCAATATTTTTTTTCACATGGACATGAATATATAAGTGTATTTAACTTAAATTGAATATTTTAATAATTGCACCATTTATTGGACTTGCTAATCCTAGCATTTGCACTATTTATTATTTGTTGTATTATTTATTTTATGTGAGTTTATGATATTTACCATTGTACTAATTATACTAAGTGCGGCACATCATTTGGATTTAGTTGTATACATTACAATAATTATTCTCCTGGTTTACTGAACACCGGAAGAGTAGCTGTAAATGGTGAGTGAGTCAATGGGCCTAAGGCTGCAGGGAGCTCCTAGAGGTGTATTTAAAGCAGGGGTCTCAAGCTTGCGGCCCTCCAGCTGTTGCAAAACTACAAGTCCCATCATGCCTCTTCCCGTGGGAGTCATGCTTGTAACTGTCAGCCTTGCAATGCCTCGTGGGACTTGTAGTTTCTCAACAGCTGGAGGGCCACCAGTTTGAGACCTCTGATTTAAAGGGTAACGCCACTTTTGTGGGGGGAAAAAATAGCAAATAAAGAAAAAATAATATAGCACATATAATTGTGACACTAATCATATTGTAATTGAATGTTATCAAAATTACCTTTCCTTTTCAATCAGCAGCCACTGTCATTTTCTGAGAATGCATTGCAATATGGCTACCTGGAGTTGTTCTGCACACAGAGTGTGTATTCACCACTCCCCATAAACATCATTTCCTGCTTGTGTGATTGGCTCACCAATTTTCCTAGAAGTGTCTGTACTAAGATACAAGTCAGATTTCAGACATCCCCTGCAACAAAAATTTCATTTTTGGAGAGATACTTTCAATAGAAGCACGTCTAAAGGGACGCAGGCCCAGCAGATTTCCTCATTAGTGCCCTGCAGCTGCACACCTGACAGTTAATTATGAAACCACTCCCATTAGACCCAGTTAGTACAGAAGCACAGACAGACACACATGGATTTCTTCAAAATAACAAAAGGTAGGAATCTGCAACAAAGGTTGTTATAATCCTTGCAATGTACATAGATCACTCAGAGGGGAATGTTTTTTTTTTCCTCAACAAAAGTGTAGTTACGCTTTAAGTTCAGAATTAGGTAGAACTAAGTTAGTCAAACACTTCCATTCATATAGTGACGGAGGAGAAGATCTGTTACATACAATAAGTATGGATTTTTATAGAAGTAGAGTATTTATAGAAATGTTTTAGCATAAGAAGAGAGTCGGAGTTCATCTATTATCCCCAGTAGACATGCAGTATCTCCCAAAAGTGAGTACACCCCTCACATTTTTGTCCTTTTATTATATCTTTTCATGTGACAACACTGAAGAAATTACACTTTGCTACAATGTAAAGTAGTAAGTGTACAGCTTGTATAACAGTGTAAATTTGTTGTCCCCTCAAAATAACTCAACACACAGCCATTAAGTGAGTACACTCCTAAGAGAAAGTGAGTACACTCCTAAGTGAGTACACTCCTAAGAGAAAATGTCCAAATTGGGCCCAATTGGCCATTTTCCCTCCCCAGTGTCATGTGACTTGTTAGTGTTACTAAGTCTCAGGTGTGAATGGGGAGCAGGTGTGTTAAATTTGGTGTTATCGGTCTCACTCTCTCATACTGGTCACTGCAAGTTCAACATGGCACCTCATGGCACAGAACTCTCTGAGGATCGGAAAAAAATTATTGTTGCTCTACATAAAGATGGCCTAGGCTATAAAAAGATTGCCAAGACCCTGAAACTGAGCTGCAGCACGGTGGCCAAGACAATACATCGGTTTAACAGGACAGGTTCCACTCAGAACAGGCCTCGCCATGGTCGACCAAAGAAGTTGAGTGCACATGTTCAGCATCATATCCAGAGGTTGTCTTTGGGAAATAGGCATATGAGTTCTGCCAGCATTGCTGCAGAGGTTGAAGGGGTGGTGGGTCAGCCTGTCAGTGCTCAGACCATATGCCACACACTGCATCAAATTGGTCTGCATGGCTGTCCTCCCAGAAGGAAGCCTCTTTTAAAGATGATGCACAAGAAAGCCTGCAAATAGTTTGCTAAAGACAAGCAAACTAAGGACATGGATAACTGGAACCATGTCCTGTGGTCTGATGAGACCAAGATAAACTTATTTGGTTCAGATGGGGTCAAGTGGGGTCAAGCGTGTGTGAGTACAAAGACAAGTGTGTCTTGCCTACAGTCAAGCATGGTGGTGGGAGTGTCATGGTCTGGGACTGCCTGAGTGCTGCCGGCACTGGGGAGCTACAGTTCATTGAGGGAACAATGAATGCCAACATGTACTGTGACATACTGAAGCAGAGCATGATCCCTTCCCTTCGGAGACTGGGCCGCAGGGCAGTATTCCAACATGATAGCAACACCAAACACACCTCCAAGATGACCACTGCCTTGCTAAAGAAGCTGAGGGTAAACGGGATGGACTAGCCAAGCATGTCTCTAGACCTAAACCCTACTGAGCATCTGTGGGGCATCCTCAAACAGAAGGTGGAGAAGGGCAAGGTCTCTAACATCCACCAGCTCTGTGATGCCGTCATGGAGGAGTGGAAGAGGACTCCAGTGGCAACCTGTGAAGCTCTGGGGAACTCCATGCCCAAGAGGGTTAAGGCAGTGCTTGAAAATAATGGTGACCACACAAAATATTTACACTTTGGCCCCAATTTGGACATTTTCACTTAGGGGTGTACTCACTTTTGTTGCCAGCGGTTTAGCCATTAGGTGTTGAGTTATTTTGAAGGGACAGCAAATTTACACTTGGAAAAGGGGAATGAGTATCAATGCAG
Source organism: Lithobates sylvaticus (assembly GCA_028564925.1). Classification (NCBI taxonomy): domain Eukaryota; kingdom Metazoa; phylum Chordata; class Amphibia; order Anura; family Ranidae; genus Lithobates; species Lithobates sylvaticus. The sequence continues at coordinate 354,663,052 of CM053027.1, read as the reverse complement.
TGTGGTACTGCTGATACTGAGAAAGTAATCATGTGCCACGTCCTTAATATAGTATGGAAAATGGGAGAGGGGGGACTTGTGGACTTTTTAGGCACTGTAGACATTAGTTTTGTAATATCAAAAATTTATTGGTTCAAAGAGAACAACATGCATAAAATACCACGTACATCTAAAAACATATAGATTTGAGTTCAAACAAAAAAGGAAAAGACATTAATACGGTACAAAATCGCATATGCAGCCTGAAAGTAATAAGCCTAGGGGATGCCACGGAACAAAAATCGGCGATGAAGACGGATTTTGTCCAAGATATGTGAGGTATCCAGTTGGAGGCAAGGGTGCAGTGCGATATTGGTAGATATTGACGAAAGCTCTACATGTTTCGCGTTATTTCATTCAACGCTTCGTCTGGAGCCTGAGATTGCAGTAACTAACAAACAAATATGAGATTTAAAAGACACAGTAAGTATATGCATATCATCAATACTTCCTAAATAACACGTTCTATTTTTACATAAAAGTATATATTGATCTAAATATTTGCCGAGTGTGACCATCAAGTTCCCATCATCACTACCAGACAGTGCGCAGCATGAGTACAGGCCAATAATCCAAGCCCTCAGTGGGGACATATAAAATATCATATTCAACTGTCATTTATATATAAAAGACATTGTACTTACTACAATTCTTTGATTTGTTCAACAAAAAAGAGGTAAAGAGGTACAGTCCCTGTTGTCTCCTCACCAACCAGAGGAACTAATGAGGATGGAATGGAGTAGGATTGAATATCGTGCACCCCGGGTATAGTCCTAAATGGTAGCCGAATATAGAAAAAATAAATAAATAAATAAATAAATTTAGCCCCCTGTCAATGCAAGACAGGACAGGACAGATATGTTGCGTGAGAGAATTACCCCCAAACAAAAGGGGAAACGTTGGAAATATTGGCTCACCTATATAGAGAAGGGAAGCAGGAAATTCCCTAAATTGGGTAAACACACCGGCACTGGAATTATTTGTAAATTCCCTGGTTGAAACAGTCAAGAAAAGCATCAGCCCATATGATGGTCAGATGGTGACAGCCTTAAGATTGGAAAGTAGTGCCATGATAGACCTGTATAATAGGGCCATAAAAATTAAAAAGGACCTCAAATAAGGAAAAGTAATGCATAATTACGAATAAAGTAGCATAGCCGAGCGGCATAAATGCAACTCACCATCCCGGGATACAGAGAAATCCAGCCTACCATCATCAGATCTGTTGGTGGGGAGCGGGGGACGCTGACAGGAAGCACATCCTGGTGTGCTTAAATATACGTCCCATCTGTAGTCAATATCCGGCGTCGCCGGCTTGACGTCATCCAGATCGGCCGCAAGGAGCGTCCTGCGCATGCGCCGACGCCCCGTCCCGCGCCTGCGCAGTGAGGCCGAGGCGCGCGCGGCGGCGCGCGCAGCACGCTCAAGCAAGGGGAGTGACTGGGGCGGAGTTCCCCAGTCACTCCTTGCTAATCGTCACCAAGCTGGCTAAGGTGACGATGTGCGGCCGCACTGAGCGCCGGACAGGCCAAAAATACTGCGGCGCAGTGCCTGCCAGCGTGAATACCTGGGGCTCGGGGCTCACAGTCGGCAAAGCTAGATAAACTCCATAAAGTAATAATAGAAAATAACATGTGTAACAATCAAAATAGGTATCCAGCTCAGATAGTAATTCTAAAGCATTTAGAATTAAATACTTGGTAAACAATAAGTAATGAACAATCTAGTGACAGTAAAACTGCCTGGGAACATTTTAAGGGAGAAAATCATGGAACAAAATTGGGAGAACTGCTTGGGATATAGGGAATGTTGTACTGGGTAGATGTGGGCTAGATCAAAGTGGATATATATATCCAGTCAAATGTGGTACTTCAAGACAATATTAAAGGGGCAGGAGATCAGAGCTTGAAAGCATCTTAGAGGAAAGGTTTATAGGATTGTGCCTCATTGATACCCGGAAGACGGGTCGCATCAAGGCGTTCTATCCAGAGAGTCTCTTTTTTCAGAATTTCCTTGTCCCAGTTTCCCCCTCGTGGGTCCCTCGGGACAACTGCCAGGGCTATAAAGGAAACAGCTGTAGTGTCGAATTTATGGTAAAGATCTAGGTGTCTACTCACGGAGGTTATCATTTTTCCCCCAGATGAGTAATAGATGTGATCTTTAATTCGGGCACGAAACTGGCGGATAGTTTTTCCGACATAGAATGCCTTGCATATGCAGGTCATTAGGTATATTACACCTTGGGTATCACAGTCCGCGTGAAAACGTGGTACAAAGGTTTCCCCATTGGGAAGGACAAAACTAGTCCCTGGTCGTACCCATGGGCAGTATGTGCATCGTCCACACCTGAAAATGCCCATGTTGTCTGTACTGTGGTGTCTTGTGGTACTATAGTGACTCGATGTCAATTTGTCGCGCAATGAACATGATTTTCTGAATGTAATGGTTGGGCTTGGGCTGATGTATTTTCTCAAAATGGGGTCCTCAAGAAGTAGAGGCCAGTGTTTGGCCAAAATTTCCCGTAGTTCACCATGCTGTTTAGAGTACCTAGTGATGTAGCGAACAATGTCGGAAGTTTTTGTGGTTTTTGTTTTGTAAAGAAGTGAGTTTCTAGATTGTCTTAAGGCTTTGTTAAAGGATTTTCTGAGGATAGATTTACTGTATCCTCTGTCTTTGAGGCGGTCTCGGAGAAGGTTGGCCTGTATTTTGAACTCATCAGTATGTGTACAATTTCGTCTCAATCTGAGATATTGGGCGTAGGGGATGCTACGGATTAATGTTTTCGGATGGGCACTTTCTGCGTGAAGCAGTGTGTTGCCAGCCGTTTCTTTTCTGTATAATGTTGTTGCCAAACACCCGGTCTGGTCTCTGAATATAGTTAAGTCCAAAAAGGTAATTTTCTCAGGATTGACAGAGAATGTAAATTTTAAATTAAAGGAATTTTGGTTTATGATTTCCATAAAGGTTTGTAAGCTATTGAGGGACCCCGCCCAGATAAGAAAAATGTCGTCAATATAGCGTAGCCAACATAGTGCTAGGCTAGTATAGGGCGACAAACTATCGTCAGAAAAAATATTTCGTTCCCACCCCCCCAGGTACAGATTAGCGTAGGCCGGGGCACAACAAGTGCCCATGGCCACGCCCTGCACCTGGAGGAAGTGGGACTCGTTAAAAGTGAAACAATTCTTGGTCAGGACAAATCTCAATAGATCTAGTATGAACTCACAGAATTCCCAATGATGATGGTCTTCTTCATAGAGGAAGGTTCTAGCTATCCTGATGCCCTGCTCGTGAGGGATGCTGGAGTAGAGTGCTTCAACATCTATAGTCACGAGGAGGGCATCAGGAGGCACGACCATTCCTTCGATGTTCTTAAGAAGATCCAGGGTATCCCTTGTATACGAGGGGAGTGAAAGGACATGAGGCATAAGTACAGCGTCAATGAGGCGGCTGGCATTTTCCGTGAGGGCTCCGATTCCCGATATGATGGGTCTGCCCGGGGGTAAGGTGGGATGTTTGTGTATCTTCGGGAGTGCGTAAAACGTTGCTAATCTGGGATTGGAAATATTCAGATACTTATACGTATCCGAATCTATAAGGCCCCTCTGGTGGGCAGAGCCAATGACCGAAAGATATTCGGTCCTATAGCCTTCAATTTGATCAGGTTGAATAGGCACATACCACTCTCTGTTTTTAAGAATGTTATGTGCCATATTCTCATAGAATGTTTTTGTCATGAGGACAATATTTCCTCCTTTGTCTGCTGATTTGATTTCTATATCGGGATAGGATTGGAGACGTTGAATGGCTAACAGCTGAGAGGATGTTAAGTTATCATCAGTAGTTTTGATAGTAAGTGATTTTAGGTCATTGACTGTGCCCGCCAGAAAGGCCCAGATGGAAGCATTAGTATTGAGGTCTGGAAACCGTTGGGATTTTAATTTAAATTTTGGACATATTGGCGCTGTGGGGCCAGTTGACGGTGTGGCGATGTCGGGTGTGTCAGATACTGGCACACCGGACTCGCTTTCGTCCAGTAGTAAGATAAGATTGCGAAGGGCTCTGAATTCCTCCATGGTAAAGTTCTTTACTTTTTCCGAAATATTTTTATCTTGAAGGGATCTGGCCCTATCTTTATCAAACATATATTTATATGTAAGATTCCGAGAAAAGAGGTATAGATCTTTAACGGCTTCGTATTTATCTATGTTCATAGAGGGGCAAAAGCTCAAGCCTAGGCTTAGGACTTCTAATTCGATATCTGAGAGCACATAAGGGGTAAGGTTGATAATGGTGCGATTATTTACTAGGTTATTGGCGGTGTATTCGGGGGTAATTGAAAATTTACCGCTGGGTTAGTCTGTGAAATGTGTGCGTCAAGAGTACTTTGGCGTGTGAACATAGAGAGTTGAGATGGAGTGGAAAGAGAGTTGGTGGTAATAGTGGTAGTAGTGGACAGATTCTCGATAGAATTTGTTCTGGAAAGGGGGGGAAGAGGACGATGTAGAGTCTCCATAGTGGAGGTGGCTGGTAGTAAAGTTTGGGATGTGGATTGGTTTTGAGTACTCAAAAGTTGAATAGCGTGAAGCGCAGTGGCTCCTAGGTATTTGCCTTGGACTTGGCCACCACCACTATGTGACTGAACATTCGTGTGTATAGGTTTGTGCAAAGTGAGAGTGGTATCCTCACGGAAAATGCCAGCCGCCTCATTGACGCTGTACTTATGCCTCATGTCCTTTCACTCCCCTCGTATACAAGGGATACCCTGGATCTTCTTAAGAACATCGAAGGAATGGTCGTGCCTCCTGATGCCCTCCTCGTGACTATAGATGTTGAAGCACTCTACTCCAGCATCCCTCACGAGCAGGGCATCAGGATAGCTAGAACCTTCCTCTATGAAGAAGACCATCATCATTGGGAATTCTGTGAGTTCATACTAGATCTATTGAGATTTGTCCTGACCAAGAATTGTTTCACTTTTAACGAGTCCCACTTCCTCCAGGTGCAGGGCGTGGCCATGGGCACTTGTTGCTAATCTGTACCTGGGGGGGTGGGAACGAAATATTTTTTCTGACGATAGTTTGTCGCCCTATACTAGCCTAGCACTATGTTGGCTACGCTATATTGACGACATTTTTCTTATCTGGGCGGGGTCCCTCAATAGCTTACAAACCTTTATGGAAATCATAAACCAAAATTCCTTTAATTTAAAATTTACATTCTCTGTCAATCCTGAGAAAATTACCTTTTTGGACTTAACTATATTCAGAGACCAGACCGGGTGTTTGGCAACAACATTATACAGAAAAGAAACGGCTGGCAACACACTGCTTCACGCAGAAAGTGCCCATCCGAAAACATTAATCCGTAGCATCCCCTACGCCCAATATCTCAGATTGAGACGAAATTGTACACATACTGATGAGTTCAAAATACAGGCCAACCTTCTCCGAGACCGCCTCAAAGACAGAGGATACAGTAAATCTATCCTCAGAAAATCCTTTAACAAAGCCTTAAGACAACCTAGAAACTCACTTCTTTACAAAACAAAAACCACAAAAACTTCCGACATTGTTCGCTACATCACTAGGTACTCTAAACAGCATGGTGAACTACGGGAAATTTTGGCCAAACACTGGCCTCTACTTCTTGAGGACCCCATTTTGAGAAAATACATCAGCCCAAGCCCAACCATTACATTCAGAAAATCACGTTCATTGCGCGACAAATTGACATCGAGTCACTATAGTACCACAAGACACCACAGTACAGACAACATGGGCATTTTCAGGTGTGGACGATGCACATACTGCCCATGGGTACGACCAGGGACTAGTTTTGTCCTTCCCAATGGGGAAACCTTTGTACCACGTTTTCACGCGGACTGTGATACCCAAGGTGTAATATACCTAATGACCTGCATATGCAAGGCATTCTATGTCGGAAAAACTATCCGCCAGTTTCGTGCCCGAATTAAAGATCACATCTATTACTCATCTGGGGGAAAAATGATAACCTCCGTGAGTAGACACCTAGATCTTTACCATAAATTCGACACTACAGCTGTTTCCTTTATAGCCCTGGCAGTTGTCCCGAGGGACCCACGAGGGGGAAACTGGGACAAGGAAATTCTGAAAAAAGAGACTCTCTGGATAGAACGCCTTGATGCGACCCGTCTTCCGGGTATCAATGAGGCACAATCCTATAAACCTTTCCTCTAAGATGCTTTCAAGCTCTGATCTCCTGCCCCTTTAATATTGTCTTGAAGTACCACATTTGACTGGATATATATATCCACTTTGATCTAGCCCACATCTACCCAGTACAACATTCCCTATATCCCAAGCAGTTCTCCCAATTTTGTTCCATGATTTTCTCCCTTAAAATGTTCCCAGGCAGTTTTACTGTCACTAGATTGTTCATTACTTATTGTTTACCAAGTATTTAATTCTAAATGCTTTAGAATTACTATCTGAGCTGGATACCTATTTTGATTGTTACACATGTTATTTTCTATTATTACTTTATGGAGTTTATCTAGCTTTGTCGACTGTGAGCCCCGAGCCCCAGGTATTCACGCTGGCAGGCACTGCGCCGCAGTATTTTTGGCCTGTCCGGCGCTCAGTGCGGCCGCACATCGTCACCTTAGCCAGCTTGGTGACGATTAGCAAGGAGTGACTGGGGAACTCCGCCCCAGTCACTCCCCTTGCTTGAGCGTGCTGCGCGCGCCGCCGCGCGCGCCTCGGCCTCACTGCGCAGGCGCGGGACGGGGCGTCGGCGCATGCGCAGGACGCTCCTTGCGGCCGATCTGGATGACGTCAAGCCGGCGACGCCGGATATTGACTACAGATGGGACGTATATTTAAGCACACCAGGATGTGCTTCCTGTCAGCGTCCCCCGCTCCCCACCAACAGATCTGATGATGGTAGGCTGGATTTCTCTGTATCCCGGGATGGTGAGTTGCATTTATGCCGCTCGGCTATGCTACTTTATTCGTAATTATGCATTACTTTTCCTTATTTGAGGTCCTTTTTAATTTTTATGGCCCTATTATACAGGTCTATCATGGCACTACTTTCCAATCTTAAGGCTGTCACCATCTGACCATCATATGGGCTGATGCTTTTCTTGACTGTTTCAACCAGGGAATTTACAAATAATTCCAGTGCCGGTGTGTTTACCCAATTTAGGGAATTTCCTGCTTCCCTTCTCTATATAGGTGAGCCAATATTTCCAACGTTTCCCCTTTTGTTTGGGGGTAATTCTCTCACGCAACATATCTGTCCTGTCCTGTCTTGCATTGACAGGGGGCTAAATTTATTTATTTATTTATTTATTTTTTCTATATTCGGCTACCATTTAGGACTATACCCGGGGTGCACGATATTCAATCCTACTCCATTCCATCCTCATTAGTTCCTCTGGTTGGTGAGGAGACAACAGGGACTGTACCTCTTTACCTCTTTTTTGTTGAACAAATCAAAGAATTGTAGTAAGTACAATGTCTTTTATATATAAATGACAGTTGAATATGATATTTTATACGTCCCCACTGAGGGCTTGGATTATTGGCCTGTACTCATGCTGCGCACTGTCTGGTAGTGATGATGGGAACTTGATGGTCACACTCGGCAAATATTTAGATCAATATATACTTTTATGTAAAAATAGAACGTGTTATTTAGGAAGTATTGATGATATGCATATACTTACTGTGTCTTTTAAATCTCATATTTGTTTGTTAGTTACTGCAATCTCAGGCTCCAGACGAAGCGTTGAATGAAATAACGCGAAACATGTAGAGCTTTCGTCAATATCTACCAATATCGCACTGCACCCTTGCCTCCAACTGGATACCTCACATATCTTGGACAAAATCCGTCTTCATCGCCGATTTTTGTTCCGTGGTATCCCCTAGGCTTATTACTTTCAGGCTGCATATGCGATTTTGTACCGTATTAATGTCTTTTCCTTTTTTGTTTGAACTCAAATCTATATGTTTTTAGATGTACGTGGTATTTTATGCATGTTGTTCTCTTTGAACCAATAAATTTTTGATATTACAAAACTAATGTCTACAGTGCCTAAAAAGTCCACAAGTCCCCCCTCTCCCATTTTCCAGCAAATTTACACTGTTATACAAGCTGTACACTCACTACTTTACATTGTAGCAAAGTGTCTAATTCTTCAGTGTTGTCACATGAAAAGGTATAATAAAATCTTTACAAAAATGTGAAGGTTTACTCACTTTTGTGAGACACTGTATATTAAAGCAGTTAATATTTGAAAAACCAAGAGAATATGTGATAAATACGGTGTCATTCATGCAGAATGAGAAAATCCACCTCCATTCCGCAACGTTATAAACAATGAGCAGAAGAATCGTTTTAAATGAAAGGTATAGTAGATTCAATGATACAGTACAATTTCAGTTGTATAAGTTTGTCCTTTGATGAAAAAACAGAGAAATATATGCATCTCTAACTCCTTCCAGTCTTGACAAGTAAGGAAGCTGTTTCTGCCATTTATCCATTTAATAGAGGAGTCTCTCTTGGTTTTAGCAGTCATTAATGCCGCATTATACTCCAAAATCTGTCTGGTATTAGCTGGCATTAGAGGTTTGTTCTAAAGACGTATTAGAGCATTCTAAAGCACTATATTGGGGGGTTATTTATTAAAGCTGAAGAGTGCAAAATCTGGTACAGCTCTGCATATAAACCAATCAGCTTCCAGGTTGTATTGCTAAATCTTAATTGAACAAGCTGAATTTACAAGCTGATTGACTGCTATGCACAGCTGCATCAGATTCTGAGTGCACCAGTTTTAGTAAATCTCCCCCATTGTGTTTTAGTGGCATGGCTACGTTAAAAGTGGTATAAGAATGTATTGGATTTTTTTTTGTTTGCAGTGACAAGAACAATTTAAATTTATGGTCATCAAAAAAAAAAAAACAGGTGGGCCAATATTCAACATAGGGATTGTGGGGAACTCAAACAGGAATTTGCCTACCTATATTGGATTATTTGTTGTCCTGTCTTCAGTATGAATATTTTTTAAATATGAATCAAAATATTTTCAGTGTGGCTTACAGCAAGTCTGTAGTTGTGAGGTGGTAAAGAGTTTCATAGGAGGTCATTGCCACTTTGGCTGTAGAGGTATTGATTCTAGTAGGAGTGAGCCAATCATGAATATTGATTTATTTTGCTGCTAGATAATAACAGTGAAAATTGGGAAACACGAATCCTATTGCTTTCAAAATGTAATTAAAGAGTTTTAAACAATATTCTTGGGGTACAATAGTTCCATTTGAAGTTGCAATAGACGGCCTCAGTTTTTTTTGTGTGTAATATGTGTAGGCAATGTAAGTTTATGATTATATACAGAATTTTATGTGAAAAATGCAGTTTTAGTAAATGTACCCTATCCTTAAAGCCCCATACACACGGTCGGATTTTCCGATGGATTCTGTCCTATCGGATAATGTTGTCGGAAATTCCGACCGTGTGTAGGCACCATCGGACAGTTTCCATCGGATTGTCCGACGGACAAAGTCCTATCTCCTGCTGGATAGATTTTCCGACAACAAAGTCCGATCATACCAATTCCGATCGTGTGTAGCGAATTCCGACCGGACAAAGTGCTACGCATGCTCAGATCACATTACAATACCAAAGCTATTGGCTACTAGCCTCTACGTAGTCCCGTCGTAGGCAACAAACGTCACCACGTTCAGAATGATCGGATTTTCCGACAACTTTGTCCGACCGTGTGTACGCAAAACCAACATCGGACAAAGTGCGACGGACATGATCCGACGGACCTGGTCCTCGGATAATCCGCGCGTGTTTATGGGGCTTTAGAGCTAATAGAAAGTTCATCAACTGTCCGGTCTTGAACAAGGGCAGCGTAATGTCACAATCAATACTCCACCACAGTACAACAAAAAAAATGTTCAATACAGAGTGGCCTGCACACTTTTGAGCTCACTGTTCAGCCTGCTGGTGCAAAGCTGGTTCTCTATCTCCCTCTGTTTTGATTTTTCACATTTGTGTCCCTATAGACTTTACCGGTGTTCGCATGTTCACACAAATGTTTTGTCTGTTCGCAAGTTGTGGTGTGAATCGGGGGTTGTTCGGCTCATCCCTAATCATAAGTAATATACAGTAGGTCATTCCACCACACTCTCCTCCACCAACCTCAGATTGCCAAAGGAACCCTGCTTAAGTGGACCATAGGTCTATATTGGCCATAGACAGGCCAGACAATGACATCACAAATATAGAGTGGTACTGAAAAGTTTTCTACACACCATGAAAACATTACTTACACTAAAACAGCACTTATCCTTTAAGCATATTTCATCAACTCAGTTTTGCCAGCCTTAGTTCTCAGCAGTGTTGGACTGGCCATTAAAACTACCAAAGTATTGGAAGTCAGACCCTAGAACATTTTTGTCATAAGTTATAGAAAAGCTGATTTAACTGCCTTCAATATCATTGCGGTCAAGAAAAATGCATACATAATATAGATGATTGTGCATTTATAGTGAAAAATGTCCAATCTGGAAAGTATTTATTACTCTTGATCTGACATTAGTTCTTTATGACTTGATTTATTTGTGGCCCCTGTATATAAGGCTCTAACAATGTTTCTTTTTCAAGGAAGTGTAGCAAAAACTTTAGGTGGAAATTATTTGGAACAATTTATTCATTCATCTATTCTCCTCTAAGCAAGAACATAAAAAGGAAATATCATTTTGCCTACATGTTCCAATTGCACTAAATACAAAGCCAGCCTTCCTTTATGAGATCAAATGAATGCCTGTCCATGGTATGCATTTTGCATAATTGTCATAGCAATTCAATTTCATTGTTCATATGTCTGCCATATTGAAATGTTCACTCAGAGGCACTCAGGACAGCAGATAGTATACCTCAATTTACGAAATGATCTTCTCATGCAAAGCTGTGAGATTATGACAGGTGACATAGTTTACAAATGTAGTGGTCTCTTCAATATTATTTCCTCTGGAGGTATTATAATAGGACTGGGCCAGAAAATAAGCAAATGGTCTATTTTTATGCCTGTATTTGAATCCATTAATGACCACTCAAGTGATTCGTTTGGGAAAATAGGGGATGTCTACTGAGATAATGATGCAATTTAAAAGTAAGGCATTGTATGCATCAAATCTAAAGATTTCCATTCACTGATTGCTTCCATCAGAAAAAGCTTCAAATCGCCTCACAATAGTGACTTTTGAGCCCAAAAACAACACAAAACTAAAGCATTATCCCAAACATCCTTGTCCTTAATTTTAACATACTTTATAGATGACTCTTTCACTGATGCCCCGTACACACGATCGGAAATTCCGCCAGCAAAAGTCCGATGTGAGCTTTTGGTCGGAAATTCCAACCGTGTGTATGCTCCATCGGACTTTTGCTGGCGGAATTTTAGGTCGGAAAAAGTTCCGATCGGAAATTCTGATCGTCGGTACCAACGACGCGCAAAATTCCTACGCATGCTCGGAAACAATTTTACGCATGCTCGGAAGCATTGAACTTGATTTTCTCGACTCATTGTAGTGTTGTACGTCACTGCGTTCTTGACGGTCGAAAGTTCAGAGAACTTTTGTGTGACCGTGTGTATGCAAGGCAAGCTTAAATGGAATTCCGTTGGAACAACCATCCAAGTTTTTTTTCGAAGGAAAATCCGCTCGTGTGTACGCGGCATTACACCTATCATTTAACCTTACCCTCACAAGAATCCTAAGACATAAGAAGACAGCTGTATATTTTCTATTTTAAAATTCAGAAATTGCTCCCCCCTTTGTGGCCTGCACTGAATTTTTGACTACAAACATAATTTTTCAATAAAACAGGCATGCTGCAAGTGCTACATGCAGACAGGGAATCACTGTTCAATACATTACTCGAACATGGCTGCCAGATGGACCCATTGGGTTCAATTCACAAAGTGAATGCACAAAGACAAAGAACCCTATTTTTTAAAAAGTGACCGTTCTTTTCAGCTGAGTACAAAAAAGATTTGAACATTATAGTCACGAGGCTGAAAACATTAATCCGTTTCCTTATGTTAAGGATTTGTGAAATGTTTATAGTGAGAGATTGAACCATAAACCTAAATTATAACGCAATATTTTAGATTTTTCACTTAACCATTCGACCTTAACCTAAAACTCAAATCAAAAAATGTTAGCAGGTAAAGTTTTTTGATAGAAGACACTTTATGAGGCTGATTTGCTAAAGGGGTTGGGAATCTACCTGAAAGTATTGGGTATTTTGTTGGTCTGGGTTATGGAATAGAATAGTTGAGAGGTGAAGGAAAGATATGTATATGCTATTTGGGAAGGGGCCCCTTCATGGAGTAAAGCACAGGTTTGCTTTAAAGTAGAGTTATAGCAAAGCTATACATTTAAATTGGTTGTAAATCCTTACCCATACCCAGTACAGTCACTAGCTTCAGGTGATACATAGAGATGAAACACATGCTTCTACATTAGTTGTACCTGTTTATCTGCAGCCATATATTCTCCACATCTGTTCAAAGTGCAGAATTTACACAGTTTTGCTGATCTTCCAGAGGCAAGAGGCAGGGATCTGACATCACAAACTGAACAGCTCAGAGAGGAGAGCTGAGTAATCTGAGACCTGAGTGGAGGGAATGGACACATCCCCTTTATATATTCTCATAGGGAAATATGCACAGCTCAGGCTGTGTGCTGGAGGTCCTCTCCACCGTCCCCCTCAAACCTTTAGGGTTGGCATAACCTGGCAAAAATGACTCATGTAGATAGCAGAAGAACAAGACTGCAGACAGAAATCACACCTATGGCTTTAAATTAAGACAAGTACACTATAGTAGGGTATGCTTTGTTCATATCTCATGTCAACCACTTTAAGCAATTACCTATAACAAGAAATTATTAAACTTTAATACAAGCTCTCAATGCATATTGTATCTGCAGGCATTGTGGAGTAATTTACAAAGTTTACCTTTAAAATAATGAACTTCCATAAAATAGTTCTGCACCAGTCAAAACGTAACATACAACATAGATTACTTAGTCTAGGTCAAGAGGTTGTAAAGTACATAGCAATGTATAGAGTGTAGGAGACAGAACTAAGTAGTTTAGTAGAAGCATAAAGTGTGTAGTATTGGGAAAGTTTATAAAGCGTAGCAGTCAGCAGTATTTAATGTACTTCCACTTGGTGGTTAGGAGGACAGGGCTTAGTAGACAGGCAGTCATGGTCAGGGGTCAGACTCCCACTAGCAATAGTAGTAAAGAGGCTCCCACTGACTAGCTGGATAAGCACACAAGTAGGTCACCATGGTGAATGACGCAGGCTCACCTGAGGTGAGGGGTCTAAAGACTAACTGTTTGTCAGAGTAATCGGCGTAGGATGGGCAATCCTGCCAGTATCCATCATGATCGCACCGGGCAAATTCCCTGCGCACATGCGCGCACACAGGTGCACTGCGACGGGCGCATGCAGGTGCGCAGCGGAAGGTGAGCACCTGGTAATTGTTGGCGCCCTCTGGCCTATTTAAACCTGCTGCAGATGCACGCAGGTTGATGGATTATCGTCAGCAATCTGTGCCTCCTGTGTCTGCTATCTGTATCTGATTCCTGTTTACTACCCGGCTTGTCTGACTTCTGCTGTTCTCCGCCTTCATCGACCCTCGGCTTGGACCTGACTATTCTCCAGTCTCTGTACCTGTATCTTGATTGTCTGTACGATGTTTGACCCCTGGCCTGGCTACTGACTCTGTTCCTAGTTATCCTGCTGTACCTCATCTCAGACTGATCCTGCTGTGTGTGACCCCTGGCCTGGCTATTGACTCTGTTCCTGGTTTGCTCTTCTGCGCCATACCTGGGATCTCTCCTCACACGGTTGCCAAACCAGCTTATCCAGCACACCCCAGCTACCCTCTGCTACCCAGCTACCAAGCAGCAGCACCTGGCAACCAGTGTACCTTTGGGCACCGTACTCCCTGTCTCACTCCTAGGGGTACGCTGCACTTAGCCACAAGTGGCACCCTCTCAGCAATCCGAACTCGCACCTATGACTTGACACTGGTATTTACCAAAGCTTCTGATGGTGGAGGTTATGCTGCATGTTAGTACCAGGTCATAGTCCGCAGGAACACCATGGCAGAAGATGAGCAAGCCAGGTCCAGTAGCAGCTACAGCAGATAGGGATCAAGCAGAAGCAGAGTCAGTAAACAAGCCAAAGGTCGGTAACAAGTAGACATGTGCAAAAATAAATTTATTTAGTTACTCCTGAAATTTGTTTTTATTTATTTTGTTTCGTTAAAAAGTGCATTCGTCTGAAAATCCAAAATAATTAAGGTTGAATCTGTCATGGAAGGCTTATGGTGTCTATCGAATGTTCTAAAAATATTTGACGAAGCAGCTAAACTGTACGATGCCGCAATCATACATTTCCGGTCGAATGTTCCGCTTACAAGCTATAGTAGAATTCTAATGCTTCGTCAAATCTTCATGTCAAATCTTTTCTCCCTCTGTCGAATAATCTTGGACTAATAGAGTTAGGTTAGGCACATTCAAACTTTTTTGCTATTGTCTCTAAAATGTTGAATCTTTTCTCTCTATGTTGAATCTTTTCTCTCTATGTAGAATAATCTTGAACTAATAGAGCTAAGGTTAGGCACATTCGACCACAGGTTCGATGGACACAGATCGCTATTGTCAGCATCATGTCAAATCTCCTATCTATATCGAACTGTTGCAACAAAAACGAAAATAAAGCATTTGTTTATGTCGGATCTTTCGGTTTTTGGATTCTGCAAGTTCGTTATCTTAAGCGGAAGCGTAGTCGAGGAACAAGCCAAAGGTTAGTAATGAGTGATAGTGGAGATAGTGACAGCTGCAGGTATGCAAAGGAACAAGATATTGGCTGGAGAGAGCACAATAATCTGGTAAACAGGAAGTGCAAAGGCATGGCTGAAATAGAAAGTTCATGGGAGGAGCAAGGAGTTCAAGGTACAAGACAAGATTATCCAAGGGTTCAGACAGGATGGAGTCCAGCATCTTAGGTGGCTCAGCAAGGAGGGCAACTGCCGGATGTCCCCTGGACATCTTAGGGCCAGGCTTTTAAGGAAACCTCTTGTGGAATTCTCTTTTTAATACAGAGGCCTAAACATTCTCCTCAGGTTCCCAAGAATTTTCTTCTGGCTCATATCCTTCCAATTGAGCCAGATACTGTAATTTGTTCCTAAAGATTCTGGAATCAAGAATTTTCTCCACCACAAAGTCTTCTTCACCTTGCACCTCAACAGGTGGAGGGGGTGGGGAAATTCTCGCAGAGAAGGGGTTTTCATGAAATGGTTTGAGCAAAGATACATGAAACAAGGGGTTAATCTTCATACTGTCAGAAAATTTTAAGTGACTGGGTTAATTTGAGCCCCGGCGCTCGCATAATTGGATTTGATTAACAGCAGTGGGAGCCAATGGCTGCGCTGCTATCAATTTTTTCCAGTCTAGAGCTGAGAACCCCTGCAGAGAGACAGCGTGTAGTATGCATAAGTATGCATAAGGGGAAAGAAAAAAAGGTTTACAACCCTTTTAACACTCCTGCAATGTAGTTAAACTGTTGGTAACAGCAGGAATTGGAGTTGAGAAAGGGAGATCAGGAATAAAAACTGGATGATAACCGGTGTTTTAGAAAAAAGGACTTTGAGCAGTGGAGCTATGTTTAGAATTGTTAAAAGCAAATTCTGCTGTAAGAAGATAGTCCACCCAATCATCCTGAAGATAACTGACAAAACATTGAAGGTACCGCTCCAGAGTTTGATGGGTCATTTCTGTCTGACCATTAGATCCACAGCATTTGCTGTATCGGCCTCTATGTTTTGGCCACATTATTCTGTCATAGTCAGGGGTCAGGATTGAAGACCAGTAGCAGTAAAGAAGCTCCCACCGACTAGCTTGATAAGTACACAAGTAGGTCACGCGGGCAGATGACTCATGCTCACCTGAGGTGCAGAGTTTAAACACTAACCATTATTCACCAGAGCCTCTGATGGTGGAGATGGGTTTTGATGGGTTAGTACCAGGTCATGGTCTCAGGATCGCCTCACTAAGAGGTGAGCAAGTCGAGGTCCAGTAGCAAATAAAACAAGGTAGGGATCAAGCAGAAGCGTAGTCAGTAAGCAAGCCAAAAGGTCAGAAACAATTGGTTGCAGGTTGCGAACAAGCTAAAGTGTAGTCGAGGAACTGTTAGTGGAGATGAGGACAACTGCAGGTAGCACAATAATCCAAGAGTTCAAGGTTCACCAGAAACAGGGTACAAGACATGATTATCCAAGGGTTAGACAATATACTGTCCTGCTTCCTTGGTGGCTCAGCAAGGAAAACTACTGTTAAATGCAGCAGAGGTCATGGGTTCACATCCTGGTTCAGGCATTGCAACACTTTTTTGGAATCTGAACCTTCTATGCCCATGAATCATATTATTTGTTTCTGTACTTGCGTATAAAAGGCAAACAGGCAACTGTTGAAAACAGTAATGGTTAGGGGATTTAACTTAAAATGTACAAGCTATATGACTTCAGGTATATCCACTACTGTTTGTCTGCAGGCAACAGGAGAGAGTGGAAAAAAAGAAAAGCATATTTTGTTTTGGATTTATTTTGTACGAATCTCCAGATCCTAGTAACTGATGATACATTTAAGCTAGTGGCTGCTATGTTATTGAAAACAACAGTCACCTTACCATTCTCTGCATGAATTTGACATTTATTCCTTTCAAGATCTGTTCTCTCTTTCTTTTAGACCTACTTGACATTACTAAGTCAATGAAATCTGATTTCTATCTCTTTAACAACCTAAACACTGTATCCTATCTCCCTTAATCTCCCTTGCTTTTGGCAAAACATGTCTTGGGTGATTATCTCTTCTCATGATTTCTACCTGACAAACAACTTCCCATTTTTAATGCTGTGTACTGTGTCCCTTTTTCAATTTTCTTCCCGCATTGAGAAGATCATTAAAGAGTCTTGTATTATTACTAATGTCTTCTAACAGAATTGCTTACAATCCATGAATTTACAGCTCATTTGTGACCGTCTCCAGTCCTGAGTACATACCGTATATTGTACAAGTATCCAAAACATTTTTTGAAATATACCTGGTTTATAGCTTGTAAAAATATATATATACGCTGTATGATTTGACCTTTCCAGGTTTATTATATGTATGTCTAAATACATTAAAAACGAATCTTAGCCACAAAAAAATAAAAAATAAACTGAAAATGTATTGCTTTTTTATAGGCACTTTTAGACACAAACATCTACATTTTTTAAAAAATAGACCTAAACTCAAATATGCTGTTATATGAACATCTAGGACTGCTAAGGGAGATCTAAAATCATTATAAGGCGTTTGCAATTATTAATCAAAATAGTCATAAATGACTAGTCAAATAGAGATTGCTCTCTGACTTCTCCTGTCATGTTTCCTATTTCCAAGATTATGTGCTTGCGTTTTTTGTGCCTTGCGGAATCTTCTTATACCTGACAGACACATACAGTAAGGGATATACAAAAGGCAGGATAACCAGTGATGTCTCCACCCAATGTCCTGGATGCATAGACTATCCAGCTATTTCAAAGTAGTGCCACTGCAGAGCACTCGTCAGTGGGTGACAGCTCTGCATATTGAAATGACATAAAGATTTTATGCCACCTCAATGACGGAAGTTGGTCCAACAGTGTTAACATAAGGTATGTTTTGCAACTTGGTAATCTATACAAAAACTGAGGAGTTTTGGAAGAGGTTGCTGTACTAATGATGTGATTTTAGTACAGCAATCTCCCCGCTAAACTATTGTGTTCTGACAGGGGCCCCCCCCCCAATCAGAACACAGCGGTCAGTGCTTGCAGCCATTTGCTGAGAGTGCTGATCAAATGCCAATAGGCTGCTGGTTTTTCTAGAAAGCTCATTTGACAGAAGCCATTTGGGAGATCAGCTTCTGTCAAACAAGGACCCGTATATACATGCTGAATGTCAGACAGTATCTACTGCACTGCCTGATTTTGCCCGATATTTGGCCCATATGCTATAAAAAATGGCAATTAAAAGCCACATTGCATACAAGCTCTTTTTTTTTTTTATCATAGATACCCTGAAAAATATACCTTTTATCTTGATAACTTTCTGAAAATAGCAGTGCATTTCAGGGCATTGAGCATCGTAGATGTACAGTGTATCTGTAGTGTGATCTCATCCAAGGTACTGCTGTTTCTGACCACAAGCCTCGCCAAATTGAAATTTGTGATTTCTGATTCTGCTTCTTAATCAGTACCCCACCAGTCATCAACCATTCCATTGTAGCTCTGGCTGTATGTTTAGGGCAGTTGTCCTGCTGGAAGGTGAACCTCCACCCCAGTCTTAAGACTTTTGCAAACTCTAACAGGTTTTCTTCTAAGATCGCCCTGTATTTGGCCCCATCCATCTTCCAATCAACTCTGAGCAGCTTTCCTGTCCCTGCTGAAGAAAAGCATCCCCACAGCATGATGCTGCCACCACCATGTTTCACGGTGGGGATGGTGTGTTCAGGGTGATGTGCAGTGTTCATTTTCCGCCACACATAGTGCTTTGCTTTTAGGTCAAATAGTTACATTTTGGTCTCATCTGACCAGAGCACCTTCTTTCACATGTCTGCTGTGTCCACTACATCTCAAACTGAAAACGGGACTTCTTATGACTTTCTTTCAACAATGGCTTTCTTCTTGCCACTCTTCCATAAAGGCCAGATTTGTGGAGTGCACGACTTATAGTCGTCCTGTGGACAGATTTTCCCACCTGAGCTGTAGATCTCTGCAGCTCCTCCAGAGTTACCATGGACCTCTTGGCTGCTTCTCTGATTAATGCTCTCCTTTCCAGGCCTGTCAGTTTAGCTGCATGACCATGTCTTGGTAGGTTTGCAGTTGTGCCATACTCTTTCCATTTTCAGCTAATGTATTGAACAGCTCTCTGTGAGATGCTTAAAGCTTGGGATATTTTTTTAAACCTAACCCTGCTTTAAACTTTTCCACAACTTTATCCATGACCTGTCTGGTGTATTTCTTGGCCTTCATGATGCTGTTTGGTCACTAAGGTTCCCTAAAAAAAAACCTTCACAGAACAACTGTATTTATACTGAGATTAAATTACACATAGGTGGACTCTATTTACTAATTGGGTAATTTCTGAAGGCAATTGGTTCCACTATTTTTCGATTTTAGCTAGGGGTATCAGAGTAATGGGGGCTGAATACAAATGCACGCCACACTTTTCAGATATTTATTTGTAAAAAAATTGGGAAATCATTTATCATTTTCCTTTCACTTCACAGTTTGGTTGTAACATGAAAAAACTTGGAAAATGTCAAGGGGTATAAATACATTTGCAAGGCACTAAACATATGAACTGTGCATATACAGTACAGAACTTTTGCCTGCTCAGCCCCCAGATGTTACAGGTTGCAACACTCCCTCAGCATTCTCCTGTGAGTACAATCTGCGCAATTTTGCAGTGAGAACTCTCTATAAGAAGATTTCCCTAACTTCGAAAAGATTTTCTCTTCCATCCTACTGACATTGTTTTTTAATCCTTCCCTATTTTTTTTGGTCAAATCTGGTGATTTTACTACTGTGCTGGCTAAAGGTTAATGTGGGGAAACAAAGCCCTGTGCCCAGGACTGGATTCAGAGCATCAGGGGCCTGGTGCTGAGGAAGGTACATCCTCCTCCTCTGCCGGGGCCTGAGCTTGCACTTGATTGGTTGCTAGGATGCTGGGAGGTCCAAGCAGCCACTTATTTTCACGGCAGTGAACACTGGGCAATGTCCACTTCCAAACTCTGTGGCGACTGTGCCTTTATTAAATAGGGGCCTGGAGCTGCAGCTCAATAGTCCCTATGTTATTCCGGTCCTACCCGTGCCTCAAACAAGATGGCTGCTTTTACACAGGGACATGGTGAGTCAGTAATGGGGAAAAGATCAACTGCAGAAGGTCAACAGCCAATACCGATGACTTGCTTTGTCCACTGCCTGTATTTTTGGGCACAGCTTCCACAGCTCAGTTCCTCTCAAAGATTTCAGGCAGGGGTAGGGTTAAAGCGGAGTTCCACCCAAAAGTGGAACTTCCACTTTAAGCACTCCTTGCCCCCTGACATGCTACAATTGGCATGTCATTTTCTTTTTGGGGGGGGGGGGGGGGGTGGGTACTTAGTTTAGAGTGGGACTTCCTGTCCCACTTCCTCCTTCCTGCTCTTGGCCACCTAGGTGACTCCGCCTCTCCCCCTAGGTGGCCCCTCCCTTTCTGCAATCTTCTGGGACATGTCACAGGTCCTAGAAAATTGCCTGGCCACTAGAAGAGCGATTTGCGACTCGCACAGTCACAGTGCGCGCCCGGCCGTGAAGCCGAAAGTTGTCACGGCCGGGTGCCCACAAAGGCTATGACAGCATCTGCGGAGAGGAGGGGGAGAGGAGCGAGGCTCCGGGAGGCCGCATAGCCGGACTGTGGGACGGTTGAGTGTCTATTTATTAAAAGTCAGCAGCTACACTTTTTGGAGCTGCTGACTTTTAATAAACTAAACAACGTGTGGAACTCTGCTTTAGGTGTTAGAGGGGTGGTTTAGTGTTAGAAACACTTTTACAGGAACTCTACTTGTTGATAGTGGTGAAATCTCCATACCAAAAACACTAGCAACAGCAGTTATCCTTCCCCCACAGCCTTAGATAGATCTATGTATATTTTTTTCATTACTGACCCTTTTCCAATATCTATTTTTGCCTGACAAGCGTGGAACCATAATATCTGCTTTTTCATGGAGAACCACTGATCTGTATTAAAAAGGAGCAAAAGTGTCAACGTTCAAAGAAACCACATATGCTAAGAATGTCCACATTTGAAAAAATATGTATTCAGTATGAGATTCATTAAACATATCGTTTTAAGCATAATAATTTGTGAACTTTGCTTGGATAGATCATAAATGAACAAGAGCAGGTTTACATTTAATATCACTACTTACTTTGTCTTTTGTTTTGGTTAGTAAAAATCACAACTGTAAATCACAAGTATTCCTGTTAAAATTATGCAGTTATCTTGCAATCGGGTTGTCCTAATTGCCTTTTTAAATAGCTTTTTTGTATACTTTTGCACTGGTGAACTTCTGCATCCCTTTGCAGGCAGCTGCACCTCATAGCTCAGGGTGGTGCCTAACGGTGACAACAGCAGTAAATGCCTGCACTATTGTAAGTGCGGCTACATTTAGTTTCCAATGGAAACATAGGTAACAGGATGGCAACACGGGATGGCAACTGGGAGACATGGACAATATGCTGTCACCCCATAACAGGAAGTGCCTGAAGAAGGACTTTCATGGCAAGATTACAATGCATTATTTTATATAAAGCTGTATGTTTGTAAAGATTTAAATTGTAATTTAAAACTACATTGAACAAGTTAAACATTCAAGAAAGCTTAAATAAAATGAGGTGAACAGAAAGTCAAGCAACTAATCATTAAAGCTAAGCATCAGTCTTGCAGAGTATTACAGGTTCCTCTGCTTTACTGAAAATGCTTCCTCTGATTTCAATGCACACTGTGAGCTTCTCAGGGCATTTGAAGGTGCAGCATGTCAAATAATGCCTACCCTATTTCCTGGCTATAGGATGTCCAATATCATCTAGCCCTTTCTTCCTGGCCTTACTATCCCTGCCCCCACCCCTTTCACTCATTGGATTTCATTCTTTTCAATCATGGTGGCTCAGTATCACAGGTGGGCACATGTAGAACTAATAATGCTTAGTCCACCAGCCTGGCTTCTGCCCATCAAGGCATATTGATATTTGCATACCTCCTCTTAAAGTGGAGTTCCACCCCAAAAAACAAAAATGTATTAATAAATTTTTTTTTTTACTCACCTCTAAAAGCCTGTTGCTAGGGGATCCCTCGTAGTCTGCCTACGACGCCTGGGCTCCTGACGTCACTTCCCTCGGCACAGAAGGGAAAATCGCCTCTCCCCCTCCCTCTTGTCAATCATCTGGGACACATGACCGGTCCCAGATGATTGCGCGGCCAGTGACGGCGCGTGGCGCGGCTCACGCATGCGCAGTGGGTGGCCGGCTGTGAATCCACAGCCGGGCGCCCACAGTTAAAATGCCAGCGCCACCACCGAGAGGAGGGGGGGACGATCCCCCGCATCGCTGGACCCTAGGACAGGTGAGTGTCCGATTATTAAAAGTCAGCAGTTGCAGTATTTGTAGCTGCTGACTTAAATATATATTTTTTTTAAGTGGGAACCCCGCTTTAAGAGCCAGATAACTGCTTAAATTGGAAATAAGGGAGTATTGAGGCAGGGTGGTGTGATATGTTCAGGCACCCCTTGGACAGTGACCTGCCTGCCCCATCCACTAGCCATGAGCTGCCTGCATTGCATAGATAAACACAGAGATCCAGCAATGATATCATTGGGTCACAGATAAGATATGTAATGAAATAGAAAGATTTTATTGAAAAATGTAATTGACATGTTTAGGAGTGGAGGAGGCAGGAACCAAGGAAGGTAAATATAAACAGATAATGCTTAAGCTTTACTATATATGTCAAGTCTTTTTTCAGCTTTGGATTGAGTGGTGTTGAGTGGGGGAGGGTTGCAAACCCTGTCTGGTTTTCGTTAAAAATAACAACAAATTTTTGTTGGAATTTTTTTTTAGGCGTACAATAAAGGTTTTTTTGTCTGGTTTTCATTACTATACAGGGCTCTTTTATTGGACTTACTGTCCTGTTGACAACCTTTCAGACAGGATGTGAGAGGAGCTCTCCAGCAGCAGCACAGACAAAAATAAAAGTGAACTAGGGGATGGCTTGAACCCCTGCAACATTTTCATTGCTGTGGGTCTTCCTGTTGCAGATTTTCTCTCACTTCCTGTCAGGTAAAACTATTGTCAGCAGGAAGTGAAGGGAAATTTCTCAAACGGAGCCCTAGATCACTGTAAAAAAAAGCCAGGAGTTATAATCCTTCCCCACTCTATCCAAAACTAAAAAGAAAAGCATACACTTTGGACCTATCATTAAATCTATTATCTCATCGTGTGCTGCTTAGAATCTAAGGCTGTTGATGGTATTATGGTGTATAATGGCACAACAAAGTAATATGTAAATGCATATCTCATAACCCCTCAAGTGTTCGAGCTTGCTAACACAAAATATTGGAATGGGCTTGCTCCATATCACGACCATTGACTTGGGCAGAGTGACCAAACCCTAGAGAGCAATTCCGTCATATGTGTTATAGTTTTAATACATCATCAAGTGAGTGGCAACTTGCACAGTACATTAGTGGGTGATACATTCTACATTTTATATTTATAAGTAGCCACTTTAATTATTATTGTGTAAGGCCCAAAGAAAAGATAGAGTTGGGGGCCTAAAAATAATTTCAATTCTCAAACTGTGCATGCTTAGTGCACATCTTTTCCTAGCTACAACAACAGACAGATACCAACTTTAATACACTGGTCTGTCTAGAAGAGTAATCACAAGACAAATATTTTAATAAAACCCAAGTCTTATCTGCGGCAACAATAATAATCAAACAAGATGATATTTTAAAAGTATATTTGAGAGTTGAGACGCATAAATATGGAAATATTCCAAATTTATTTTACAGTGTATGGATTTCAGACATACAACATCTCCCTACCTTGTTCTTATCTCCCTAATAGAAGGAAACACATTATTTCACTGCCTGAAGTATGAATGCACATGCTTTAAAATCCAAGAGGCAGCCTTTAAAAATGTTGTTTACATTATTATGAGTGCATAAAATATTATCTTTGGTATCTGAACATCACTAATGAAATAAGGCACATACTGTAGCTATGTGGATTGCATGTTTGGCAATGAATGATTAACAGTGTGATAGAGACCTATTGTATTTTTACCTGTTTGTAGCTTATGTATAGCCAATGTTTTTTTTTTGTTTAAGCTTTGGATAGAATAGGGAAGGCTTTAAACACCTATCAATAGTTTTTTTGCTGTCTTTGTACCACTGGGGAGATTTTCCTTCAACTCCATCCTGGACATGCAATGGGAAATAAAATAAAATCTCCCCAAAATGTCTTAGTTGTCACATACACATCTGTCCCTATTGAAGGATTTATCATCACCTCTTGCTCTGGTGAGAACAAAAAATTGTGGTTTTCTCACCACTTTCAGTCTTAGTAACGATGGTCACCAGGACAGATAGAGAGGGTGACTCTTCATGACAGAGACCTGACACTAAAGAAGAAGTTTTGCCTTTACAAGCACTTTAACTGTAAAACTTCTACTAACTGTTGCGTAACACCAAGTGCAGGAGTCATGAGTACATAACACACAGGCCAGTGTACAGAATAAAACCGAAATGTATTCCCTCCTTCCAGTCAAATACAATATATATATATATATATATATATATATATATATATATATATATATATATATACTTATATATATAGCAAGAGTTAGTAAAATTAATTCACAGTCTGTAGGTGTAAAAATAAATACTAAAACAGCGCTAATAAATTGATAATAGTTCCATATCAATTGTGTGCAGTCATCCCTACACGCTGCAGTCCAATGTGTGGAAAAAGGACAGTTCAAACATGCAAATGATTCAAGCTGTGGATTTCACGGTAGAAAGTGCACCTGTCACCAAAATACAATACACCTCGTGTCGCACACTCCCTCTGGGGGGCACACTCACCAGATTTTTCTGGGTAAAAACGCATGTAATCAAACACAATCGTAAACAATCATTCCAAGCAATCCTATCTTCCCATCATCATCAGACCAGCTCCAAAAGTGCAGGGGTTCCAGGGTATTACCATAAAATATAAGCAGATCCAAATATAGTGTACTACTATTTATTGCAAAAAAGACCCCCCTTGCACAAGAGTTCCCCTTAATAAAACTGCGTACATCAATTAAAAACAAACAAGCATCAGAATGCAGAGGGCGCTGCTGCAATACTCAGCCGTCCAGACGTGATCCACGATTCCCAGGAAACTGTAATCGTTGATGCTTAAGCTGGAGCAGTCTGTGGAGCGCACAGCGTCACTGTTAGTCGTGTTGGCCACGCCCTGACCGGTTTCGTCACTGCGGACTTCAACAGAGGGCACCCTCTGGGACTTTTGAAATGAACGGACTTGCCCCACACACGGAGTAAAGTCCATTCGTTTAGAACGTGACTCCAGGTAGACAGGACTAGCTAAGGAAGTCAATGCCACCGACTCGATCGTCGACATTGACACCTCGCTAGCCCCGTCACCTGGTATGGATTTAAAGGGGAATCCCTACGCCGAAAATACTGCGTGGGGGTCCCCCCCAAATCCATACGCAGCCCGACCGGTCGGGAAAGGGGGTGGGGACGAGCGAGCGCCCCCCCCCCCTTCTGAGCCGTACCAGGTCGCGTGCCCTCAACATGGGGATTGCCCCGGGGAAAGGGGGGCCTCTTCCCGACAACCCTGGCCGTTGGTTGCCAGGGTCTGCGGGCGGGGGACTTATCGGAATCTGGGAGCCCCCTTCAATAAGGGGGCCCCCAGATTCCGGCCCCCCACCCTTTGTGAATGAGTATGGGGTACGATGTACCCTACCCATTCACCTGGTGAAAAAAAAGTAAATAAAAACACAACACAAGTTTTTAAAATACTTTATTACACAGCTCCGGGGGTCTTCTTCCGTCTTGGGGGGTCTTCTCGCCAGACTCCTCCGCTATCTTCTGCTCTTTTACTAGCTCTTTTACTAGCGGAGGAGCCCGGCTTTCTCCTTCGTCGCCACCGCCGTCTGGGGGTCTTGTTCCGACTTCGGGGGTCTTGTCCCGCTCTTCTGTTCTTCCTGCCGGGCCTCCGCTTTCTTCTTCCAGCTGTTTTACTAGCGGTGGCCCAGAGACTAAGTTCGCTGGATAGTCCGGTCGAAAAGTCTGATCGTGTGTACGTGCCATAACAATTACTACCCCATCCCAGTACAATCCTGCCCACAGTGTGGATCTCTCACCTCCCATCCAATTCCCCCTAGTACAGCTCTCACTCACACTCCAAGTGCCCCATTACAGATCCCTTCAAATCCCCCCAGTAATAAAAAATTGAGTGGTTGAGGCCTTGGACCACAAACAATGTGGGAAACGTGCCCTGGGCAACTGGTGATAGTGAATTCCATGTCTTCGATCAGCAAGCTCCTTGTACTGTGACACACGTGATTAGCAACTTGTGCTGCTTATCCCTCCCTCACTGAGCTCTCTTGTACAGGAAATTGAAAAAGCTGTCGCTAGCTCAAATTAAAGTGGAACTAAAGTTTTTTTTTTTTTTTTATTGCAAGCAGGCAGGCTTAGAATGCATAGAATGCATCAAGGTGAAAAACCTCAAAGGTTTACAACCTCTTTAAGTAATTTTATGGCCACAAATGCACATTTTACATGTGTGCAAAAATGAAATAATTGCTCTAGAGCAGAGGTGGTTAATGGTTGCAGAGCAGCATTAAATTGTGTTTTTTATTTCTGCTTAACCACCTGAGATCCGCACCATAGCCAAAT
This sequence comes from Lithobates sylvaticus, assembly GCA_028564925.1. Taxonomy (NCBI): domain Eukaryota; kingdom Metazoa; phylum Chordata; class Amphibia; order Anura; family Ranidae; genus Lithobates; species Lithobates sylvaticus. The sequence goes on along the minus strand of CM053027.1, from coordinate 354,636,400 downwards.
GACGGCTACAGCGCGGATCTGATGTGCCGGGACGACGTCTATTGACGTCGTCCCGGCAACGAGCTGCCTTACCCCTTACCACGTGATCAGCTGTCAGCCAATGACAGCTGATCATGTGATAATAACCGAGCCGGTAATCGGCTTTTTTTCCTGCTCGCGCTGACAGCGCGAGGAGAAAAAAAAAAGCCGATCACCGGCGGCAGTGAGAGGGACATCAGTCCCTCTCACTGCAATATGCCCAGGGTCCATGGTGCCCACATTTACCAAAATAAAGTGCCCACTAGCTCCACCTGTCATTGCCCACAGTGCCATCTGTCAGTGCCCACAGTGCCATCTGTCAGTGCCCACAGTGCCATCTGTCAGTGCCCACAGTGCCATATGTCAGTGCCCACAGTGCCATCTGTCAGTGCCCACAGTGAAGGTGCTGCACATTCAGTGTCACCTACCAGTGCTCATCAGTGTCCCCTACCAGTGCTCATCAGTGTCCCCTACCAGTGCCCATCAGTGCCACCTATCAGTGCCCATCAGTGCCACCTATCAGTGCCATCTATCAGTGCCATCTATCAGTGCACATCCATGCCACCCATCTGTGCCACCCATCCGTGCCCATCAGTGCCATCTTCGCTGTGCCCATCAGTACCGACTTATCTGTCCCCACCAGTGCAGCCTATCAGTGCCCACCAGTGCAGCTTATCAGTGCCCACCAGTGCAGCCTATCAGTGCCCACCAGTGCCGCCTCATCAGTGCATATCAATGAAGCAGAAAAATTACCTGTTTGCTAAATTTTATAACAAACTATTAAACATGATTTTATTTTTTATTTTAATTTTCCATCTTTTTTTATTTGTTTAGCAAAAAAATCAAAACCCCAGCTGTAATTAAATACCACCAAAAGAAAGCTCTATTTGTGGGGAAAAAAATGGTAAAAATTTCATTTGGGTACAGTGTTGTATGACCGCTCAATTGTCATTCCAAGTGCGTCAGCGCCAAAAGCTGAAAATTGGTCTGGTCACGAGGGGGGTTTAAGTGCAAAGTAATCAGGTGGTTAATGTTAAGAAGAACTATCACCAAATTTCTAAAAATCTGAGTTGTATCCCCCAAGGAGCAAATTGCATTATGATTCATGCTGTATTTGCTGAGCCGTGAGGTCAGATAACTCCCACTGCTGTCCAACCACGCTGCTCACAAGGAGATGAATACACAATAAGGGGTGATGAACAGTGCTCTCCACTGGCAGCAGACACACACTGGAGACGAGTGCAGTCATTTGGCACATCAGCGGGAGGGGTCAGATCAAATTTCATGCACACGCACTCAGCGCTGGCAGGACTGTATAATCAGCCAACTGCTTGTAAACAAAGGCTGCACTGATTGACAAAATAGTTTGTTTCATTTCCTCCATGGCATCCTTGGTTTCCTGAATTAGCCTCAGGAGAGATATACAAACTATTGTGATACAGTCAGTGCAACCTATATTTGCTAGCAGTTGGTTGATCACACCTGCCAGTGCTGACTAAGTTAAAAGAGTTTGCATAACTTCCCTTAGGCACATCATAGCAACCGAGGACACCAAGAAGGAAGTTATGCAAACTATACTGCCACATGTAGCACTAGAAGGACTGTGGCATCAACAAGTAGGCTGTGCTGGCTGTGGCAGAGGTTCCCTGAGGTACATCAAAACAATCAAGGATGCCGTATTCTCTCATATGCTCTCAAGCAGCCTACCAGTGCCAGTAAAGTATAGTTTATGCAGCACGGTAAGGTGCATTGTTGTTTGGTTAGTTGCCAAAAAGAGACAGGTCTATTTTAGGTACACTAAGGTGCATTGACAACCAATTAAAAAAGAACGGGCTGCCTTAATGTAATGTTCATTAACACATGGCATACAGCACCTTAATTTACGTGCAATAGCGCACACAACAAAAGTGAATTATGCACCTCCCCCATTATTAATCAAACCCCCCACAGCACTATATACAACCAGAAATCCACAAGCCTAAGACAAGCAATATACCACCCTAACCAGGTCCTCCAAGCACTTTCACGACCTAACAGCCAGGTCAAGTAAGATTAGTGTTTCATACATATGCACTGTCCATTACACAATGACATGGCCCTCCATCCTGCTCCCTAGTGCTCTCATTGGTTCTCTCCCTTGCCTCTAAATCTGGTTCTGCAAAATTGAAAGTAGGCGAGTGGGGCACAGTAAGCAATGAGCAGGAATGCGTTGACAGGTAGTGCTGAGAAGATTAGAACAATCAAACTGGCTGTTGAGATGGTATGTGTAAATGCTTTGTAAATGCTTGTTGGGGCCCAACACCCTCTAGCGTGCCAGTCTGAACCTGAGCACAATTTTTTTTTAATGCCTTGGTAAGGGTTGCCATTTTCAGAAAACCAACATAACATAGGGGTTGGTTTACTAAAACTAGAGAGTGCAAAATCTGTTGAAGCTCTGCCTGCAAGCCAATCAGCTTCTTACTGCAACTTGTTCAATTAAGCTTTGACAAAAAAATGCATAGCTGCACCAGATTTTGCCCACTCCAGTTTTCGTAAATCAAACTCATAGTGGCTGCTTTATAAATCTAAGTCATTATTCAACATAGTGCAGCTATACAGTGATGCCACATTTATTGCGCCAGGATATTTAGCATGACTTGTATCCTCTACTCTATTCTTTTCTGTCCTACATTGTTCTTTACATTGTAAGATTAAGAAGTGAATAAACAAGAACCTCAGCTGCACCTTCCACTTAAATGTGTGTCTATTGCTATTAGAGATTAGAAAACAGTGAAGCCATGAGATAAACTTACAGTGCTACTAACTGAATATCATAAGCACTCCACACCTAAACCAGAAACTGGTATACTGAACAAGAAGGTAAGAACCCCCCCCCCCACTGTTCACACATTTAAGTACGGCAGCAGCATACACATGGCTATGTCTTGACTAAGAGCAAAAATAAATAAACAGGCCATAAAAAGATAAAATAACTTTATTTTGCCCTCAATCTGATAGCCAGCATAATTCAACCCATTTACTCTAATCCCAGAAAAAGAGAGGGTAGGAGGATGGACCGCTCAAAGAGGGCCCTCTAACATTCGGACAAAATGTCCGGTACCACATCCTATCAATGAGATTGCACAAAATTACCCTATAGACTAATTTAAGGACTTTAACAGTACCAGGTGATTAAAAAAATATATCAAAAATGTATTGTATAAAGTTTAAAATCATTGAAACATTTCATAAGGACATAACATATAACTCTATATACAGAGTTTTATTTATACTCCACAATGTAGAAATGGATCATCAACCCTATTGGGATCGAATGATGAGATAGCTTGCTGCCACTTCTGACGCAGTTGTGTTTCACGGGTCATTGCCCGCTTCCTCAGGAAAGCTAATTACAGTCAATCTCTCAGTATATGTAAGTATCAGCATAGACAATGTCAAACAATATTCTTTCTACGACCAACTGTTGCAATTTCCCTGGTTGATGGGGTAATCCAAAAGGGACCTTATCCATAGGTCATCAAGGCTCCAATAGCCAAATGTGTAATGCGATTATGTATCTAGTAGGTAACATCTCAGAGGAGTGATCTGTGTCATACAGGGGTGATGGGTCAGCTGGCATTGAAGGGAAGGATACACCGCTCTGTGTCCTCCTTCTCTGTCTACTGGTAGTGTGATAGGAGTGATAGGAGTCACACTATCACTAGATAGAGAAGGAGGACACAGAGCTGTGTATCTTTCCCTTCATCGCCAGCTGACCCATCACCCCTAGAAGACACAGATCACACACTTAATCACCTGGTACCAATAAAGTCCTTAAATTAGTCTATAGGGTCTTTTTGTGCTTATGCTAATCCCAGGTTGTCCTGGACATGCCCCAGCCTGTGATTAAGCAGTGAATAAGATCATCTCTCTGTTACTCTGATTTCTGTTCCTGTATGCTTTTTGTCAGCAAATAAACTGATTGGCCCCTTGTGCAGCTACTTCCTCTCACACCTAAGCCCTGCTATCCAGGGAATGTCAGGTACTTACACTGCTCGCATTTAAGTAATACATTTATTGGTGTAATTATGAATACAGTGGTGTATTAAGTGTGTTTTATGTCTGCCTGGAGTTCAGCTTCAGCAAGGTAGCTGTCCTATCTCCTGTTTCTCCTCCTCTGTTGCCACCATTACCAGCAACTTCTGGCTATTAAAATGACATCTGAGAATTGGTATGTATTACATAGCAGAAGTGGCTGTCAAATTGCAGATATTCTGCAAGTGTATTGTTACACTGTATTTACTATTTCATTCATATGTAAATCAAAGGTGTGACCTTTGATCTGCATATGACATCAGTTAAAAAATGATTGTTCTGCTTTTTTTATCATTAATTTGACAATTTTAAAATGTTTTAAACATCGTTTCAATTTATTAGAGTTTTTATCATTTTTTTCAGTTATGCATAAAAATGAAAAACAAACACTTTTTATTTGCAAATAATGTTGCAATGCTTTGTAGCAAAATTGTCATTTTAAATGGGCTAAATTATGTAATAAATTGTGTGCTGTATATAAACAGTAAACCTACTTTTTTTAAACTGCAAGACAATATGCTCATAAGAAAGCTTTGTTTGTCACCCAAAAACAATGCGTGTATTTCTTTGTGATCTTAAGTAACAACAAAGTGGTAAATGAAAAACAGACCTATAGTGAAAATGTAAAAAAAAATGGTCGATTAGGAAAATAAAGGTATGAGAGAAGAATTTGTTAACTATCTTTGCGCAGAGACAGGGGTGTTTGTATGCATAGTTGTGAATGTTAATAATGAGGTAGTTCTTTCACACAATGTATATCATGTAACCTTTCTGGTTGTCATAGTTCCTTAATATGCCAATATTATAATCAAGTGTTCTCAGCTCAATTGGTTTAACATTAAGCCAAATCATTTTTGAGTAGTGTTCATCAGAAATGACTAAATGCCCCCTCTTTGCTTCCTCACTTTGTAAATACTTAAGGTATTACAGGAGAGAATATTTGTAAAATCAATATTAATTTTAAGGTCTGATAAACACAGTTTTTACATTGACAGTGAAATGTTTCTTTCTGATTGTTTAATTCAGTTTAACTAAACCTTCACTTATAAAATTGTACAATAAACACCCCGTTCAATAAAAACCTATTAGAGAGGATCTATAGTTAAATATCTAAAAACCACCATCTGAGTTGGCTGGCAAATAAATGACTCCCTCCAGTACAGCATTTTAAATTGTTTGCAGTATTCTGCAAAATGATCCATGGTGACACTCCAAATAGGAATTCAGGAGCTCACATGGATGCATGAAAGGTGGGGAAGAGGTGGAGGATGCAATGATACGTGTTTACCTTTATGCTTATTCTAATTATGACTTTGGGATTTTAATTGAATGTTTAGGGAAAAGTGTACTTAAAGTGGAGGGCCACCCTGAAAAAAAAAACTTCATAAAAATGTTAATAAAAATTTAAAAGGAAAAAACAAAAAAATTTTTTTTTTTTCTTACCAGAAACGGCTGTTGCTAGGCAGATCGTCCTAATCTGCCTCTTCCTGTTCCGCAGAGTTGTTCGGTCTTCTGCTCCTAGCGTCATCTTCTAGTGAATGGGGCGCGGTGTGTTATGGGAACTGTGTGTCCCACAACACAACGCGTTCCCCATTCACAAAGCGCTGCACGACTCGCGCACACACAGTAGGAAACGGGCAGTGAAGCCAGCAAGGCTACGCTGCCTGTTTCCCTTAGTTGTAATGGCGGCGCCGGGAACCGAGACCCGAGGAGCGGTCGGTCTCGGGCGGTCGACATCGCAGGCACCCAGGACAGGTAAGTCTGCTTATTAAAAGTCAGCATCTACAGTGTTTGTAGCTGCTGACTTTTAATTTTTTTTTCCCGGATGGCCCTCCCCTTTAACTCATTTCATAGAATGCACAGTTTCACATTCTGTCTTGTAATAATACAAATGTGTGCTTCTTTGGTTTCAGAGGTATTTATTTATTTTCCGTATTTACATAGTTCCATTGGATTTCCCAGTTAACATACCAGAATATTTTGTGAATTAGGGAACACCCAGAGTAACCTCCCTGTTTTATGAATTAGGGCAAACCCAGAGGAACCTCACAAAATATGGCGACAGAATATTTGCCGAAAGTGTCCCTGCAGGGACCTCATGTGGAAATGTAAAAAAAAAAAAAAATCATACTTGATAAAAGAAAGAAAATGCCTAATATACTTTTACATCTAACCATCTAATGTAGCCAATACATCCTAATTATTGCTGAAATATAAAATATGACTGAAAAAAATTCCCAAACAAAATACACTACAATAAAAGTAACAACATACACTATTTGAACAGAAGATCATGGATCCCTAACCATCACATCTCTATGAGCTTATTAAACATCCGATACCAAAGCTAATGGGCATTAATTTATGTTCCCTTTTTTGCTGCTATAAAAGCCTGCACTTTTCTGGGAATGCTTTTCCAAAAGATTTTCAAATGTGTCTGTGGGAATTTGTGTCTATTCTGCCAAAGAAGCATTTGTGAGATCAAGTACTGATGAAGGCTTGGAATCAGCACTACAATTCATCCCAAAGGTATTGCGTATGGGTTGGGGTAAACACTCCCATTCCTCTCCACCAAACTGGTCAAAACGTCTCTTTACATATTTTGCACAAAAGGGTCTTCTTCAGGTTTTTGCCACAAGTTAGAAGTGCATAATTGTCTAAAATGTATTTGTATGCTGTATTATTAAGAGTACCCCTTGTTATAAACATCCTAATTCAAAACCTTGGCCATACAGTATTATATGGGAAAAACTGGGAAGTGTAAAATCTGATGCAGCTGTGCATTGTAGCGAATGAGCTTCTAACTTCAGCTTGTTCAGTTAGGCTTTGACACTCAGGCTGGGTTCACACTGGTACGACATTCGCTCTGACTTTTGGAGCACATGTCGCATGATGTGTATAACTCAATGGTTTCTTATGAGAGCCGTCTTAACTGGTCCGCCACAAGTCGGTTTGACTTTGAAAAAGGTTCCTGCACTACTTTGGTCCAACTTTGGTCCTACTTTAGCCCATTGAATATCATTGAAGTCGGATCAAAGTCAGATCATCATCTTAACTGATCTGACTTTGGCATGCAATTTGTGCTGAGGATCTTGAAGGGGAACCCCACGCCAAAATTTATAAAAAATGTTGTAGAGTTCCCCCAATTCCATACCAGGCCCTTTGGATCTAATATGGATCTTGAGGTCAAACCCCACGCCAAACTAAAAATAAAAAGACTATACCAGACCCTTCAGTCTAGTATGGATTTTAAGGGGAACCCCATGTCAAAATAAGAAAAAAAACTGTGTGAGGGTCATCCCCAAAATCCATACCAGACCCTTATTCAAGCACGCAGTCTGGCAGGTTAGGAAAGGGGGGGATGAACGAGCACCCCCCCCCCCACCTGGACCATACCAGGTCACATGCCCTTAATATGGGGGGTGGGTGCTTTGGGGCAGGGGGCTCTGTGCACCCCCACCCCAAAGCACCTTGTCCTAATACTGATTGGGACAAGGGCCTCTTCCTGACAACCCTGGTTGGTGGTTGACAGGGTCTGCAGGTAGGGGGCTTATCAAAATCTGGAAGCCCCCTTTACCCAGGGGGTCCCCAAATCCAGCCCCCCCACCCTATGTGAATGAGTATGGAGTACAATTTTACCCCTACTCATTCACCCCAAAAAAGTGTCAAAAATAACTAAAAGCCAGCACACAAGTTTTTATTAAAGCAGCTATTCTCCCTCCAATTTCTTCTCCCTCTGGTGATGTCTTCATCCTCCAGTTCTTCTCGCTGTGCTGATGTATTCTTCCGCTGCCGGTTCTTCCTCCGGTGCTTCTCACTGCGCTGATGTCTTCTTTCGCTGCCGATTCTTCCTCCGATTCTTCTCTCTCCACTGTCTTTTTCCTCTGCCGGTTCTTCCTCCAATCTTATCACGATGCTATCTCCTGAAGTTGTGCGAGCTCTGCTCTCTGCCGGATCCTTTATAGACATGGGGCCTGGCTATCCGGTGACATCATTTGGAGACCCCACCCCTTGTGACATCACCGCCCCATTATGGGGACAAGATGCATTGGTGTGGGGGGTGCAGAGCCCCCCTACCCCAAATCACCCACACTCACTCCTCCCCCTCTTTTCCTGACCTGCTGGACTGCATGCTCAGATAAGGGATTGGTATGAATTTGGGGGGCCACGCTGGTTGTTTTTTATTTTGGTGTGGGGTTAACCTTAAAATCCATACCAGACTGAAAAACCAGGTATGATCTTGGGGGGGGGGGGACCCTACACCATTTTTTAACCACTTCAGCCCTGGTATGTTTTACCCCCTTCCTGACCAGAGCTCTGTTTACAATTTGGCACTGCATCGTTTTAACTGGTAACTGCACAGTCATGCAATGCTGTATCCAAACAAAATTTGTGTCCTTTTTTTCCCACAAATAGAGCTTTCTTTTGGTGCTATTTGATTTGAAAAAAAAAAGCAATATTTTAACTTTTTGCTATAATAAATATCCCCAAAAATGTTTTTAAAAAACACATTTCTTCATCAGTTTAGGCCAATATATATTCTTCTACATATTTTTGGTTAAAAAAAAAATCGCAATAAGCGTATATTGATTGGTTTGTGCAAAAGTTATAGCGTCTACAAACTATGGGAAAGATTTATGGCATTTTTATGGCATTTTTATTTATTTTTTTCTACTAGAAATGATCTGCGATTTTTAGTGGTATTGCGACATTACAAGGGGTTAAATGTGTGTTCCCTGGGTGTGTTCTAACTGTATTGGTATAGGACTTAGTAGGAGAGGAGACATTTCGCTGTTCCTACTTACTAGGAACAAACAACATGTCTCCTCTCCTCTGACAGCACAGGGATTTGTGTGTTTACAGCCCATCTGGCAGCGTGCCCTCTGGCAGCTCTTAAAGGAACCCCGTACCTGTATGGGGTTTCATGCAGCGGTGCCATTGTGCAACAGTATATGTACGCGAGTCGGACGGGAACCGGTTAAAAAATATTTTGGCGAGGGGTTCCTCCTCAAGATTCATACCAGACTCAAAGTGATTGCTATTGTCGGTGTCAAACTTGGATCGGGAGTCAGACATGAAGTCGCAAGGCAAAGTCGGATCCACAGTCGTACCGTACCAATGTTGTGTCGTACCAGTGTGAACCTAACTTAAAACTTGGAAGCTGATTGATTTGTATGCAGAGCTGCACCTGATTTTGCACTCTCTAGTTTTAGTAAATCAACCCTACTGTCTCTATGGTTGCAAAAAATGGGAAGAACATAGATATCAATCTGTAAGAAAGGGAGAGGACTGAGAGTGCAACCAGTAGCAATCAGGACAGGTAATGCAATTTGGACTTTCAAGCACTTGTTTGGTCTTGCCACAATTACAACACATGATCACTTGATCCTAGTGCCAAAATTATATTATACTAGACAAAGCAGCTGCTTAACTACTTGCCTACCAGGCACAAACACCCCTTTCCTGACCAAGCCATTTTTCAGCTTTCAGTGCTGTCGCATTTTGAATGACAATTGCGCGGTCATGCAACGCTGTACCCAAATAAAATTGTTATCATTTTTTCCCCACAGATAGAGCTTTATTTTGGTGGTATTTGATCACCTCTGCGGTTTTTATTTCTTGCGCTATAAACAAAAGAAGAGGGACAAGTTTGAAAAAACATAATATTTTTTACTTTTTATTATAATTAATATCCAATTTTTTTTTTTTTTTAAACAAATTTTTACTCAGTTTAGGCCGATACGTATTCTTCTACATATTTTTGGTAAAAAAAATCGCAATAAGCGTATATTCATGGGTTTGCGCAAAAGTTATAGCGTCTTTAAAATAGGGGATAGATTTATAGCATTTTTATTATTATTTTTTTTTTTTACTAGTAATGGCGGCGATCTGCGATTTTTATCATGACTGCGACATTGCGGCGGACATATCGGACACTTTTGACACATTTTTGGGACCATTCACATTTATACAGCGATCCGTGCTAGAAAAATGCATTGATTACTGTATAAATGTGACTGGCAGGGAAGGGGTTAACACTAGGGGGCGCTGCAGGGGTTAATATGTTCCCTATATGAGTGATTCTAACTGTGGGGGGAGGGGACTGACTGGGGGAGGGGACCGATCGGTGTCCCTATGTACAAGGGACACACCATCGGTCTCCTCTCCTCTGACAGGACGTGGATCGGTGTATTTACACACACCGATCCACGTCCTCCTCACTTACCGGGCAATCGCGGGTGCCTGGCGGTCATCGCGGCCGCCGGGCACGCGCATCAGGTCCCCAGCTACGCGGCGGGCACGCGCGCGCGCCTCCCGCGGCACGCGCGCGCCCCCTAGTGGCCAACAAGCGAGCGCCGTCATATGACGGTGGCCCGCCACAGTAGCTGCACCGCTCCGCCGTCATTTGACAGTGGGCGGTCAGCTACTGGTTAAAGCAGTAGTAAACATTGGAAAAAAAAAACTCTCCCTGCAAGGTAAAGTCACATATAAAGACTTACCTTGAAACAAAGCCCTCCAGTTGTGTACGGTCTCCACTGTTCCTTCCAGGTTCGTGGGCTGTGGACGCTTCCATGGCCAAGCCGCGATGAGGTCATGGCCACGGCACAGAGATCTGAAGGAAGGCATGGGCACAGCGCATGCGCTGGTGACGTCACTGGCTGCTGCTCACTATAATATCTCCTAAATGTTTTTTTTATAATAATTTCTTGTTTGCTTATGTCATAAGACAAATATGTAAACTAGACCAAAATTGCTTATGCAGAAAATCAGATTAGACCTAGGTACCAAACCTGCTACCTAATGTGTACTTTTTCTGCTCATCTTACCTTTAATATTACCCTTAAATATGTATGTGATATACTGTATGTGTATAAAATCTATATGTAACATTCTTGTTCACCCAGCATTTGTGATCCTATGAGTGGAAACTGTAGGCTTCAGTAAGACAAAGTGTGACTGTACAATGAATTTTAGAAATGGAGTAAGCATATTGTACAGTATTATGGGTAGACAAGGAAATATATTAAAATACAGAACATCGGCATAAACAAAATGTTCTGCCTCAGCCAGAACAGATAATTATGCCTCTGTCTCACACAGAGCCACAGCAAGCAAACAGGGAGGCAGCAGCCGGTGAGACCTGGACAGAATTCAGATTGAATAACAGGGAGTATTTTAGCAATGCAAGGGGTGCTTTAAAGTGTATTTATAGCCCACATTTTTCTCCCTATCCCTCCTTCTCTGGAGTACTGACTTCCTAAAAAAAAAAATCTATGTGCATATCTTTTTTCCAGGTCTTCGTTCTGGTTCAGTGATGCACAGGTTTTCTTTCCCTATTTTTCCTCTGGAGGTTGGCAGATCCTAAATGTTGCAGCATTCTCTTCTACATTCTGCCATAATCCTTGGTGGGTGGCAGAGCCTTGATGTCCCAAGCTCACAGAAAGTGAATGATACTGGGCATCAGTGGTGGCTGGAGATATAATTCTGGGGGGCTGAAAACAATGCACCCACAGCCACCCCCCTCGGTCAGGTCACCCGCAACCACCCCCCCCTCCGGTTGGTCTGTTCCCAGGCCGGCACTTACTCCATTCTTTGACGCGGGCGATGGGTGGCGGGTTCCCCTTGCTTCTCTGCCTCTGCATCACAACGTCTTCTCCCTTCTCCTCCTAGGTCAATTGGAACGCTTCTCCTTTTGCCCAATCAGGAAAGGGTTCTCATAACCTGCATCCTATTGGCTGGGAGGAGAATTAGTGTGACAATAGCTCTAATCACGTGCTTAAAAAGAAAAAACCTGATTGGAGTCCATGCATCCAGTGCCCTGCATGTTGATTAGGGGGCTGGACACATGGATGCCCTCTGCATTACGGGCCGCCACTGCTGGGCATCATTTCTCCTAAAATAGGAGAGGTGCTGCATTGATGTATTGGTGAGTCTGCAGGGGACAGCCTGGAGATGAGGTAAGTATAATGCCCTGTACACACAATAGGATTTTCAAACAACAAAATCCATGGGATTTTTTCCGACGGATGTTGGCTCAAACTTTTGTTGTCGGAAAATTTGAGAACCAGATCTCAAATTTTGTGTGATGGAAATTCCTATGGAAAATGTGTGATGGAGCCTACACACAGTCGGAATTTCCGACAACAAGGTCCTATCACACATTTTCCATCGGAAGATCCTATGGTGTGTACAGGGCATAACAGCTGGAGAGGCTTAATTATTTTCATGAGCTGTGGGGAATCTATCAATTATTTTTTTGCATGAAATGGAACTGAGTTTTAAGCTGCCAGCATTAAAAAAGCCTGTCTCTGATTGCAGTTCCTACATGTTTGTACAGTGCCTTGCAAAAGTATTCACCACCCTTGGCTTTTTACCTATTTTGTTACATTACAGCCTTTAGTTCAATGTTTTTTTTAATCTGAATTATATGTAATGGATCAGAAAACAATAGTCTAAGTTGGTGAAGTAAAATTAGAAAAATATATACATAAAACAATTTTTCAGAAATAAAAAAAGGATAATTGGCATGAAGCCCATAAAAAGCTTTGGTGCAACCAATTACATTCAGAAGTCAAATAATTAGTGAAATGATGTCCACCTGTGTGCAATCTTAAGCCCCATACACACGGTCGGAAAATCCGACCACCAAATCCATCGGATTTGGTCCGACGGATTTAGCCCGACACTGGTGTTGCATACACACGGTCGGACAAAGTTGTCGGAAAATCCGATCATTCTGAACGTGGTGACGTTTGTTGCCTACGACGGGACTACGTAGAGGCTAGGACCAATAGCTTTGGTCTTGTAATGTGATCTGAGCATGCGTAGCACTTTGTCCGTCGGAATTCGCTACACACGATCGGATTTGGTGTGATCGGACTTTGTTGTCAAAAAATCTATCCAGCAGGAGATAGGACTTTGTCCGTCGGACAATCCGATGGAAACTGTCCGATGGTGCCTACACATGGTCGGAATTTCCGACAACATTGTCCGATAGGACAGAATCCATCGGAAAATCCGACCGTGTGTATGGGGCTTTAGTGACAAATGATCTGTCATTACATATACACACCTTTTTGAAAGGCCCCAGAGGCTGCAACACCTAAGCAAGAGGCACCACTAAACAAACACTGCCATGAAGAGCAAGGAACTCTCCAAACAAGTAAGGGACAATGTTGTTGAGAAGTACAAGTCAAAGTTAGGTGATAAAAAAATATGCAAATCTTTGATGATCCCTAGGAGCGCCATCAAATCTGTCATAACCAAATGGAAAGAACTAGGCACAACAGTAATGTTAAAAAGACCGCCTCAAGTAGTAAGAGACAAGAAGTAGTGGGGCTCATTGAATAGTTGCATGTGTCAATGGAATCATAGAAAATAATGATTGGAAAACCTGCCAAGAGACGGCCGCACACCTAAACTCGCGGACCGGGCAAGGAGGGCATTAATAAGAGAGGCAGCACAGAGACCTAAGGTAACCCTGGAGGAGCTGCAGAATTCCACAGCAGAGACTGGAGTATCTGTACATAGGATGACAATAAGCCGTACGCTCCATAGAATTGGGCTTTATGGCAGAGTGGCCAGAAGAAAGCCATTACTTTCAGCAAAAAAATAAGTTTTGAGGTTGCGAAAAGGCATGTGGAAGATTCCCAAATGTATGGAGGAAGGTGCTCTGGTCTGATGAGACTAAAATTGAACTTTTTGGCCATCAAAGAAAGCGCTATGTCTGGCACAAACCCAACACATCACATCACCCAAAGAACACCATCATGCTGTGGGGTTGTTTTTCAGCAGTCGGGACTGGGAAACTGGTCAGAGTTGAGGGGAAGATGGATGGTGCTAAATACAGGGATATTCTTGTGCAAAACCTGTATGACTCTTTGTGTGATTTAAGGCTAAGACGGAGGTTCACCTTCCAGCAGGACAATGACCCCAAACACACTGCTAAAGCAACACTGGTTTAAGGAGAAACATTAAAATGTGTTGGAATGGCCTAGTCAAAGCCCAGACCTCAATCCAATAGAAAATCTGTGGTCAGACTTAAAGATTGCTGTTCACAAGCGCAAACTATCCAACTTGAAGGGGCTAGAGCAGTTTTACAAGGAGGAATGGGCAAAAATCCCAGTGGTAAGATGTGGCAAGCTCATAGAGACTTATCCAAAGTGACTTGGAACTGTGATAGCCACAAAAGGTGACTGTACAAAGTATTGAGGGGTGAATAGTTATGCACATTGACGTTTTCTGTCATTTTGTCCTATTTGTTGTTTGCTTCACAATAAAAAAAAAAAAAAAAAAACATCTTTAAAGTTTGTGGGCATGTTCTGTAAATTAAATGATGCAAATCCTCAAACAATCCATGTTAATTCCAGGTTGTGAGGCAACAAAACACAAAAAATGCCAAGAGGGTGAATACTTTTTCAAGGCACTGTATGTGAATTTTTTCACCATGGTATCTTAGATTAGGAACCAAAGAAAATAATGACCACATATTTCCAAAAGAAAGAATATGAATCCAACAATTGTTGTAATGCAAACAATGACAACCTAGTCAAATACATTTTGTTCCAGTGATCTCCATTCAGAAACAGGCATATGCACTTTTATGGTGCCATGCTCCCCTTGTGCTAGCCGTCTATGTAGCAAAACAAATAATAAAAACTCATATTAACCAACCAGCAATCTTTAGATGCAAAAGTGGCTGCACTCTGTGCATGCATATTATTTTGTTGCATTACTGAACTAAATAAGCCCAAAGTTATATTTTATTATGTGCTTTCTTGAATGATTTGTTACAGAACATGCCCTAAGACATGGTGTAAAAGGGCCACCGGTAATATATTACATAGCCTTTCAGCAAAAAAAAACATAAAACTAGATTAAAATGCATCTCAGATTGCCTCTAAAATTAGAACAAATGAGATACAAGCCCTTCTGGCAGCAAAGTCATAAAATAAGTCTGCAAGAGGTTAACGGTTCTTACATATTGTGTTATGTCTAAGCAGCGCCCTGGCAGGGGGAAGGGTATGAAGAATATGACAAATGCTTTCTGAATTTTTTTTAACTGTACAGTATATGCCCCATTATACACTTTTAGAATGCACTGTGAGTATGCCTTGTCTAGAGTACTCAACTTATATTTGGATGATTTGCAATTATAAGAGATTACAACATGCAAATCATACATCTGCGTTAGGCATTTGATATATAGACACATGCATTGTAATCACCTTATCAGTTTTACTCTCCTGGTTTTTACTTTGCAAGCAACTCCAGACTGGCAATAGCATACAGGCATACCCCACTTTTAAGTACACAATGGGGTTTATTTACTAAAGCTGGAAAGTGCAAAATCAGACTGCCCTCTGCATAGAAACCAATGAGCTTCTAACCCCAGCTTGTTCAATTAAGCTTTGGTAATATAATATACAAACTAAGCTTAATTGAACAAGCTGGGGTTAGAAGCTCATTGGTTTCTATGCAGCAGTGAGCCTGATTTTGCACTTTCCAGCTTTAGTAAATAAACCCCATTGTGTACTTAAAAGAGGGGTATGCCTGTATATAAATAAAATACATTTAACAAGTAAAAAGGCGCAATGCTCAGATACCTCAATATGGCTCTATCGAGTCCATAATAGTACAAAAAGCAGATGTCAGGGGAAATAGGTGAGTCTGTCAGGGCTGCCACCAAAGAGGCCAGAAGCAAATTCCAGTAGAACTAGTAGAAAGACAAGGAGAGGATCGCCTCTGAGTATGTATCATAAACACTTTAATATAAAAAACCTGATGTGCTGCACTTTGCCAGCAAGAAGCGGACTCTCTGTGACTTGTAGTCACATCTGCTCAGCCCAGAGATACACTCAACTTTAATATCTTCCATGTGAGTGGATATTGTTTTTATATTAAAGTGTTTATGATACATACTCAAAGGCACCCCTCTCCTTGTTTTATAATAAAATACATAATCAGCATTATTTATTAGTGTCCAAATAAGGAACGTGTCACCCCAAAAAATAGTCAGATTTTCTTTTTCATTGGGGACCTGTAAAATGGAAAAATAATTGAAAGACTAGTTGAAAGGACTAACATGAATAATTATTACTTCAGACAGTGTAGTACTGTAGCACCCTGCTCCTAATAAGCAGACACTATTGTTTTCTTAATTTAGTTGCCTGAAGTTGTAGTTGGGCTCAGGCTAATTATTCTAAAAAGTTCTGGTTTCGGCGCCAGTTCAACTGGGTTGCACTGGTTTCCACTTGACCGTAGGTGTCGCTGTCACCGCCGGTAAGTGTAGAAACGCAGCAAGCTGGATGTGTTGAATGTCACCCCTTAAATACCATTCTGGGAGATGGTATTTAAGGTACTGACGCCATTGGAGTGGGGTATTGGTCTTGTTTTTGGTTTCTGCTTTGACTCTGGGGTTCTCCTTGACCCCGACCTCGTGGCCCTGCTGGCCTGGGGTGGGAGTCGTATGTATCCCGTGCCTCGGGGCAAGCTGGCCTGAGGCTATGCAACTGAAAGGGTAGGCCAAAAAAGTCTCGGAGCCTACTGATCCAGGGATGGTCCGGTGCTGTCTCGCCTGGGGAGAGAGGCACAGAAACTGGAGGAACCAGGGGAGGACTTATCCAGGAGAGGACCAAGTGCAAGGCTGGTATCTCTGGAGAAGCCTGGAAACTCAGTTGAAGGACGCAATCCGGATCAACACCCATACAGTAATGGTAAGCCCAAAACAAAACCAGCAGCTCCTTTTGGGGGTTAGTGCTACATGTGGGGGCTCGTCCGGGATTTGCTGTTGCCTCTCGCAAACTCAATGAAACTGTTGTTGGAAGTCTACAGAATAGAGGGTTCTGGACTACGCCATATTTTTTACAAAGGGATAATTGCAGGCCACTGCCTGGCTCGTGGACTGTGGGCGGAGTCAAGAAAAGCCTACAAGTTGCGTGACCAGAGGAACCAAGGGGAGGAGTCTTGTCTGTCTTCTTCCTGCACGAGGCACCACGCTGTCTGTGTCGCGATGCTAAAGAGAATGTTCCAAATGCCAGGAGCACCGTCTGTAATGGGACCCAGGATGTTCTCTGTGGGTAACTCTACAAGTGTCAGACTGCCTGGAGCCCTGTTGACGGATACAGGTATTCGCCTGTGACCGCAGGGGTGTTTCGTACTGTACACCACAGGAGATGTCGAGGCCTTGGGAATGCTTTGCAACAGGTTCGAGGGACTGGTCGCAAGCCTCTGCCCGTTTGTCCGATGCCTACACTGCGGAGAGTACCTGTTCACAGTAGAGCAACCCACCATGCCACCTCATGCCTACTGGATGGATTGGGCCACGGGCATTGCGGGGCCTACATCTTTGAGACTACCCGCTACAACCAGTGTTCCTGAGGGAGATGGTGCTGTTACTGCCATCAGAAGAACAACTGCAGACATTGTGGAAGCTACTCCTTCTACCACTACTCACTTTCCTGTACCTGTCCAAAGGAAAGTGGGATATGTGAAAGCCTCCCGCAGCCAAGGTCAAGGCCTACCTCAGAGCTTGCCTGGACCGGATCCGGAGAAAGTGATCGCTCCCGAGGAATCTGCTGCAGGACCAGGTGAGAACTCTGGGGGAAATGTACCTAGTGGGACTGTGTGTAGATATTTACCGGCAGAAGAGTTTTGTGACTCTGAAATAGACTCTCTGCCAGGCTTATCCGGGGATGATGACTTGTTCGAAACCATGTCCCAGGAGATGTTGTGGGCAAATGCCGATGATGTTGTTGCAACATGTAACGTATCTGGCTGGCTAGATTTAAACTCGGGGAGTGCATCGCCTCGGGCAGGAACCCCTACAACTATTAGAGAGACTTTGCCCAAGGATAACAGTTAGTTTGGGTCAAAGAAATTGCCTTTTTACGCCATGGTACAAAAGTCACCTAATTCTGGTGTACCTCCCGGAGAGGGACGTGCTCGATCTCTGCCTAGACTTACCCGATCACAGTGGCTGCTGAACAAGCGGGTGGCTACAGAGAATGGACTGGAATTTCCTTATGTTCCTAAAGAGGTCATGCAGGAGATTGAACAATACAGAGAGCGTTGGTACGCCAACGATGTGTGGGACTATTTGAAGGTGCCAAAACCCTTCAGGAAGCCAGGATGTTCTCCCACCATGGATGATCGCTTCACCGGGTGTCTTCAACACTGGAGCTACGGGAGACACATTTATGGGGATAAAGTCATCATTTGTCGGCCGGGAAAGGACAACATTGTGTACTTTATCATGACTGTGGATGCTAAGGGGAAGACCTTAACTTTACCAGATCCCAGTTTTATTGGTGAGGAATCACAGTGACTTTTTTTTTTCACTGCCAGTTTTGAAAGAAAAAAAAAGAGGAGGTTTTTGCAAAATACAAGGACTGTGGGGACTGGTTAGGTAGTATTAGGTTTCTCAGAAGGAAGCTTCGAGTCAAGATTATCTACTGGCCACCGCACTTGTATAAAGGACTTGCATTTCATTACTTTGCCACTAGATGGTGGAAGTTTGCACAAAAAGTTGGACGTTTGCACTTAGACACATAGTCAAATATATTGGAAAGAATGTGTCATTTTCTTTTGGAAGTGGGGCTTTGCTTCCTATAATAGTACATTTTATATGCTTTGTTTTTCAGTTTTTGTGTGTTTTGTTTCCGCAATACAACAAGATCTTCTATCAAGCTGCTGGAGAGTGGGTGGTTTAGATAGTTAGATGTTGGGAGTTATGTGTTATGTAACTATGTTATGTGTGGTTCTATGTCATACTGTTCAAATATAATGTGTGTTCACTTTACCCTTTTCTTTCCCTTCCCAATCCAACTTTAGAGTTCAGGTACCCGACTTTCAGGACTGAAAGTCTTTATTTTTTTTCTTGGATGGGAGGGGGGAGTATGTAGCACCCTGCTCCTAATGAGCAGACGCTATTGTTTTCTTAATTTAGTTGCCTGAAGTTGTAGTTGGGCTCAGGCTAATTATTCTAAAAAGTTCTGGTTTCGGTGCCAGTTCAGCTGGGTTGCACTGGTTTCCACTTGACCGTAGGTGTCGCTGTCACCGTCGGTAAGTGTAGAAACGCAGCAAGCTGGATGTGTTGAATGCCACCCCTTACTCGGAAACAGCCCAGTGGGAGTGTTTTTCCTACTGTGCATTCTGAAAGATGGTATTTAAGGTACGGACGCCTTTGGAGCGGGGTCTTGGTCTTGTTTTTGGGGTTCTCCTTGACCCCAACCTCGTGGCCCTCCTGGCCTGGGGTGGGAGTCTTATGTATCCCGTGCCTCGGGCCGGCTGGCCTGAGGCTATGCAACTGAAAGGATAGGCCCAAAAAGTCTCAGGCCTACTGATCCAGGGATGGTCCGGTGCTGTCTCGCCTGCAGAGAGAGGCACAGAAACTGGAGGAACCAGGGGAGGACTTATCCAGGAGAGGACTAAGTGCAAGGCTGGTATCTCTGGAGAAGTCTGGAAACTCAGTTGAAGGACGCAATCCGGATCAACACCCATACAGTATCGCCGGATCGGCTGCAAGAAACTGGTACTGTATGGCAGCTCTTTGAATGTCTCAAGAACTCAAAGTAATGCTTTAACTTAATTAATAAGTTTGTGGCAGAGACTTTGTGGACCGGCTGCTAGGTCAAGTGAGAGGGGCCTATCCGGTGGCTGCTGGATCCAGTCAGTGGAGCTGTTGTCCTCTGGATCTGAAGAATACCTCTAACCCGCAATTATCAGGTGCCTGAACTCACCCTTTAACCCTCTGACCCTTCATTGAAATACTTTGCCTTTATTTCAAATAAATAAGTGAAAAAAGGACTAAGTGTTGGAATTCACATTCTTTGCGCCACTTTCCACGGGACCCCTGAGATGGAGGTGAGGAGCAGGTGAGCAGGTGAGGTAACGGTAAGCCCGAAAACCAGCAGCTCCTTCGGGGGTTAGTGCTACAGTACATTTTGTCCCTTGCATCCCTTACTCACCTTTACTTGATGTAGTCAAACTGGCTGGCTATAAAGAATATTTGTTCTACCAGCAGGCTTCCCTTTAAATTCGAGATGCCTAACTTAGTGAAGAATTGGCATATAAAGGAGTTAGGCTGGCTTATATGGTTTATATATGTTATGATATGTAGTATTGTAGTGAAGACTCTGGTTTGTGGGTGTATAGTTTAGTAGTGATTTATCAATGAGTTACTGAACACTCCTGTGAGAGGTTGCACTACACTAACTCCAGTTTCATTGAGGAAAAAAAGCCTTTTCTACGTTTGATACCTGAATGGTAGGGTTTCATGTTCATTGTCTCCACCGGATCAATTCCTGTGCCCAATTGCAAGGAAGCAATTTGGAATAAAAAAGGTTATTTAAATAACATTCAATTACAAATTAGTTTGTGTAAGAACCATATGTGTTATATAATTTTTTAGCAAAAGCAGGGTCACCTTTAAGTTCATGGTAGCAACAACATAATTTCTAGCATAACACACTATTGCTAACCAGACTAAGGAAATCCAATGTACACTTGGGTACGAGCACTTCCAGGGTGTTATAAATATGTTAAGACTGTTTTAACAATTTACATCCTTTATTTTAATTAGTATAGGGAAAAAAGGAAAGCATGCCAACAAAACAAGTCTAATGATGATTCAACAGGTATAGACCACAACATTAAAAACACACTAACCAGTTATTGTTTAAAAAAAAAAGGCAGGCTAAGCACAATAGGACAATAGGCACACATTGGGAAGCCTATTGTGTATACTAGCATTTGGAAAGTAAATATGTACAAAAGAATTTCACTTTGCCTTGAGTACTCCCAGTACATTGGACCTGGGTACTGCTGTTTTGAATTTAGTAACAAAGCTTAAATGATTTGGCTTATATTATCAGTAGACTTTTTCTTTCATCTATTCTGTATAATATGCATATGTAAACTCTTTTGGACTCAGTATACTGTATAATGTTGTTCCAGTTGTTCTCACTGCACTGATGTCTTCTTCCGATGTCTTCTTCATCAGCCGGCTCTTCCTCTGCCAATTGTTCTTGTGCAGCGAGAACAACCAGCAGAGGAAGAAGACATCAGCGGAGGGAGAAGAACTGGAGGATGAAGACATCAATGGAGAGAGAAGAAATCAGTAGGAGAAGAGATGCTGGGGCTACTATAATTAATTACTTTGTCAAAAACCTGTGTACTGTTTTTATTTTTGACACTTTGTTGGGGTGAATGAGTAGGGGTACAATGTACCCCTACTCATTCACATAGGGTGGGGGAAAAGGATCTGGGGGCTTGGTAAAGGGAGCTTCCAGATTACGATAAGCCCCGCTCGCAGACCCTGACAACCACTGCCCAGGGTTGACGGGAAGAGGCCCCTGTCCCCACCAACTTGGGGATTAGGTGCTTTAGGTTGGGAGGCATAGAGCCCCCCTGCTCCAGAGCACCCACACCCCATGTGGAGGCATGTAGCCTGGTATGGTCCAGGAAGGGGGGTGTGCTCATTTGTGACCTGCTGGGCTGCGTGCTTGATAAGGGTCTGGCATGGATTTTGGGGGGACCCCACACTGTTTTTTGGCATGGGGGTTCCCCTTAAAACCCATACCAGACTGAAGGGCCTCATATGGAATTGGGGGGGAACCCTATGCCTTTTTATTTTCTTTATCTTGGCTTGGGGTTTCCAATCAAGATCCATACCAGACTCAAAGGGCCTGGTATTGTCGGGATCAAAGTCGGAGCCTGTTCATTGAAGTCGAACAGAGGTCGAACATTAAGTCTCAGGGCAAAGTC
The DNA here is from genome assembly GCA_028564925.1 of Lithobates sylvaticus. Classification (NCBI taxonomy): domain Eukaryota; kingdom Metazoa; phylum Chordata; class Amphibia; order Anura; family Ranidae; genus Lithobates; species Lithobates sylvaticus. Next base: position 354,614,542 of record CM053027.1, on the reverse strand, counting down.
GGATTCACTGTCGTGTCGTACCAGTGTGAACCGGCCCTTAGGCATGATTAGTAATTTCCCTACAGGATTAATAAAGTATTCAGAATCTGAATCTGACTGTATGATATTGTCATTCACAGAATGTAGTATATTCCAAATTTCAGCATGAATAAATAAACATCTTTATATGATAACATACTCACAATCCATGTGATCCCTAGTAGTACTGCACGTTCAACATGTATGCTATAAAAAGCCAGTGTTTAATACTGCAGGTCATAAATGTAATCTTTGCATAGCCAGTATCTATTACACTCCCATTTTATTCTAGGCTGCATGCTGCAAACACACAATGTACATTTATCAGTGGACAACATGATCATAAACTGAGGAAATCCATTTGTTTCTCAGTCTCATCTTCCGTGCATGCAATACACCAAACAAAAAATAGAAAATGTAAGAGGCTTGGCAATAAATTTATTTAAAAGGATTAAAGGATGATTTGTTTAGTGGGGGCAGGGAGTATAAAGCACCATATGCTGGGATTTACAGTTGAGTGGCTAGCTTTTCTCTTCACTGTTGTCTGTATGTCCTGCCTCCCACTGTGGTTTCCACATCGGCTCAGCATACAATTCATATTCATAAAAGAATATTATAGTTTGGGCCTGGAGCGCACTCAACATACCAGATCTCTCTAGACATTGTATTGTAACAGCGCACAGAGACTTATCAGGAATGCACAAGTTAAACTTTTTCATGGAGAATGGCACCATTATATATCATCAAAATATAATATATACATTGGAGAAAGCTCAGAAACAAGTGGAGATCCAGCAACTTACGTATTGATGCATGCTGAATTTTGCATGCAGTTACACTTTTTGTTTTAGTTTTCTGGTGTGCTATTGGGTATACAGAAAAAAATCCCATGTGGAATACTAAAATATTTATTATTTTATTCAGCCTGGCTGATCACTCCTGCCAGAAGTTTCTTTGGAGCGATGGATGTCAGCGGTGACATGTCCGCTGACATTCGATCTGCTCCGATACGCTAAATCCAGACAGATGGAAACCCTATTTTCCATCCGTCTGGCGGATCGGATGAAAACAGACAGGCGGATCCGTTTTCATCTGATCCCCCATAGAGGAGAGCGGAGCTCTGACAGTGAGAAAGTGAGAAGAGATGGACCTGTCATCCGCCGGCTCAGCAGGCATCAACTGAGTGATCCCCGCTGAGCAAACAGACTCTGTGAAAATGGACATACAAGTGTGAAAGAGCCCCAGGGTGTCTGTTTATGAGAGAGAAAAAAGCTGAGATCCTGAAGATCACAGCTGATCTCTCAGGTGTAGTTTAATTAAATGAGGGGCGCTAGTACCAACAAGAGATACTAAATTAATTAATAGGTTAATTAATTGTATATTCTGAACTGTATAGTAGAGACTAAGAGCTTATTGAAAAAAGGTGTGCAGACACAATATAGATCTACCATGAACTAAGCTAATTAATAACTATTTAAAGTGATAATAGTGAACCACATTTGGTTACTCATACATTACAACCATTATAATGTGAATAATAAAAATTGGTTAGAGTGTGTTTATACAAACAATAATAACACCAGACACCTAGCGTGACCCAGTGAGGTATAAATTAATTATTACCCCAAAGATAATTAACACACAAAATAGAGCTGACCGAGCTCTATTTAAATTAAATAATATAAATATACTTTCTATCACAATGTGTACAACGAAAGTTAATGATCAAGCACTTATGCCCAATCTAATACATAAAAAGTGCAAACCAACAAATTTGGCAAATATCCCAATGTCTTGGGTACATCCAAAAAACGTGAAAAATATGTGAAAAATATTAATATAAATTAGACAGTGTTAATTGATATAACGCAAAGTTCATGTAGTATATAAAAAGTGCAAGCCAACAAAATTGGCAAATAATCCCAATATCTTGGGTGCATCCAAAAAACGTGAAAAATATTAATATAAATTAGACAGTGTTAATTGATATAACGCAAAGTTCATATAGTAGTCCTTGCTGCAAAACGCCACAATCACTCCTGTAGATATAGCTTGTGCACCATCACCAGACAAATTCTCGATCCACCCAATGTGAGAACCAGCAGTATTAAATGGCCTCTTACCAAATGGAGTTGATTACTTTGTTTAGAAGCAATCAAATGCGCTTTCACAGGATTGTGCCTGTACACTGAGTGACACACCCTCACTCAAGGGCTCTCTTCCCTCTATCAGACCAGCTCAGATGGAATGGATTGGAAACATATGTGGGAATATAAAGAGAGGCGCACCTCATAGCGTAATAACGTTTTATTTAAAAAATAGCATAAAAAACACAGCAGCCAATTGCTCACTTACATTTTCCAGTGCCTACCCGGCACTGAGGCTACTTGCGATATGTTAAAAGATTCGATGGAGCAGCGGATCCTTCCCTCCTGGCGTGCGTCTCTAGCGTGCGTTCCACTCACCAGACAGCCGGAGCCAATATCACAGGAAGTCCAGCAATAGTGCATCCAAAGATACAAAGTGATCAGGTACCGCCTACCGACGTACGTTTCGTGTTTGTCACGTCTTCAGGGTGGCGTACCTGATCACTGAATAACCTGATTAATATACTGATCCTCATTAGTGGCCAACCAATGACGACTTAGTGTGTGCACAGCCTCAGTCCCAGTTAAGCTCACAACACAGCTGAAAAAAATCTATACATAATGGATAAGTATTAACCCCCACATTAGGAATATAAATTATCTATGTTTTAGATCTTACTTTGCCTCATTAATCCCTGACTCCAGACGGGGCTTTATTTTATATTTCTGGGTATTAATTCAATATGGGACTTCATTTGCATAACTTTTTAAATAAATAACTTTTCAACGTCTAATCCTGGGACTAATATAAATCTTTGTAATAGGCACAGATTTTTTCTGTCTTATTTGATTAGTAAAGGGCGGAGGTAAACCTGCCCATGTCTAACCACCAACTATAATTAAAAAACTATATGTTGGCTTATTTTATTTTTCTATGGCGTATAGAATCTGCAGTACTCATTAAATCCACAAGATGTCACTATTGTGTCTTACTATCTATGGAACCACATCTTTCATATAGTAAGATGGGATAGCTTATAAATCACCCTCTCAATCAACATTTGACTATTTTAATTACCTAGATGCAGATGTATATATCTATTTGGTCATTAGATCAACTTTTATATAAAACCATTCACTGCTCACAAACTGGTTGTTGTGGCATATTGCTTTTAAATTTATTGAATTTTATATTATTCTCTATGGGATATGGCGTCTGTATTACTCATACGGTCCACAAGATGTCACTACATATGGTATGTTCACTCCAGACAGTTTATATATATATCTCCTGCCTCCATTCTATGCATGAGTGTATTTTCTATTAATTAACTCTTTACCAAATGTTAATACATGGGATATAATCCATATGGGGCAATCTGAACAGATCTTTTGATCACCCACTCCACAGACGGGCGATAACAATCCCTCCATCTCACAGCACAAAATCTGTCACAATTATCCTGCCAGTTCCCCCCAACACCGTTGACAGTAGATAAAAACGACTTAATTTTTCATCTAGTTATAATTATCCTTCCCTCAGTTAACTATTCATTGGACAAGAAGCAATTCAGGTCTAAATCTATATTCATCCCTAAAGGTTGCATCGTGTCCAATGTATATAACCACTTAGTCTCATTTTGAGATATTGCTTTTTTCATATCCGTCCCTCTCCAATGTCTTGATACTCTATCTATTCCATAGAACTTGCACAGTGAAGGATCACTATTGTGATATCTCTCAAAGTGTCTGGGCACACTATGGTTGGGAAATTTTTTCTTAATATTGGTCAAATGTTCATTTATGCGTACTTTGAGCTTTCTCGTGGTACGCCCTACATATTGCATAGGACATGGGCATTGTAGTACGTAAGTGACATATTCAGAGTCACACGTTATAAGGGGTTTAATCTTATGAGTTCTTTTATTTGCACATGATTGGAAATGGGTTAGTTTTTTGCTAGTGCCTGGTTGTCTCGTTATTTTACATGCTTTGCATCTGTTACAGTGATGAAACCCTGATCCATCCAAAAAAGTGGGCGGTTTCTTGGGGGGGTCTGGCACATTGGGGGCTATCTTGTTCCGGAGTCCAGGAGCTCTGGTGTAAATAAATTTTGGTACCTTTGGGATATTTAGCTTTAGATCTTGATCTTGTCTGAGTATGGGCCAATGTTTTTTGATAATGGCTTCTACCTCTCTATATTGTCTATTGTAGCCTGTTATAAAGGCTAGACCACCCACGTATTCTGGTTTAGCTTTAGTAGTGAGTAGGGAGCTCCTATCTAGATTGGATACTTGTGATAATGCTTTCTTGAGGGTATCCTCTTTGTATCCCTTCTCAATAAATCTTTCAGTTAGCACCTGTGCTTGTTCCTGAAAGTCAATTTGTGTTGCACAGTTGCGTTTTATACGCATGTACTGGCCTTTTGGGACCGCACCTATCCACCTTGGGTGGTGGCAACTACTTGTAGGTACATACCCATTCCTGTCTGTTGCTTTAAAGTAGGTTTTTGTAATGAATTGCTCCTGCTTAATGGTGATAGTAAGGTCCAAAAAATTTACCTCCTGTCCCATGTGTTCGCTGGTGAACTTTAGACCATATAGATTATTATTCATACTGGTTAGGTACTCATTAAATTCCTCCACGGGCCCTCTCCAGAAAACAATAATATCATCTATATATCTTTTATAGAACACCAGCGACTCATTCCGTTCGAAAAAAATTGTTTCAGCTTCCCACTTGTTTAAGACTATGTTGGCCACGCTTGGGGCATAGCGAGCCCCCATAGCTACACCCCCAACTTGGTTATAGTACTCACTGTTAGCCCAAAAGAAATTATTTTTCATTGTCATACTTAACCCTTTAACTAAATGGTTGATCTGTGCTTGTTTTAATTGAGAATCTTTAGTTAATGCCCATTTTATTGCCACTTCAGCATCCATATGTCTAATATTTGTATATAGTGATTCAATATCTACAGTAATCATAATGGTATTAGGTGTTGCTCTTAATTCTTGAAGAAGGACTATCAATTCACGGCTGTCCTTCAAATAGGAGGGACTACATGGGACTAGTGGTTTGAAAAAACAATCTAGGTATTCACCCATACGAGAAAACAGAGAATTTATACCACTTATGATTGGACGTCCTGGGGGTTGTTCTTTATTTTTATGTATTTTGGGTGTCAGATATAGAACGGGAATTTTGGGGGCTAGAGGGATCAGATAATCAGCCTCTTTTTTATTTAGAAAGTTTTTACGTAATCCCTCTGTCACCCAACTATTTAAAACCATTTTTAATTTGGAAGTAGGGTCACCTCTCAGTTTCAAATATGTATTTGGATCCCTCAGCTGTCTACTCATTTCATTGTAATAGTACTCACGTGTCATTACAACTAACCCCCCGCCTTTGTCTGCACCTCGTATTACTATTTGTTTGTTCTCCTCTATTTGTTTGATTCCTTCCCATATTTTGACTGTATCTCCATATTTTTTAATTTCCATCTTTTTTATGTCATTCTGTACCATATTTTTGAATACTTCTATATGGTGGTGTTTTCCTTTTTGTGGATTAAACGTTGAATTATTTTTTAAATTGGTATGTTTATATGGGTGTATAGCCTGGGGGTCCCCTTCCCTTTCAGTTCTATTAGCGAAATGTTTTTTGATATTTAATTTTCTCACATATTTTTCTACATCAACAAACAGTTCGAATTTGTCAGCACTTTTACTTGGTGCATATTTGAGTCCTTGATTAAGTACCTCTAACTCATTATCCGTAAATTTTACATCTGTTAAATTGAATAGTCCCTTATTTAGTTGTCCCTTTTCCTTTTTCTTTCGCCCTCGTCCTCTTTTACCTCTTTTTCTCTTGGGTCTTGTAACCCCCGAGGTGAATTGGGTGGGATACGGTAATGTTCCTTCCATCCCCTCCATTCCCCCCCCTGGTATTGGTTGGGGTATTGATTTTGATAGGGGCCCGGTCTCCCTCTAAAATTCCCTCTGAATGCTCCCCTGGGAGGTCTCTGTGGATATTGATTGCGATCATATCCATAATAATTATATTCTGGAGGTCTATTATCTAACGGGCCATATCTGTTATATGTCGACACTGGATATGGGGGTGGTTGGGGATACCCATTTTGTGGGGCTTGGTTAGGGCCTTTCAAATTCCCAGATAATTTTCCTCCCCCCGGTTTAGTCCCCGATTTGTTTATATTGGCCACTTTCATTTTAGTGGCTATGGGAACTGAGGCTGGTCCCTTGGATTCTGGAGTATTGGGTTCAGACCCTACCAGCATATTTTCTTGCCATTTATAAACCTTATTTTCTTCAAAATCTTTGATGTCTCTTTGGTATTTTTTAATTTTTTTATTTTTTATTTCTCCATCATATTTGGCCAGATGATTTTGTAATATTTTGGCCTTTTCTGTGTAGTCATTAGAAGTGCTAAAAGGCCCCATTTTTTCTTTAAGTTCTGCGATTTTGGATTGCAGAATCCCTGCCTTAGCCTTACGTTTCCTTACCATAAGCTGCATAAGCTTTTGTTCACAGCCGTTAAAAAACTGATACCATTCATCCAAAGACTGGAGGTCTTCGGGCCCTTCATTGGGGTTAATATCCCACCTCAGTCTTCGAGGGGTTAAATTGTGACCTATGTACATTTCCAATGAGGCCACATCCCACCATAACCTGATTTGTTTCTCCATGTCTATTTGAAGTTGTTTAAAACCTCTCTCAAGGTCAAGGTTAGGGGCGGGTGCCTGTTGGAACACTTCCTCTAGGTTGATGTTCCTTTCTTGCATAAAGTTAAATATATCCATGCTTGCTTGAGCTATTAGTGTTGTATCAAACAAATAATGTAGTACAATACCAAAAGAATGAAGAATTGTAGACGGCCACTCACATTGGCTTGTCTAGCTCCGCGCTTAGGATAATTCAAAAAGGTCTATACTAATATTAATAATGTAAACCCAGTACAGCTGCTCCCTATGAAATCTAGATGATTTAATTGGTAGTTTAATTAAATGAGGGGCGCTAGTACCAACAAGAGATACTAAATTAATTAATAGGTTAATTAATTGTATATTCTGAACTGTATAGTAGAGACTAAGAGCTTATTGAAAAAAGGTGTGCAGACACAATATAGATCTACCATGAACTAAGCTAATTAATAACTATTTAAAGTGATAATAGTGAACCACATTTGGTTACTCATACATTACAACCATTATAATGTGAATAATAAAAATTGGTTAGAGTGTGTTTATACAAACAATAATAACACCAGACACCTAGCGTGACCCAGTGAGGTATAAATTAATTATTACCCCAAAGATAATTAACACACAAAATAGAGCTGACCGAGCTCTATTTAAATTAAATAATATAAATATACTTTCTATCACAATGTGTACAACGAAAGTTAATGATCAAGCACTTATGCCCAATCTAATACATAAAAAGTGCAAACCAACAAATTTGGCAAATATCCCAATGTCTTGGGTACATCCAAAAAACGTGAAAAATATGTGAAAAATATTAATATAAATTAGACAGTGTTAATTGATATAACGCAAAGTTCATGTAGTATATAAAAAGTGCAAGCCAACAAAATTGGCAAATAATCCCAATATCTTGGGTGCATCCAAAAAACGTGAAAAATATTAATATAAATTAGACAGTGTTAATTGATATAACGCAAAGTTCATATAGTAGTCCTTGCTGCAAAACGCCACAATCACTCCTGTAGATATAGCTTGTGCACCATCACCAGACAAATTCTCGATCCACCCAATGTGAGAACCAGCAGTATTAAATGGCCTCTTACCAAATGGAGTTGATTACTTTGTTTAGAAGCAATCAAATGCGCTTTCACAGGATTGTGCCTGTACACTGAGTGACACACCCTCACTCAAGGGCTCTCTTCCCTCTATCAGACCAGCTCAGATGGAATGGATTGGAAACATATGTGGGAATATAAAGAGAGGCGCACCTCATAGCGTAATAACGTTTTATTTAAAAAATAGCATAAAAACACACAGCAGCCAATTGCTCACTTACATTTTCCAGTGCCTACCCGGCACTGAGGCTACTTGCGATATGTTAAAAGATTCGATGGAGCAGCGGATCCTTCCCTCCTGGCGTGCGTCTCTAGCGTGCGTTCCACTCACCAGACAGCCGGAGCCAATATCACAGGAAGTCCAGCAATAGTGCATCCAAAGATACAAAGTGATCAGGTACCGCCTACCGACGTACGTTTCGTGTTTGTCACGTCTTCAGGGTGGCGTACCTGATCACTGAATAACCTGATTAATATACTGATCCTCATTAGTGGCCAACCAATGACGACTTAGTGTGTGCACAGCCTCAGTCCCAGTTAAGCTCACAACACAGCTGAAAAAAATCTATACATAATGGATAAGTATTAACCCCCACATTAGGAATATAAATTATCTATGTTTTAGATCTTACTTTGCCTCATTAATCCCTGACTCCAGACGGGGCTTTATTTTATATTTCTGGGTATTAATTCAATATGGGACTTCATTTGCATAACTTTTTAAATAAATAACTTTTCAACGTCTAATCCTGGGACTAATATAAATCTTTGTAATAGGCACAGATTTTTTCTGTCTTATTTGATTAGTAAAGGGCGGAGGTAAACCTGCCCATGTCTAACCACCAACTATAATTAAAAAACTATATGTTGGCTTATTTTATTTTTCTATGGCGTATAGAATCTGCAGTACTCATTAAATCCACAAGATGTCACTATTGTGTCTTACTATCTATGGAACCACATCTTTCATATAGTAAGATGGGATAGCTTATAAATCACCCTCTCAATCAACATTTGACTATTTTAATTACCTAGATGCAGATGTATATATCTATTTGGTCATTAGATCAACTTTTATATAAAACCATTCACTGCTCACAAACTGGTTGTTGTGGCATATTGCTTTTAAATTTATTGAATTTTATATTATTCTCTATGGGATATGGCGTCTGTATTACTCATACGGTCCACAAGATGTCACTACATATGGTATGTTCACTCCAGACAGTTTATATATATATCTCCTGCCTCCATTCTATGCATGAGTGTATTTTCTATTAATTAACTCTTTACCAAATGTTAATACATGGGATATAATCCATATGGGGCAATCTGAACAGATCTTTTGATCACCCACTCCACAGACGGGCGATAACAATCCCTCCATCTCACAGCACAAAATCTGTCACAATTATCCTGCCAGTTCCCCCCAACACCGTTGACAGTAGATAAAAACGACTTAATTTTTCATCTAGTTATAATTATCCTTCCCTCAGTTAACTATTCATTGGACAAGAAGCAATTCAGGTCTAAATCTATATTCATCCCTAAAGGTTGCATCGTGTCCAATGTATATAACCACTTAGTCTCATTTTGAGATATTGCTTTTTTCATATCCGTCCCTCTCCAATGTCTTGATACTCTATCTATTCCATAGAACTTGCACAGTGAAGGATCACTATTGTGATATCTCTCAAAGTGTCTGGGCACACTATGGTTGGGAAATTTTTTCTTAATATTGGTCAAATGTTCATTTATGCGTACTTTGAGCTTTCTCGTGGTACGCCCTACATATTGCATAGGACATGGGCATTGTAGTACGTAAGTGACATATTCAGAGTCACACGTTATAAGGGGTTTAATCTTATGAGTTCTTTTATTTGCACATGATTGGAAATGGGTTAGTTTTTTGCTAGTGCCTGGTTGTCTCGTTATTTTACATGCTTTGCATCTGTTACAGTGATGAAACCCTGATCCATCCAAAAAAGTGGGCGGTTTCTTGGGGGGGTCTGGCACATTGGGGGCTATCTTGTTCCGGAGTCCAGGAGCTCTGGTGTAAATAAATTTTGGTACCTTTGGGATATTTAGCTTTAGATCTTGATCTTGTCTGAGTATGGGCCAATGTTTTTTGATAATGGCTTCTACCTCTCTATATTGTCTATTGTAGCCTGTTATAAAGGCTAGACCACCCACGTATTCTGGTTTAGCTTTAGTAGTGAGTAGGGAGCTCCTATCTAGATTGGATACTTGTGATAATGCTTTCTTGAGGGTATCCTCTTTGTATCCCTTCTCAATAAATCTTTCAGTTAGCACCTGTGCTTGTTCCTGAAAGTCAATTTGTGTTGCACAGTTGCGTTTTATACGCATGTACTGGCCTTTTGGGACCGCACCTATCCACCTTGGGTGGTGGCAACTACTTGTAGGTACATACCCATTCCTGTCTGTTGCTTTAAAGTAGGTTTTTGTAATGAATTGCTCCTGCTTAATGGTGATAGTAAGGTCCAAAAAATTTACCTCCTGTCCCATGTGTTCGCTGGTGAACTTTAGACCATATAGATTATTATTCATACTGGTTAGGTACTCATTAAATTCCTCCACGGGCCCTCTCCAGAAAACAATAATATCATCTATATATCTTTTATAGAACACCAGCGACTCATTCCGTTCGAAAAAAATTGTTTCAGCTTCCCACTTGTTTAAGACTATGTTGGCCACGCTTGGGGCATAGCGAGCCCCCATAGCTACACCCCCAACTTGGTTATAGTACTCACTGTTTATAGTACTCACTGTTAGCCCAAAAGAAATTATGTATAGATTTTTTTCAGCTGTGTTGTGAGCTTAACTGGGACTGAGGCTGTGCACACACTAAGTCGTCATTGGTTGGCCACTAATGAGGATCAGTATATTAATCAGGTTATTCAGTGATCAGGTACGCCACCCTGAAGACGTGACAAACACGAAACGTACGTCGGTAGGCGGTACCTGATCACTTTGTATCTTTGGATGCACTATTGCTGGACTTCCTGTGATATTGGCTCCGGCTGTCTGGTGAGTGGAACGCACGCTAGAGACGCACGCCAGGAGGGAAGGATCCGCTGCTCCATCGAATCTTTTAACATATCGCAAGTAGCCTCAGTGCCGGGTAGGCACTGGAAAATGTAAGTGAGCAATTGGCTGCTGTGTTTTTTATGCTATTTTTTAAATAAAACGTTATTACGCTATGAGGTGCGCCTCTCTTTATATTCCCACATATGTTTCCAATCCATTCCATCTGAGCTGGTCTGATAGAGGGAAGAGAGCCCTTGAGTGAGGGTGTGTCACTCAGTGTACAGGCACAATCCTGTGAAAGCGCATTTGATTGCTTCTAAACAAAGTAATCAACTCCATTTGGTAAGAGGCCATTTAATACTGCTGGTTCTCACATTGGGTGGATCGAGAATTTGTCTGGTGATGGTGCACAAGCTATATCTACAGGAGTGATTGTGGCGTTTTGCAGCAAGGACTACTATATGAACTTTGCGTTATATCAATTAACACTGTCTAATTTATATTAATATTTTTCACGTTTTTTGGATGCACCCAAGATATTGGGATTATTTGCCAATTTTGTTGGCTTGCACTTTTTATATACTACATGAACTTTGCGTTATATCAATTAACACTGTCTAATTTATATTAATATTTTTCACATATTTTTCACGTTTTTTGGATGTACCCAAGACATTGGGATATTTGCCAAATTTGTTGGTTTGCACTTTTTATGTATTAGATTGGGCATAAGTGCTTGATCATTAACTTTCGTTGTACACATTGTGATAGAAAGTATATTTATATTATTTAATTTAAATAGAGCTCGGTCAGCTCTATTTTGTGTGTTAATTATCTTTGGGGTAATAATTAATTTATACCTCACTGGGTCACGCTAGGTGTCTGGTGTTATTATTGTTTGTATAAACACACTCTAACCAATTTTTATTATTCACATTATAATGGTTGTAATGTATGAGTAACCAAATGTGGTTCACTATTATCACTTTAAATAGTTATTAATTAGCTTAGTTCATGGTAGATCTATATTGTGTCTGCACACCTTTTTTCAATAAGCTCTTAGTCTCTACTATACAGTTCAGAATATACAATTAATTAACCTATTAATTAATTTAGTATCTCTTGTTGGTACTAGCGCCCCTCATTTAATTAAACTACCAATTAAATCATCTAGATTTCATAGGGAGCAGCTGTACTGGGTTTACATTATTAATATTAGTATAGACCTTTTTGAATTATCCTAAGCGCGGAGCTAGACAAGCCAATGTGAGTGGCCGTCTACAATTCTTCATTCTTTTGGTATTGTACTACATTATTTGTTTGATACAACACTAATAGCTCAAGCAAGCATGGATATATTTAACTTTATGCAAGAAAGGAACATCAACCTAGAGGAAGTGTTCCAACAGGCACCCGCCCCTAACCTTGACCTTGAGAGAGGTTTTAAACAACTTCAAATAGACATGGAGAAACAAATCAGGTTATGGTGGGATGTGGCCTCATTGGAAATGTACATAGGTCACAATTTAACCCCTCGAAGACTGAGGTGGGATATTAACCCCAATGAAGGGCCCGAAGACCTCCAGTCTTTGGATGAATGGTATCAGTTTTTTAACGGCTGTGAACAAAAGCTTATGCAGCTTATGGTAAGGAAACGTAAGGCTAAGGCAGGGATTCTGCAATCCAAAATCGCAGAACTTAAAGAAAAAATGGGGCCTTTTAGCACTTCTAATGACTACACAGAAAAGGCCAAAATATTACAAAATCATCTGGCCAAATATGATGGAGAAATAAAAAATAAAAAAATTAAAAAATACCAAAGAGACATCAAAGATTTTGAAGAAAATAAGGTTTATAAATGGCAAGAAAATATGCTGGTAGGGTCTGAACCCAATACTCCAGAATCCAAGGGACCAGCCTCAGTTCCCATAGCCACTAAAATGAAAGTGGCCAATATAAACAAATCGGGGACTAAACCGGGGGGAGGAAAATTATCTGGGAATTTGAAAGGCCCTAACCAAGCCCCACAAAATGGGTATCCCCAACCACCCCCATATCCAGTGTCGACATATAACAGATATGGCCCGTTAGATAATAGACCTCCAGAATATAATTATTATGGATATGATCGCAATCAATATCCACAGAGACCTCCCAGGGGAGCATTCAGAGGGAATTTTAGAGGGAGACCGGGCCCCTATCAAAATCAATACCCCAACCAATACCAGGGGGGGGAATGGAGGGGATGGAAGGAACATTACCGTATCCCACCCAATTCACCTCGGGGGTTACAAGACCCAAGAGAAAAAGAGGTAAAAGAGGACGAGGGCGAAAGAAAAAGGAAAAGGGACAACTAAATAAGGGACTATTCAATTTAACAGATGTAAAATTTACGGATAATGAGTTAGAGGTACTTAATCAAGGACTCAAATATGCACCAAGTAAAAGTGCTGACAAATTCGAACTGTTTGTTGATGTAGAAAAATATGTGAGAAAATTAAATATCAAAAAACATTTCGCTAATAGAACTGAAAGGGAAGGGGACCCCCAGGCTATACACCCATATAAACATACCAATTTAAAAAATAATTCAACGTTTAATCCACAAAAAGGAAAACACCACCATATAGAAGTATTCAAAAATATGGTACAGAATGACATAAAAAAGATGGAAATTAAAAAATATGGAGATACAGTCAAAATATGGGAAGGAATCAAACAAATAGAGGAGAACAAACAAATAGTAATACGAGGTGCAGACAAAGGCGGGGGGTTAGTTGTAATGACACGTGAGTACTATTACAATGAAATGAGTAGACAGCTGAGGGATCCAAATACATATTTGAAACTGAGAGGTGACCCTACTTCCAAATTAAAAATGGTTTTAAATAGTTGGGTGACAGAGGGATTACGTAAAAACTTTCTAAATAAAAAAGAGGCTGATTATCTGATCCCTCTAGCCCCCAAAATTCCCGTTCTATATCTGACACCCAAAATACATAAAAATAAAGAACAACCCCCAGGACGTCCAATCATAAGTGGTATAAATTCTCTGTTTTCTCGTATGGGTGAATACCTAGATTGTTTTTTCAAACCACTAGTCCCATGTAGTCCCTCCTATTTGAAGGACAGCCGTGAATTGATAGTCCTTCTTCAAGAATTAAGAGCAACACCTAATACCATTATGATTACTGTAGATATTGAATCACTATATACAAATATTAGACATATGGATGCTGAAGTGGCAATAAAATGGGCATTAACTAAAGATTCTCAATTAAAACAAGCACAGATCAACCATTTAGTTAAAGGGTTAAGTATGACAATGAAAAATAATTTCTTTTGGGCTAACAGTGAGTACTATAACCAAGTTGGGGGTGTAGCTATGGGGGCTCGCTATGCCCCAAGCGTGGCCAACATAGTCTTAAACAAGTGGGAAGCTGAAACAATTTTTTTCGAACGGAATGAGTCGCTGGTGTTCTATAAAAGATATATAGATGATATTATTGTTTTCTGGAGAGGGCCCGTGGAGGAATTTAATGAGTACCTAACCAGTATGAATAATAATCTATATGGTCTAAAGTTCACCAGCGAACACATGGGACAGGAGGTAAATTTTTTGGACCTTACTATCACCATTAAGCAGGAGCAATTCATTACAAAAACCTACTTTAAAGCAACAGACAGGAATGGGTATGTACCTACAAGTAGTTGCCACCACCCAAGGTGGATAGGTGCGGTCCCAAAAGGCCAGTACATGCGTATAAAACGCAACTGTGCAACACAAATTGACTTTCAGGAACAAGCACAGGTGCTAACTGAAAGATTTATTGAGAAGGGATACAAAGAGGATACCCTCAAGAAAGCATTATCACAAGTATCCAATCTAGATAGGAGCTCCCTACTCACTACTAAAGCTAAACCAGAATACGTGGGTGGTCTAGCCTTTATAACAGGCTACAATAGACAATATAGAGAGGTAGAAGCCATTATCAAAAAACATTGGCCCATACTCAGACAAGATCAAGATCTAAAGCTAAATATCCCAAAGGTACCAAAATTTATTTACACCAGAGCTCCTGGACTCCGGAACAAGATAGCCCCCAATGTGCCAGACCCCCCCAAGAAACCGCCCACTTTTTTGGATGGATCAGGGTTTCATCACTGTAACAGATGCAAAGCATGTAAAATAACGAGACAACCAGGCACTAGCAAAAAACTAACCCATTTCCAATCATGTGCAAATAAAAGAACTCATAAGATTAAACCCCTTATAACGTGTGACTCTGAATATGTCACTTACGTACTACAATGCCCATGTCCTATGCAATATGTAGGGCGTACCACGAGAAAGCTCAAAGTACGCATAAATGAACATTTGACCAATATTAAGAAAAAATTTCCCAACCATAGTGTGCCCAGACACTTTGAGAGATATCACAATAGTGATCCTTCACTGTGCAAGTTCTATGGAATAGATAGAGTATCAAGACATTGGAGAGGGACGGATATGAAAAAAGCAATATCTCAAAATGAGACTAAGTGGTTATATACATTGGACACGATGCAACCTTTAGGGATGAATATAGATTTAGACCTGAATTGCTTCTTGTCCAATGAATAGTTAACTGAGGGAAGGATAATTATAACTAGATGAAAAATTAAGTCGTTTTTATCTACTGTCAACGGTGTTGGGGGGAACTGGCAGGATAATTGTGACAGATTTTGTGCTGTGAGATGGAGGGATTGTTATCGCCCGTCTGTGGAGTGGGTGATCAAAAGATCTGTTCAGATTGCCCCATATGGATTATATCCCATGTATTAACATTTGGTAAAGAGTTAATTAATAGAAAATACACTCATGCATAGAATGGAGGCAGGAGATATATATATAAACTGTCTGGAGTGAACATACCATATGTAGTGACATCTTGTGGACCGTATGAGTAATACAGACGCCATATCCCATAGAGAATAATATAAAATTCAATAAATTTAAAAGCAATATGCCACAACAACCAGTTTGTGAGCAGTGAATGGTTTTATATAAAAGTTGATCTAATGACCAAATAGATATATACATCTGCATCTAGGTAATTAAAATAGTCAAATGTTGATTGAGAGGGTGATTTATAAGCTATCCCATCTTACTATATGAAAGATGTGGTTCCATAGATAGTAAGACACAATAGTGACATCTTGTGGATTTAATGAGTACTGCAGATTCTATACGCCATAGAAAAATAAAATAAGCCAACATATAGTTTTTTAATTATAGTTGGTGGTTAGACATGGGCAGGTTTACCTCCGCCCTTTACTAATCAAATAAGACAGAAAAAATCTGTGCCTATTACAAAGATTTATATTAGTCCCAGGATTAGACGTTGAAAAGTTATTTATTTAAAAAGTTATGCAAATGAAGTCCCATATTGAATTAATACCCAGAAATATAAAATAAAGCCCCGTCTGGAGTCAGGGATTAATGAGGCAAAGTAAGATCTAAAACATAGATAATTTA
This sequence comes from Lithobates sylvaticus, assembly GCA_028564925.1. Lineage (NCBI taxonomy): Eukaryota > Metazoa > Chordata > Amphibia > Anura > Ranidae > Lithobates > Lithobates sylvaticus. The sequence continues at coordinate 354,598,030 of CM053027.1, read as the reverse complement.
TATTCCTAATGTGGGGGTTAATACTTATCCATTATGTATAGATTTTTTTCAGCTGTGTTGTGAGCTTAACTGGGACTGAGGCTGTGCACACACTAAGTCGTCATTGGTTGGCCACTAATGAGGATCAGTATATTAATCAGGTTATTCAGTGATCAGGTACGCCACCCTGAAGACGTGACAAACACGAAACGTACGTCGGTAGGCGGTACCTGATCACTTTGTATCTTTGGATGCACTATTGCTGGACTTCCTGTGATATTGGCTCCGGCTGTCTGGTGAGTGGAACGCACGCTAGAGACGCACGCCAGGAGGGAAGGATCCGCTGCTCCATCGAATCTTTTAACATATCGCAAGTAGCCTCAGTGCCGGGTAGGCACTGGAAAATGTAAGTGAGCAATTGGCTGCTGTGTTTTTTATGCTATTTTTTAAATAAAACGTTATTACGCTATGAGGTGCGCCTCTCTTTATATTCCCACATATGTTTCCAATCCATTCCATCTGAGCTGGTCTGATAGAGGGAAGAGAGCCCTTGAGTGAGGGTGTGTCACTCAGTGTACAGGCACAATCCTGTGAAAGCGCATTTGATTGCTTCTAAACAAAGTAATCAACTCCATTTGGTAAGAGGCCATTTAATACTGCTGGTTCTCACATTGGGTGGATCGAGAATTTGTCTGGTGATGGTGCACAAGCTATATCTACAGGAGTGATTGTGGCGTTTTGCAGCAAGGACTACTATATGAACTTTGCGTTATATCAATTAACACTGTCTAATTTATATTAATATTTTTCACGTTTTTTGGATGCACCCAAGATATTGGGATTATTTGCCAATTTTGTTGGCTTGCACTTTTTATATACTACATGAACTTTGCGTTATATCAATTAACACTGTCTAATTTATATTAATATTTTTCACATATTTTTCACGTTTTTTGGATGTACCCAAGACATTGGGATATTTGCCAAATTTGTTGGTTTGCACTTTTTATGTATTAGATTGGGCATAAGTGCTTGATCATTAACTTTCGTTGTACACATTGTGATAGAAAGTATATTTATATTATTTAATTTAAATAGAGCTCGGTCAGCTCTATTTTGTGTGTTAATTATCTTTGGGGTAATAATTAATTTATACCTCACTGGGTCACGCTAGGTGTCTGGTGTTATTATTGTTTGTATAAACACACTCTAACCAATTTTTATTATTCACATTATAATGGTTGTAATGTATGAGTAACCAAATGTGGTTCACTATTATCACTTTAAATAGTTATTAATTAGCTTAGTTCATGGTAGATCTATATTGTGTCTGCACACCTTTTTTCAATAAGCTCTTAGTCTCTACTATACAGTTCAGAATATACAATTAATTAACCTATTAATTAATTTAGTATCTCTTGTTGGTACTAGCGCCCCTCATTTAATTAAACTACCAATTAAATCATCTAGATTTCATAGGGAGCAGCTGTACTGGGTTTACATTATTAATATTAGTATAGACCTTTTTGAATTATCCTAAGCGCGGAGCTAGACAAGCCAATGTGAGTGGCCGTCTACAATTCTTCGATCTCTCAGGTGTGCCAGTTTATGAAGCTGAGATGAGGAGTGAAGAGCATGCTCTTCACTTCTCATCACAGGACACACCCTTCAGTCATTAAGATGACAGGTTTATGAAGGTCTGATCTGAAGATCTCACTGGCCATCTCTGTTAAATATCTCCATCCCAGATCCTTCAGCCCAGAGGAGGAGAATCTGGGTGAGAAGCTACTGTGATGTGAGGAAGAAGGTGTCTTTCTTCCTAATATCAGCACAAGCAAGGTTATAGATTGATCTAAATAAATACTACCGGTATATATGTTTATGTGTGTGAATATATGTGTTTTATATATACAGTGTATATACATACAGTAGATATAGATATATATATATATATACACACACACACACACACGGTATAGATATAATGCATTATCCTTTAGGACCCATTCACATCTAAGCAATGCAGAATTGTTGGTAGAATTGTGCAATTCTTGCCGCAATTCCAATTTGCACTAAAATTGTGTCAAAATACGCAGTTCACTTTTGGGTGCCGTTCATTGTTGATGGCACCCCCAAAAGCGGTTAGCAGACATGCATTTTGCCACACATTTTGTCATTTGACAAATACACTACAAACGTGCCAAGATTTTTTTGGGGCTTTTTAGGCCTTTTTTATGCACATTTTGGTGCAGTTTTTTAATGCACGTTTTCTTTTTTTTTCTATGCACATAGAGGTGTGTTTTTTTTTACACGGACAGCATAATTATTGGTGGGAAAAGCCCTAATTACCTTGTCACAGCTAAAGACAATTTTGTGAAGCCTTAGATTGGCAGTGGCAAGCATATTCTTAGTCCTGGCAATAGGGTTGATTCAAGGAGCTGGCGTGCATCAGATCCAAATTCCTTCTTGCCATCTTGAACTGTCCTTCTCAGCCCATAAATTGGTACTGCAGGTGAACGGCTCTTACAGAAAGCATATAACTTCATCATTGACATTGTTATTGTGGTGCCATTAGAACCTGGGGAAGTTTCTATTGTCTGCTAACAATAAAACAGTGGAACCTTTGCTGAATGTCAGCCATTACAGCAACTGTATGAGAAAAAAATATATAAAAAAATATATATGTGTTGACTGCGCTCCCTTGTATTATGTGTTTTTAAAGTGCTTCAAGCAAAATATGCATTTAAATATACCACAATGAATTTATAAGTTTGTATACATTAGTGATAATAGAAGTAATAATAATAATTAATAAAAATCAATATTTTCTTCTGCTGTTCACCCGTGACTTCCAATATTAATTATTGCGTGCCTAAAAAACAAAATTAATTTAGGCAAAACAAACCAAACGAAACCAAAAAACAATAAATGTCCGTAGTAATTTCTGCTGGTGCTGAGAAAGCAATCTTCAGCATAAAAGTGTTTCAATCTTCCTAATTCCTGTGTCCGTGCTTCCTTTATCCACCACTATAGTGACGATACCACCACCACCATAAGAATTGGCCACTCACCAGATGTTGAGTGGCCTATTCTTATGGTGGTGGTGGTATCGTCACTATAGTGGTGGATAAAGGAAGCACGGACACAGGAATTAGGAAGATTGAAACACTTTTATGCTGAAGATTGCTTTCTCAGCACCAGCAGAAATTACTACGGACATTTATTGTTTTTTGGTTTCGTTTGGTTTGTTTTGCCTAAATTAATTTTGTTTTTTTGGCACGCAATAATTAATATTGGAAGTCACGGGTGAACAGCAGAAAAAAATATTGATTTTTATTAATTATTATTATTACTTCTATTATCACTAATGTATACAAACTTATAAATTCATTGTGGTATATTTAAATGCATATTTTGCTTGAAGCACTTTAAAAACACATAATACAAGGAAGCGCAGTCAACACATATATATTTTTTTTATATATTTTTTTCTCATACTTTTTTACAGGTTTTAATTTTAGTAGAACCTTATTTGACTGCAGCACACCACACAAATTCACACATCTTCACAAATTTGGATGGTTTGATTATAATATTATTTTAATTTGCGCCGGTAGACACTTATTTTAGAATATATACACATCACAGCAACTGGCTCTTGGGTTCTTGTCTAAAGCAGAGAAAAATTCACATGAGTTTGTTGTTCAGATTACGGCCGGCAAGAGAGAGGTTGCTGAGGGAAACATACTAATCGCTTGATCTGCTCTGACTGGTGCAGGTGGTATGCACTAACAGGAGAGGTATGAACATTCCTCTCCTTCCATAAGTGGTGCTGCAGGCTCAGCATGATCCCTTCCAAACATCTTCTATTTGAAAAGTCTTTCCTGGGGTTGTGCTCCAAGGAAATAAACTCTGCATGCTAACTATGGTATTATCCTTCCTGGAAAACAAAATAGTAGATGTGTTACCCATGTTTTTAAATAGTTTTGGTAGAACTCCTTACTTATAGTTTTCAGGAGCTCTTTATTTTCCATTGTGGCTGCAAACTCAGTGGTTACATCATAGCTGTTGTGCTAAAGGTATAATTGAATCAGAATTTAGGGGCTTGTTGTCATACTGTGTGATGTGATGCTGCATACCTTTGCTGCATAGTATTTCCCTCACAAGTTTGTGATGTGGACACTGTTTGATACAAGTATTGTGTCCATTTGACAGTATGTCTTGAAAGAAGAAACCCTTGGTAGATCTTCTAATTTTACTCAGACAGATATTGTCTATGATGACTCAGCCTAGGTCCAGGCATATGGCATCTTGCAGCCTGTTGATTCATTGGCGAACCCTGTGCACCCTTAGGATGTCTTTGCAAAGAAACAGTAGGATATTGGCATGTTCGTCAATGGCTGATATGTGGTTTGCTATGGATTTTGGGTGATGATAATGAGAGGCAGCTTATCATGTACATTGGTTGGAGGCTGAGTTGATGAGAGGGCTTCCCTTGTGGCTCTGGTCTAAGCATCCCTGAATGTGGTGAGAGAGGTACAAGGCTCAAAGAAGCATGTTTGCTGGTAGCTTTGTAGCGGGTGCCTGCCACGGTCAAAGACGTAGTCAAGGTGAGCCAGAGTCATACACTGTGAGGCAGCTGTGTGGAATCAGGCTTAGGTCAGTAGAAGGGAAGCAGGCAGAACAAGGTCCAGTAGCAGGCTGAGGTCAGTACCAGGAAAGTAAGCAAGGTCAGGAACAAGCCAGGTCAGAAACAGAAGATCAGTCAACAAAGCAGGAACATGGATCATGGGGAAGATGAAGAACATCCAGCAATCAGCACACACCACGATCTCCTTTAAATAGGCAGATTGGCACCAATGAAAAAGCACGCTGATGCGCCTACATGTGAGTGCACGCTGGACATTAGCCTAAGTTCATCTCTGTGCTGGTACATGTGAACAAGCATTAGCTTCATGGGAATGAACATTAGCTGTATTAAATTCCTAACACGACTGCAGGGGTAGGAATTGTACCTCTGCTGACTGGAATCTGGTTGCACTTTATAAGAGTGGGCAGTAGTATTTCTATGCTGCCGTTTAGAGGAACTAAACCACTGGTTTCATAACTGAGGCTTCTAATATGCCAGCACATGTGCCCAAGGTGTAAGGTAGGCTTTTCTTGTTATGTTTACCAGGTCAAAAATATTAGATCTTGCAGAAGATTGATTACTCTGAATGAAGTAATAGAATAGTATACAGTTCACCCTTGGGGTACACAAGAACCAAGCATATTTTGGCATAAGATTTGTTACAAAGACCTTTTCCTTAGACTTCAGTACATGCAGAATATACTAAGATAGTAGGGGGTGTTTAATTTGTGCTATCTTCGCATGGCTTTGCCACAGAGTGGTTATCTATGATAGGTTAGGTCGGTCTCTGCTCACTGAGCGGGGAGGGACCTGTCAGAGACTTGCTGATTCCTATGGGGAGATCGGACGAAAACGGACAGCATGTCTGTTTTCATCAGATCTCATCCGATCCGATCCGCCAGATGGATGGCTGAAAGTATCGCCATACGTCTGTCTTGAGTGGATCGGATGGCAAGCGGGTGTCAGCGGACACATCTCCCTTTGACACCCGCCTGCCCATATGGATCTGCCTGAAAACTGATTATTTAAAAAGACCCCGTCACAGACAATTCATGTCTACATAATTTGTGAGCATTTAATGCATTTTAGCATATTCTTTATCTATAATTGTCTTGCTTGTGTAGGGGCTTGCCGTGTGAAAAGGGGCCTTATAGTAGTCTTGCTAGGTGTTATGTGCAGCATTTAAAGCAAACTCCAAATTGTCTTTACATTCTTGCAGGTTTTTTTTCCTGAAGCCAATACATTTCTTAGGGGGTGTGGTTTAGCTTATTTGTTTTGATCAGTCTTTATAGGGTGCAGGTAGAAAATCAATCCTTTTTACTGTCACCAGACCTCTTTGGTCTCTGTGTGACATGCATGAACTTCCTGGGCTTTGAGAACCGGAATGGTTGGATTTACCATAGCATAAACTCAGGTAATTGTTTGGGCTGCAATTCTCCTGAAGAGCTCAGAGAAGTAGGAAAGAAGAGTAAAGAAATCTTAATTTTCATCCTTGTACTTTGATTCAAGTCCTGAATATTTATACTGAATGCCATATGGTAGATTGGAGACTATTAGGTTGACCCCACTATGGGTGCAGTGTACAGAGCTTTGTTAAGTGATGCCATTGCTGTGGAAGAAAGTGTTGAAAACTGACATTCTATAGAGGCATGCAACGAATATGCTGCAAAAAAATGCAAAGGAATGTCTGCTGACACTTCCACCGCCACTCTCACTAGCAGCTTGTTCTAAAACGTCCTCACCACCAGTGATGGAAGTAACTGAGTTAAAATAAACTGAGTTACCTAATTCAGTTACTTTAGAGGGTAACTAGTAATCTAACTGATTACTTTTCCCCTTGTGGTAACTCAGTTCCCATTACTTTGGCTTAGTTACCCCAATTACATCTACCGCCACTAGATGGCAGTAGTGTAATTCCGGTGTCTTGCCGAAAAAGTTCCCCCGCTGGATAAGGACCCCCTGTACTGCGCAGGGCTTGCGCAGTACGAAGGACTACGGAGCTTCCGAAAATTGCCGAACCTAAACAGCTCTGAGTGAACTCTACACCGCACAGGTGCAGTTAACATGTAATTGTACGAGGCGATGCCGCACGCTCCTGATGCTCGATGCTACTCTGCAAGGGGCGTCTATCGTGTAAGTAAGGGGCGGGTCTAGTATTACTGTAACCAAGGGGCGCATTTATTATTATTATTGTTATATATCGAGCTCTGCCCATTAATTTAACATTCGCCCTCTTCTGTAGCCATCCGCCCCCTTACACGATATAATAATAATAGACCCACCCCTTGCACCATATAATAATAGACCCGCCCCTTGCTTACACGCTATAACATACCTGCCCCTTGGTTAGAGTAATAATAGAGCAGCCCCTTGGTTACACGATATATAACAATAATAATAAATGCGCCCCTTGGTTACAGCAATGCTAGACCCGCCCCTTAGTTACACGTATAGAATATTTAAAAAAAAAAGTCAGTTACTTTGCTGCGTAACTAATTACTTTTCCAATGTAGTAACTGAGTTACTAACGCAATTACTTTTTGGGAGAAGTAATTTGTAACTTAACTAATTACTTTTTTAAAGTAAGATGACCAACACTGCTCACCACAGCTGTGGCATGCTCACATTGTCTGTTTCTTCAAAGCTTCTGTTTCTGCTTTCTTACATGCAGCTTTTACTTTCACCATCAGTTTCTGCTTCCATCTCTTTTTTCTTGGGAGTAGTTTCTGCTTCCATATTTGCTTTCTTGTTTGCTGATTCAGCTTCTACTCTTTTTACACTTCTTACATGCATCAGCCTCCATGCTTGTTTTGATCTCTGATATTTTTTGCATGCAGCTTCTCATTCTATCTCTGCTTTCTTGCATGTAACTTCTGCTTTCATCTCTGCTTTCTTGCATGCAGCTTATGCTTCTACCTGTTCAACTCATGCTTCCATATTTTATTATTTTGGGCAAAGACTGCTTGAGTTTTAACAGCTTCTGCCGTAATGTGTTTTTGGCTGAGAGTGGTAGATATTGATTGTAGAGACTTGGAGGATTTAGTGGAGCATTGTGTGCTTCTCTCTTGTGCTTTTGTGTTTGTTACAACAATTTAATTCTCCCCCTGACTCTTCAGTGTTGTACTGCTTTTAAAGATCAGTATATATAAGACACAGTCTCTAGATCTCATAGGTAAAAGTAAATTGTTTAACCGCTTGCCGACCAGCGCACAACGATATACGTTGGCACAATGGCACGGATGCGCAAATGGGCGTACCTGTATGTCCCCTTTAAGATGCGGCATTGACTCCATGACCGTGCCCATGGGTACTGCGGACTTGATGGTCGCGGGTGTCCCACGATCTCGTCACGGAGCAGCAGAACGGGGGGATGCCTATGCAAACAAGGCATTTCCCTGTTCTGCCTAATGACATGACAGAGATCCACTGTTCCCATCGGGAGCAGTGGATCACTGTTGTGTCAGTGTTAGCCCACCCCCCCACAGTTAGAACACCTCCCTAGGACACACTTAACCCCTGATCGCCCCCTAGTGTTTAACCCCTTCCCTGCCAGTGTCATTTACACAGTAATCAGTGCATTTTTATAGCACTGATCGCTGTATAAATGACAATGGTCCCAAAATAGTGTCAAAAGTGTCCGATGTGTCTAACATAATGTCACAGTCACAATAAAAATCGCAGATCGCCACCATTACTAATGAAAAAAAAATTACAATAAAAATGACATAAATCTATCCCCTATTTTGTAGACGCTATAACTTTTGCGCAAACCAATCAATATACGCTTATTGCGATTTTTTTACCAAAGATATGTAGAAGAATAGCTCTATTTGAGGGAAAAAAAGGAGGTAAATTTTGTTTGGGTGCAACGTCGTATAACTGCGCAGTTGTCAGTTAAAGCGGAGCAGTGCCGTATCGCAAAAAGTGCTCTGGTCAGGAAGGGGGTAAATTCTTCCGGGGCTGAAGTGGTTAAGAATTTCCTCTAGTTGTATTGCCTTATAAGTGGGTTGAGAGAGTGCAGACATGCAATTAACAGTCTTGATCATAGTTGATAAAAATTAGACAGCGGTTTTTCTCTGTCAGTCTTTTCTTTGTCAGTACACACGGTCGGAAATTCCGACCACAAAATCCGTCGGACTTTTTCCAACAGATTTTGTCCGACACTGGTGTTGCATACACACGGTCGGACAAAGTTGTTGGAAAATCCAATCATTCTGAACGTGGTGACGTTCGTTGCGTACGATGGAACTACGTAGAGGCTATTAGTCAATAGGTTTTGTCTCGTAATTTGATCTGAGCATGCGTGGCACTTTGTCCGTCGGAATTCTCTACACACAATCGGAAAAAGTCTGATCGGATTTTGTTGTCGGAAAATTTGAAAGCAGGATCTCAATTTTTTTCCGTCGGAAATTCCGATGGAAAAAGTCAGATGGAGCCCACACACGGTCCTACAACATGGTCCGATCCGACCGTGTGTACGGGGCATTATAGTTCTCTTGAATTTTCAAGTTAGCTTAGTTGAGCATGTTGCCTTTTATGCTTGGTTTGGGGTTTAATACCTGATCTAGAAGGAATTCTGATTCTTGCTGTGGATCAGCTTCCCTAAAGCATGCAATGTTGCTGCCATATCAGCAGTAAAAAAAAGGATCATTATTCAGGTAGTTAGCAGTGTTTTGCAAGGGAATGCAGGCATGTTGCACTATCACTATATTGTAGGCAGAAATGATGAGCTCCTGGGTTCAGCGCAAACACAGGTTCGGACCGAACTTTGCTTGTCCCGGCATCCATCCGAATGCCAGACTTTCAGACCATTCAGCAGTTCAGTTTTTCTCCTGCTACTCTGTATATGACAGCTTCCTTTTTCTGCTGTCAATGTTGTTAAGGCAGTGCCTAGTGCCAGAATCTGCCTTGCCCTTGCTCATTTACTAGCCAGGATTTCCCAGCCATGTAAACAAAATGTCAGGGGATGGGTAAAAGAAAACAGAATTGTATGGGATTCCCCCATGATTCATGCCAGGCTCTTCGGGTCTGCTTTGAATTTTAAGAGGGACCCCATGAAGGAAAAAAGTTAGGGGTTCCCCCCTAAATGCTATTGTCAAAATTATATTAAATTTTTCATTCCTAATTCACAAACATGCACACCCCACTGAACTATCCCAGACCACATTCCCCCAACATGAGTGGGTATCAGGTTAATGATAACAAGGGCCTTTTCCCTAGAACCATGGCCCAGTGATTGTGGGGGTCTGCAGACAAGGGGCTTATTGGAATCTGAAAGCCCCCTTTAACAATAAGGGGGCACCCTGATGCCTCTCCCCCATGTGAATGAGGAAAAATGCAAACATCATGGCTTCTTTTTTTGTGTTAAGTACCCAATTATCTATATATATACTAGACCCTTATCTACAGAAGTAAAGCAGCTCAATTGTCAACAATTTAAACAGCTTTTTTTTTTTAAATAAATGTCACTTTTGCTGATGAGCTGCTTCACGGGCAGGTTAGGGGCATCCCCTAGGCATGTTATTTAAAGGATTTTTTTTTTTTTTTTTATATATCTTTTTTTATCAAATTTTTTCCATTAATACAAATCAACATACATTTACAATTATATGAAAGGTGTCATCCTATTCCTTGTACATTCATATACATAACCGTTTACATCCTTGTGTCCTCATAAATTTACTAACCCCTTTCATCTCCCTAGTCTATCTCTATCTGTTCCACAACTACCAACTCATTCCTTCAAAAAAAAAAAAAAAAGGAAAAGGGAAGGGGGAAAAAAGGGAAAGCAAGGGGTCCCCTATCTCTCTCTTATTAAATCCCTCCATCCTGGATATAATATTTTAAATCGTAACCAGGTCTGCCAAGCATTGTTTGCTTCCTCTTTATTTACCTTTTCTTTTTCCATTCTTGTCTCCAGTTTACACATTTCGTCCATCTCCCTTTCCCATTCTTCTATATTAGGACTACTACTATTTTTCCATTTCCTGGCGATAATAGTTCGTGCTGCTGTTAGAAAAAATTTCAGAGTTCCCTTTCTCACCCTTTTTACCGATCCCATATTCATGGAGATTACCGACATCAAAATGTCAGGTTTGAGTTCTATTCCTGTCATCAACGCGTATGTTTTGTATATCTGTTCCCAGAAGTTGTATACTCCGGGGCAGTCAAACCATATATGTGACATTGTTCCGACGGCTTGGAGGCATCTCCAACATATATTACTGTTCTCAGGATCAATTTTATTCATATCTGTTGGGCATCGATACCATCTTGTCAACAATTTATAGTTTCTTTCTTGATCTCTGCTGGATTTAGATAGTTTGTGAATAATTTTAAAGGCTTCCTTCCATTTTTCTTTAGGGATGTCTATTTCTAATTCTTCTTCCCACCTTTTTATATATATGATCTCTTTTATATTGTTATTTTTCATTAAATATTTATATACAGTAGACAGGTTATGGGTCGATTTCTGTTCTTCTATTAGTATTTCTTCGAGGGCTAATAACAGTCTACTTATTGCATCTTCTTTTGCTATACAGGAGATGTATTTATTTAATTGCCAATACTGAATCCAGTTGTTTTTATAATCTATACCCATATCTTCAAACCGCATTAACCTATCTTGCTCAATTATGTCTCTTATTCTGATATCTTGTTCTTTCTTCCATTTTAGGAAGGTTCCTATTTTCATTGCTAATGGAAATTCAGGATTATCAAATAAGGGGGTCATTGGCCCTATATATGTTGTTCCTTTGCCTAGTCTTATTAGTCCGTCCCATACCTTCAGTACCCGGCCTGCAAAGTACGACATATCTCGGTCTGGTGGACGTTTCTCTTTTCTAATCCATGGCAAGGACTTTAAGCTAATAGTTGAGATCTCTTTTTCCAGACTGACCCATTCTTTAGATTCTTCATTTTGGAACCAGTCTATTAGTCTAGTTATTAAGGCCGCCTTTAGATATGTCAAAATATCTGGAAGTGCCAGTCCACCTTCCTCCTTAGAGCGGGTCAGTATTGACCTGCTTATTCTAGCGGGTTTACCGGCCCAGATAAAGCTTCCTATAATTTTGCGTATTTGATTTAAGATTTTCTTTATGGGGAAGAGAGGTATAGCCTGGAATATATATAAAATCTTAGGTAGGATATCCATTTTTATTATGTTTATCCTCCCTATCCAGGAGTGGTTCCCTTTTGCATATTGTTGTAGTAGCTTACTTATTTTATTTATGATTGGAAGGTAATTAAGTTCATATAATTTGTCTAGATCTTTGGGGATATAAATTCCTAAGTATTTTACAGCTATAGGTTGCCATTTAAAAGGGAAATTAACCCTAATTATTTCTATTTTATTTTCAGGGAGTATAATATCCATTATTTCGGATTTATTGTAGTTTACTTTGAAATTACTAACTCTGGCAAAGTTATCGAATTCTTGTATTAAGTTGGGGAGTGTTATTACCGGATTTGTTATATATACCAGTAAGTCGTCTGCGTAAACAGACAGTTTGTACTCCGTCTCCCCTACCCTTAGCCCCTGTATGTCTTTATTGTTCCGAATGGCTATTGCTAAATGTTCCATAACCAGAACATATAGTAGGGGAGACAGAGGACAACCCTGTCTAGTTCCGTTAGTTATCATTATAGGCTCAGAGATCTCTCCTGCTGCTCTAATTTTAGCAATGGGTTTTTGGTATATTACCATTATTTTTTCTAGTAACTTTGGTCCTATTCCCCACTGTTTTAGTGTCTCTTCGAGAAAACACCATCCCACCCTGTCAAACGCCTTTTCGGCGTCTACCGTCAGTAGACAGGATGGGATGTGTGTCTCCGAGCATAGTCAATGAGCCTTACCGTTTTGGAAGTATTATCTCTTGCTTCTCTCCCCTTTACAAAGCCCGCTTGGTCTAGGTGTATATAACTTGGAAGTATGGGGGTTAGTCTGTTGGCTATGATTTTTGAATATATCCTGAGATCAATGTTTGTCAGTGAGATGGGTCGGTAACTGTTACAACTAGTAAGATCTTTTTCGGGTTTGGGTATTAAAGAGATATAGGCCTGCATTCCTTGTGGGACGAAGGGTTGATTAATTGTTACTTCATTAAATAAGCGCTTCAGGATTGGGACTAGTAGATCTCTGAGCATTTTGTAAAATCTTGGGGTAAAGCCATCCGGGCCTGGACTTTTCCCTATTACTAGAGAGTCCACTACCATTTTAATTTCATCTTCTGTTATTTCCTCTTCGAGCTGTTCTTTTTCAGACATTGTTAGTGTTTGTATCGGGGTGTTTTTTATATATTTTTGTACCTGCTGTTGATAGTCTTCAGGATTCCTTTCTGCCACAGGATTGGGGATATTGTATAACTTAGCGTAAAAATTACGAAAAGTATCAACAATCTCTTTTGGTTTATAAACATAGTTACCCGTTTCATCTTTAATTTTTACGATTGAGGTTAAATTTGTTTGCTGGTGTATCTTCTTCGCCAATAGTTTCCCCGGTTTGTTCCCTTGAACATAATTCAAAGACCGTAATTTGTCTCGGCTTAATAGTGTTTCTTCATCTAATAATGTTTTCAGCTCGTTTGTTTTGGTGGTTAGTTCTCCTAGTAGCTCCTGCCCCAATTTTTGCTTGTGTTCTTTGCCTATTCTTTCTATATCTTTTGATAATTGAAATATTTTATTACCTTTCATTTTTTTTAATCTGGACCCATGTTTGATAAATAGACCTCTTATGATACATTTTAGAGTTTCCCATTGATTGGGTAGGGAGGTATTGTCTTCCAAGTGATCTGCCAAGAAGTTCGTTATTGCTTCTCTGATCTCTGTTAGGCAAGTATCATCAAATAACAAATTGTCATTAAGTCTCCAAGAATTCCTAGCTCTTTTTCCTTTGTCTATAGTCAGAGTGATGTAAATAGGTGTGTGGTCTGACCAAATCGCACTGCCGATCTCTGGGGAGGAAAGTTCCGGCAGCCCTTGTTGGTTTACCAGAAGGTAATCTAATCGGTGGTAGGTTCCATGGACCTTTGATAGGAACGTATAGTCCCTATCTCCCGGATGGGCCATTCTCCATGTATCTACCAGATGGTATCTATTTAACATTTCTGCAAATTTTTTCCTTTCCATATTTTTATCTTTTTTTGGGGGGGCTGAGGTGTCTAATTCGGGGTTGAAGATAAAGTTAAAGTCTCCACCGATTATAGTGATCCCTTCTGCTTTATTCATTAAATCTGTAAGGAGTTTCGTACCATATTCAATTTGATCATAATTAGGCAAATATACGTTGATGAGGGTATATTTTTTGCCAAATATATTGACTTTCAACAGAAGCCCTCTTCCGTCTTTATTCCTATAGACTTCTAATATTTGATGTGGTACGGATTTGTGTATTGTGATAGCCACCCCTCTAGATTTTGAGTATGCGAAAGAGTCATGGTACCAAGTTGGATAATGCCTATTTCGGATAGTAGGTATATGGTCTGTACAGAAATGTGTCTCTTGGAGCATAAGGATACCAATATTTTGTCTATGGCATGACTGGAGAACTTGAAGTCTTTTAGAGGGTGCATTTAATCCTCTAATATTGTATGAGCATATTTTTATCATGCTGAGGATTCCACCACGCTGGAAGGAGGAGCGAGAGAGAGAGAGGGAGGAGGGGGAAAGGGGAGGGAAAGAAAAAAAAAAAAAAAGGGGGAGGTATATACTTTCTAAGTTATATACCTTATGTCAAATTACACTCATTCCATTCACACTACATACATTTATGTCCTAAATCTACGACTAATCTAAGTCAATCCTTAATAAATAAGGTCCCTATTTGGGGTACATGAACACGTCCCGGAGCAGATCAGTGCCCTCCCCAATCAAATTTGTTGGTTGTATATACTTTATATTTTATATAAACGAGAAAAAAAGGGAAGAAAAGATAAGAAGAAAAAAGGGCAATATCCTATATAGTCATAGTGGGGGGGGAGAGAGAGGGAAGAAGGGGGAACAGGAGGGGGGAGGGGAAAAAAAAAAAAAAAAAAAAAAAAGGGAAGGGCTGTAGACAGAGAAAAAGGGACAAAAAATCTCTATTACATAATATATTTTCCTCCATCTGGTATATATATACATAATTACATGTCTATAGTGTGTCTGTCCCGATGGTTTGAGTCTTATCGTTATCCAGGTCCTTGACCCCCACCCCGAAAGAAGAAAGAAAAAAAAAAAAAAAAGGTGAAAAGTGAAGATTTATACATTTGCATATTTGTGCTATCTTTATTGTCCGTGTTGGGCAATGGGAAAAAAGAGAGAAAAGAAAAAAAAAAAAAAAAAACCGAGTAGAAAGTGAAAATTTATACTATTTACATATTTGTGCTATCTTTATTGTCCATATTGGACATTGAAAAAATTCCCGAAGAGGAAAAAAAAAAAAAAAAAACAGTGAAGATTTACTTTAGTGTTCATTTGTGTAGTGCCTTCTTTATTGTCCAAGATGGACAGTGCAAGAAAAGAAGAAAAAAAAAAAAAAAAAAAAAAAAAAAAAAAATAGTTTTTCTTTCTTTCGGGGAGGGGGACAACCCCGAAATGGATCCTCTTATTTCTGTTCTTATCTTTTACATCTCCAACGGTGGAAGGAAACTCCTACGTAATATGTCTACAAATGTCCATTTTGTGTTCCTTCAAGTATATGTCCGTATATATATATATATATATCATTATTCATTTGGTTCTTACAGTCTTACATTCTTATATTCATTAACCCTTATTTTAAAAAACCAGAAAACAGACATTTAAAGGAATTTTTAATGTTTTACTTTGAGCATTATTAAAATCACTGCTGCCTGGCCTGGTAAATGTTCCCCAGGGCAATGTCCAGCCCCCTATGTCATTTGTTTGGCATTCCCTTGCCTAATGGCCTAGAAAATGGCCAAAACCAACTTTTGGCATTCGACTCTCATTTAGTCCTCGTTCCCACAGAACACAGGTTTGAAAACGTGCGAGTTCAGCTGAACTCGCACAATTTCAAACCCGCATTTCATTGCGAGTTCGGGGGTAATTTGAAGACTGTATTTGTGTGGGTTCATGGACAGGTGTTTATTGAAATTTCCTCCGAAGTCACCAAAAATAGTGCAGGAACTACTTTTGGAAATTGGTGCAGCGCGGCAAAGTCGGCGTTGCACCGATTAGGACAGTGCTGTTTCCGGCAATAGGCTGAGATATGGCATGCGATTTGACATGTCATATTGCATGTCAAATTGCACCGATGTGAACAGGGCTAAATCCAGTGTGGGTTAAATTCAGCACCCAAACTTCTGTGATGTTAATTGAACCCTGCTCAAACCAAACCGAGATAGGCAGGTAGGAATCAAAATGGCACATGGTTATGCACCAAGCCTCTACAGTATGCAATGTATAATGCACAAACTTATTTGTATGACACAGTTCCAATAAATAGTTATTGCAGTATCGCTATGTTGAACATAGCTTGCTGATACACTGTATACAGGCCTGTATGACAATGGCTGTGGTACTGCACTGTCCTTCAGCTGCTGTATTTTCAGGGTTCATGTATAACATCTTAAAATGTATTTCAGAGCTATCATGGATCTTTTGACTGTTCTGCTTCCCCAGTATAAGCATTGGAGGCATGATCTCTGTAACTAATGAAGCTGTAGGGAGATATGAATAACTTACAATCTTAAAAGCGTTGACAAAATTACACTTTGAAAATTATTGAGAAGTTGAATCCAAAACTCTACAGATCTTAGCAACACTGAACAATCAGATACAGTAGGTCAAAACTAAAGATGAGCTTAAAGATTACATTATCATTTACTGGCCAGTAATCCCCAGTATTGTAAACAAAGCATCCAGGATAAGCAAAAAAAACAGCATATAATTCACCCCTAATTCTCCCTAAGACTCTAGAAGCCCCCTATAATAATAAGGGGGCACCCAGATACTGCCCCCCTCCACACAGAAATTAGTAAGGTATACATAGTACCCCCACTCATTCATGAAAATTAAAAGACCATTTTCATTAAAAAAAATACCCACTATGTACAGTACATCTATTGTCAATCATGTCATCCTCTGATGCAGTCCAACGCCAATCATAATGGTCAATACCCTCTGAACTGCAAAAAAAAGAAAACTACTAGGATGACTGCTTGTCCATGAATGACAGCTCCAGTGGATGGCTAAACTAAGTATAAACAAAAGAGTGTGGTCTCTTGGGTGACATCATTGACCAATATGGGCATTACCATAATTGGTAATTGACTACCACTTCATATATTCACTTCTCCACCTCCTTAGTCCTAAACACAGCTAAACACACTATGAAGAAAACAACGTTTTAATACTTTAAAGGATCCCAATCGCAAAAATATTTATTGTTCAATGTGCATAAACATGCACCCTGCTGGAATTCCACCCCAACACATTTTACCCAAATGGGATTATGCATACAGGTTAGTTGGTCAGAGTGTTTTAGTTAGCCTTCTTAGACTGTGCATTAAATTAAAGATTTTTAGCTTCACATATTTTAAGACAGGTAAAGCTTAACAAATGCACCAAATTAATCCAGGCATTTATAGGAACAATGGTTCATGTGAAATGCTAAACTTTACTGACAAGTTCATTAAACTGCATGCTACCTGGAAGCTTACACTGTAAGCAATTTGGAAAGAGCAACAGCACCCTAGTGCAGTGGCGGCCGGTGCTCTATAATTTGGGGGGCCACCCCCTGTTGGGAGATGAGTCGGCCCACCCCCCTCCCCAGAGGAAATGCTGGGAATGTGGGGAATGTGCCCCCCTATTGCAAGATGGATGGCCTTACCTCCTCATTCCAATCTCCCCTCCCAAGTCTGAGTCGGGGTGCGCCACTGTGGGTGAGCTATTACTGGTGGATGGTGAGTCGGCGGGTCTTCTCCTTTGGCCCTGCTCTCTGCTCGCCTCTCTCCTCCTCCTCCTCCCTCCTCCCTCCTCCAAGGCATCCAATAGGATTGCCTAGCATTTTGGCCAATCAGGAAATGGGTCTCATAACCCGCATCCTGATTGGCTGTTTTGAATTAGTGTGAGAATAGCAAATATTCATTCATACACAACTGGGTGGGCTTGGAGTGCAGTGCTCTGTGCCCCGAGCCCACCCTTTTTTGAAGCCTATTAGAGCATCTGACATTAATCACGTGCTTAACCCCCCCCCCCCATCGGAATCCATGGTCCGGCGTCTGGATAGGCAGGTCGGGGCCTGTGCCCCCATTTTGGATGGGCTGCCACTGCCCTAGTGTCTAGTGTGAGTTTTAGGCATCACTAGGGCCCATTTAGATCTATATAGCCCGTAAACACTAAACCCTGTTAACTTGTGTCACATTAAGGCAGTCTATCTAATTAAATGGGCCACCAGCACACTGCAATGAACAGAAAATAGTTACATCGTTAGCTAGGCTGAAAAAAGACAAAAGTCCATCCAGTTCAACCATAAAAAAAAAGAAACAATAAATAAAAATAAAAAATATCGTACAATCCAATATACCCAATTCTCTACCCACAGTTGATCCAGAGGAAGGCAAAAAAAAACCCCAGCAGAGCATGCTCCAATCTGCTACAGCAGGGGAAACAAAAATCCCTTCCTGATCCCCCAAGAGGCAATTGGATTTTCCTTGGATCAACTTTACCTATAAATGTTAGTACCCAGTTATATTATGTACATTTAGGAAAGTATCCAGGCCTTTCTTAAAGCAATCTACTGAGTTAGTCAGAACCACCTCTGGAGGGAATCTATTCCACATTTTCACAGCTCTTACTGTGAAGAAACCTTTCCGTATTTGGAGATGAAATCTCTTTTCCTCTAGACGTAAAGAGTGCCCCCTTGTCCTCTGTGTTGACCGTAAAGTGAATAACTCAACACCAAGTGCACTATATGGACCCCTTATATATTTGAACATGTTGATCATATCCCCTCTTATTCTCCTCTTATCAAGAGTGAATAAATTCAGTTCCTCTAATTTTTCCTCATAGCTGAGCTCCTCCATGCCTCTTATCAGTTTGGTTGCTCTTCTCTGCACTTTCTCCAGTTCCCCGATATCCTTTTTGAGAACTGGTGCCCAAAACTGAACTGCATATTCCATATGAGGTCTTACTAATGATTTGTACAGGGGCAAAATTATATCTCTCTCTCTCTGGAGTCCATACCTCTCTTAATACAAGAAAGGACTTTGCTCGCTTTGGAAACTGCAGCTTGGCATTGCATGTTATTATTGAACTTATGATCTACCAAAACCCCCAGATCCTTCTCCACTACGGATTCCCCCAGTTGTACTCCCCCTAGTATGTATGATGCATGCATATTCTTAGCCCCCAAGTGCATAACTTTACATTTATCAACATTAAACCTCATCTGCCACATAGTCGCCCAATTAGACAAAGCATTGAGGTCAGCTTGTAAATTGGAGACATCCTGTAAGGACGTTATTCCACTGCATAGCTTGGTGTCATCTGCAAAGACAGAGATGTTACTTTTGATTACTTTTGAAAATGAGACATATACTCTGACATAACACACCACAATGAACAGTACTGTGTTACCATGTTTTTGTGTGATGCAATGGAAATATGTTCTGTTAGTACCACTGAAAATGAATGTCACTACCATTCCTCATTAATTACAAAAACATGTGTGCGGATAGGCCCCTTACAGTTTTTTCTCAAAATAAAATGGAAATAAAAAGAGAATTCTCTCTTCCTCCTGAGGAACTTTTAGAGACTTTTTAGAATGAAAAATGTAAAAAAAATGTTCACTGGCAGCAAGGCTAACACGTTACAGCATATAAGGCTCTTCTCTAATTAGTCTGATACAATGGTACTCTGATCACCACCAGTCTAAACCTGAGTTGTTACTACAAGATCTAATTACGTTTTTTTCCAGAGTTTTTAAAATCAGAAATGACACTGCGAGCATGAAAAACAGTTCAGCAGTCTCCTACTCTCCTAGATGTAACTGATGCTGATGTGTACAATGCTTCTGTCTAACTGCCACTATTCTTCCCCTCTATTCTACCTATCCTATAACATGTAAAATAGCAATAGCAATCTCCTTCTGCTTACTAAGCTTATCCTATTTCCTGTGTTGAAAGGGGATGATGGGTATCCTTGCCAGTGGCATAAAAACATATATGTGGCAACAAAAGTATATTAAATTGTTGTATTGGGGATACCAAATTATCTACAGTATGAGCACCCCTGTCAACTGAAACAACCAGATCTGCCATGCTATCTGACACAGATTGATTTATTCAACCCTATATGCTACTGGCCAAAATGCATCAAATGTGGTGGCACTGAATTAAACAAGTGATTGAATATTTCTTACTGATCACAAAGTATATTTATTAAATGTGCTTGTTAATATTTATTAGGAACAGTGTCCGAACACCTATTTTATAAACAATAGAATTTAGTCATACAATAGGTCACAATTTAGACTAGAATTATAGTCTATGATAAATGGTATGAAAAGGTCATCAAAGCTTACAAGATGATGTAACTAACATTGTGTTAATTGAACTTCAATTAATTAATCTATGCATATTCTCTGATATGCTGGGGAAAAAATCTAAATGTTGTGATTCCTGTGTAATTAATAGAATTCTATGAATTACATTAATTTCCAGTTCTGTTATCAAAAATAAAGACTGACCACATCTACACATCTGCTAAGCATGGCAAACAGTTTTGCAAAGGTGATTTAGACATCTATGTTAGATGAGCGTAAAACAGGATTAAAGTGAGTTGCTGGAAATAAATATTAGATGAGATGGATGATTAAGCGAAGCAGAAGCCTTTTTGCCAATACACACGTCATTCTAATCTTGATCACCTTGAAATGTTTCATTTTGAAATTCTAATAGTGGCATGTAAAATCTGTTGCTGAAAATAAATTTGTAATAAACACTGAGCTCATTCAACTAGCAGACAGAACAGAACATTTGTCAAACCGCATATAAATTTAGAGAGAAAGAAAATCATAGCAAATGGTACAGTGGAATTTGCGCTGCTTTTCACATTTCTTCTCTGTGATTGATTGCGATTGAAAACTTTGGAGCTGGACTCCAAAATACGACAGTTATAGAAGTAAATAGAACACTAATCTGCCCATTCCAAATGTCAATTTAGAATGTCGCTTCCTTATGTCTTGCCATTTCTTTGGTCGCGAAGTCTAAAAGAGAGAAGCAAGGTCTTATTCCATTAACCTTTTATGTGAAACACTGAGAAAAAGTCAAAGGTAAACCTTATCTTAATTGGAAAAGATTTTTATCATCCTGGCCTATGTACGTCCTAATATAAACCTGTAATATCAACTGTTTGAGCCCAGCTATTCTGACGCATCATAATTACATGTTTTTTTTGTAAAAACTGTATGGGTAAGGCCCAGTTTAAAACCTTTATGTTCCTCTCATTTATACCAAAACAGTCCTAAAAATTGTGGCCCCAGTGGAAAATGCTAAGTCTTCAAGTGTAAAGTTGATAGACAGACTTTTTATTAAGATAAATAAAGATAGTGTGTATATAATATTAGGCAAATTAAAAACACGTGCCATAAAAAGAACTCTTATCATACAAAATAAGTGCTCAAACAAGTGAAATAAAGTCCACCCCACAGATGCAGCCAGTGATCTACACATAAAATGTGTTTCCTTCTTCCACCACATACTGTAATGCCGCGTACACAAGATCGGAAATTCGGCCAGCAAAAGACCGATGAGGGATTTTGGTCGGAAAATACGACTGTGTGTGAGCAGGTTCTCTATTTTTCGGTCGGAAAAAGTTCTGATTGGAAATTCCGATCGTCTGTAGCAATTCCGACGCGCAAAATTCCTACGCATGCTCGGAAACAATTTGACGCATGCTCGGAAGCATTGAACTTAATTGTCTCGGCTCGTCGTAGTGTTGTACGTCACTGCGTTCTTGCCGGTCAAAAGTTCAGCAAACTTTTGTGTGACCGTGTGTATGCAAGCCAGGCTTGAGTGGAATTCCGTCGTAAAAACCATCCAAGATTTTTCAGATGGAAATTCCGCTCATGTGTACGTGGCATTAGTGTTACAAAGCAGCTTACCAAAAAGTCAGACCCAATAAAAGAGGTCTGAATGCGCTCAGTGCAGCCAATGAAGGATCTCCGGGTAGAGCAATAGCGGTGATGTTTTCAAGCTTGCTTATCAGCTGGAGCGAAGTGCTGTTTGGTTTGCATTTGTTTCTGGTGAGTACATTTCTATTTGATGCAATGAATGAAAATATTTTGGTATACACTATTGACTACTGTTAATTAGGGATGGGCCCGGTGCTCGATGCGAACCCATGTTCGCATCGAGCACCGGGTGTTCGCTCGCTCGGCGAGCCCAGAACTATTTTGGCCGCTCGCATCACGTTCGTGTGTTGCGCGCGGCCCCGCAATGCATTGCGGCCGGCGCGGCCGGCGCAGTGCATTGCTGGCTGATGATTGGCCAAGCATGCACTGTGACCCCGCATGCTTGGCCAATCACAGCGCCGGAAACTCGAAGAGCCATAATTGGCTACAGGCAGGACGCCTGTAGCCAATTACAGCTCAGGGGCTTTAGTACACGCCCCCCCCTATAAAAGGCCGCCACGCCGTCTGCGCCGGTCACATGCTGTTCCGGCGTAGATAGAGCAGGATAGTTCTGTGACACTCTGCTGGATTTAGTTAGTTAGAGAGATTTACTTAGAGAGATTGAGTTAGATAGATTCATTTAGAAAGATTGATTTAGAAAGAGGGGCTTGTAGTGTGTTCGTGGCAGGCAGGCAGAGCTCCTATATTTTGTTCCCAGAAGCACCTATAGGACTTGTAGTGTGTTCGTGGCAGGCAGGCAAGCTCCTATATTTTGTTCCCAGAAGCACCTATAGGACTTGTAGTGTGTTCGTGGCAGGCAGGCAGAGCTCCTATATTTTGTTCCCAGAAGCACCTATAGGACTTGTAGTGTGTTCGTGGCAGGCAGGCAGAGCTCCTATATTTTCTTCCCAGAAGCACCTATAGGACTTGTAGTGTGTTCGTGGCAGGCAGGCAGAGCTCCTATATTTTGTTCCCAGAAGCACCTATAGGACTTGTAGTGTGTTTGTGGCAGGCAGGCAGAGCTCCTATATTTTCTTCCCAGAAGCACCTATAGGACTTGAAGTGTGTTAGTCCCATCACACAGAGATCATATATTTTGTTCCCAGAAGCACCTATAGGACTTGAAGTGTGTTAGTCCCATCACACAGAGATCATATATTTTGTTCCCAGAAGCACCTATAGGACTTGAAGTGTGTTAGTCCCATCACACAGACCTATATTTTCTTCCCAGAAGCACCTATAGGACTTGAAGTGTGTTAGTCCCATCACACAGAGATCATATATTTTGTTCCCAGAGGCACCTATAGGACTTGAAGTGTGTTAGTCCCATCACACAGACCTACATTTTCTTCCCAGAAGCACCTATAGGACTTGAAGTGTGTTAGTCCCATCACACAGAGATCATATATTTTGTTCCCAGAAGCACCTATAGGACTTGAAGTGTGTTAGTCCCATCACACAGAGATCATATATTTTGTTCCCAGAAGCACCTATAGGACTTGAAGTGTGTTAGTCCCATCACACAGACCTATATTTTGTTCCCAGAAGCACCTATAGGACTTGAAGTGTGTTAGTCCCATCACACAGACCTATATTTTCTTCCCAGAAGCACCTATAGGACTTGAAGTGTGTTAGTCCCATCACACAGAGATCATATATTTTGTTCCCAGAAGCACCTATAGGACTTGAAGTGTGTTAGTCCCATCACACAGACCTATATTTTCTTTCCAGAAGCACCTATAGGACTTGAAGTGTGTTAGTCCCATCACACAGAGATCATATATTTTGTTCACAGAAGCACCTATAGGACTTGAAGTGTGTTAGTCCCATCACACAGACCTATATTTTCTTCCCAGAAGCACCTATAGGACTTGAAGTGTGTTAGTCCCATCACACAGAGATCATATATTTTGTTCCCAGAAGCACCTATAGGACTTGAAGTGTGTTAGTCCCATCACACAGACCTATATTTTCTTCCCAGAAGCACCTATAGGACTTGAAGTGTGTTAGTCCCATCACACAGAGATCATATATTTTGTTCCCAGAAGCACCTATAGGACTTGAAGTGTGTTAGTCCCATCACACAGACCTATATTTTCTTCCCAGAAGCACCTATAAGACTTGAAGTGTGTTAGTCCCATCACACAGAGATCATATATTTTGTTCCCAGAAGCACCTATAGGACTTGAAGTGTGTTAGTCCCATCACACAGACCTATATTTTCTTCCCAGAAGCACCTATAGGACTTGAAGTGTGTTAGTCCCATCACACAGAGATCATATATTTTGTTCCCAGAAGCACCTATAGGACTTGAAGTGTGTTAGTCCCATCACACAGACCTATATTTTCTTCCCAGAAGCACCTATAGGACTTGAAGTGTGTTAGTCCCATCACACAGAGATCATATATTTTGTTCCCAGAAGCACCTATAGGACTTGAAGTGTGTTAGTCCCATCACACATAGATCATATATTTTGTTCCCAGAAGCACCTATAGGACTTGAAGTGTGTTAGTCCCATCACACAGACCTATATTTTCTTCCCAGAAGCACCTATAGGACTTGAAGTGTGTTAGTCCCATCACACAGAGATCATATATTTTGTTCCCAGAAGCACCTATAGGACTTGAAGTGTGTTAGTCCCATCACACAGACCTATATTTTCTTCCCAGAAGCACCTATAGGACTTGAAGTGTGTTAGTCCCATCACACAGAGATCATATATTTTGTTCCCAGGAGCACCTATAGGACTTGAAGTGTGTTAGTCCCATCACACAGAGATCATATATTTTGTTTCCAGATGCACCTATAGGACTTGAAGTGTGTTAGTCCCATCACACAGACCTATATTTTCTTCCCAGAAGCACCTATAGGACTTGAAGTGTGTTAGTCCCATCACACAGAGATCATATATTTTGTTCCCAGAAGCACCTATAGGACTTGAAGTGTGTTAGTCCCATCACACAGACCTATATTTTCTTCCCAGAAGCACCTATAGGACTTGAAGTGTGTTAGTCCCATCACACAGAGATCATATATTTTGTTCCCAGAAGCACCTATAGGACTTGAAGTGTGTTAGTCCCATCACACAGACCTATATTTTCTTCCCAGAAGCACCTATAGGACTTGAAGTGTGTTAGTCCCATCACACAGAGATCATATATTTTGTTCCCAGAAGCACCTATAGGACTTGAAGTGTGTTAGTCCCATCACACAGACCTACATTTTCTTCCCAGAAGCACCCATAGGACTTGAAGTGTGTTAGTCCCATCACACAGAGATCATATATTTTGATCCCAGAAGCACCTATAGGACTTGAAGTGTGTTAGTCCCATCACACAGACCTATATTTTCTTCCCAGAAGCACCCATAGGACTTGAAGTGTGTTAGTCCCATCACACAGAGATCCTATATTTTGTTCCCAGAAGCACCTATAGGACTTGAAGTGTGTTAGTCCCATCACACAGACCTATATTTTCTTCCAAGAAGCACCTATAGGACTTCTAGTGTGTTAGTGGCATCACACAGAGCTCCTCTATTTTCTTTGCAGAAGCACCCATAGGACTTCTAGTGTGTTAGTGGCATCACACAGAGCTCCTATATTTTCTTCTCAGCAGCACCCACAGGACTTCGAGTGTGTTAGTGGCATCACACAGAGCTCCTCTATTTTCTTTGCAGAAGCACCCATAGGACTTCTAGTGTGTTAGT
This sequence comes from Lithobates sylvaticus, assembly GCA_028564925.1. Classification (NCBI taxonomy): domain Eukaryota; kingdom Metazoa; phylum Chordata; class Amphibia; order Anura; family Ranidae; genus Lithobates; species Lithobates sylvaticus. The sequence continues at coordinate 354,572,602 of CM053027.1, read as the reverse complement.
GGCATCACACAGAGCTCCTATATTTTCTTCTCAGCAGCACCCACAGGACTTCTAGTGTGTTAGTGGCATCACACAGAGCTCCTCTATTTTCTTTGCAGAAGCACCCACAGGACTTCTAGTGTGTTAGTGGCATCACACAGAGCTCCTCTATTTTCTTTGCAGAAGCACCCATAGGACTTCTAGTGTGTTAGTGGCATCACACAGAGCTCCTATATTTTCTTCTCAGCAGCACCCACAGGACTTCTAGTGTGTTAGTGGCATCACACAGAGCTCCTCTATTTTCTTTGCAGAAGCACCCACAGGACTTCTAGTGTGTTAGTGGCATCACACAGAGCTCCTCTATTTTCTTTTCAGAAGCACCCATAGGACTTCTAGTGTGTTAGTGGCATCACACAGAGCTCCTATATTTTCTTCTCAGCAGCACCCACAGGACTTCGAGTGTGTTAGTGGCATCACACAGAGCTCCTCTATTTTCTTTGCAGAAGCACCCATAGGACTTCTAGTGTGTTAGTGGCATCACACAGAGCTCCTATATTTTCTTCTCAGCAGCACCCACAGGACTTCTAGTGTGTTAGTGGCATCACACAGAGCTCCTCTATTTTCTTTGCAGAAGCACCCACAGGACTTCTAGTGTGTTAGTGGCATCACACAGAGCTCCTCTATTTTCTTTGCAGAAGCACCCATAGGACTTCTAGTGTGTTAGTGGCATCACACAGAGCTCCTATATTTTCTTCTCAGCAGCACCCACAGGACTTCGAGTGTGTTAGTGGCATCACACAGAGCTCCTCTATTTTCTTTGCAGAAGCACCCATAGGACTTCTAGTGTGTTAGTGGCATCACACAGAGCTCCTATATTTTCTTCTCAGCAGCACCCACAGGACTTCTAGTGTGTTAGTGGCATCACACAGAGCTCCTCTATTTTCTTTGCAGAAGCACCCATAGGACTTCTAGTGTGTTAGTGGCATCACACAGAGCTCCTATATTTTCTTCTCAGCAGCACCCACAGGACTTCTAGTGTGTTAGTGGCATCACACAGAGCTCCTCTATTTTCTTTGCAGAAGCACCCATAGGACTTCTAGTGTGTTAGTGGCATCACACAGAGCTCCTATATTTTCTTCTCAGCAGCACCCACAGGACTTCTAGTGTGTTAGTGGCATCACACAGAGCTCCTCTATTTTCTTTGCAGAAGCACCCACAGGACTTCTAGTGTGTTAGTGGCATCACACAGAGCTCCTCTATTTTCTTTGCAGAAGCACCCATAGGACTTCTAGTGTGTTAGTGGCATCACACAGAGCTCCTATATTTTCTTCTCAGCAGCACCCACAGGACTTCGAGTGTGTTAGTGGCATCACACAGAGCTCCTCTATTTTCTTTGCAGAAGCACCCATAGGACTTCTAGTGTGTTAGTGGCATCACACAGAGCTCCTATATTTTCTTCTCAGCAGCACCCACAGGACTTCTAGTGTGTTAGTGGCATCACACAGAGCTCCTCTATTTTCTTTGCAGAAGCACCCATAGGACTTCTAGTGTGTTAGTGGCATCACACAGAGCTCCTATATTTTCTTCTCAGCAGCACCCACAGGACTTCTAGTGTGTTAGTGGCATCACACAGAGCTCCTCTATTTTCTTTGCAGAAGCACCCATAGGACTTCTAGTGTGTTAGTGGCATCACACAGAGCTCCTATATTTTCTTCTCAGCAGCACCCACAGGACTACCGACTACAATGGCTGGAAGACCGCCAAGGGGAGGCAGAGCGTGCAGAGCCAAGAACACAGGGCAGGCAGGCTCTGTTTCTAGTGGACGTGGCCGTGGCCGTGGCCGTGGACGTGGTCGTGCATCGTCATCAGCGCGTGGCCATGGGACACGCGCGTCTTTGTTTTCGGCAGCTGGACATGTGGAGCCGCATCATGCTGAAGGCTTGGTAGAATGGATGACCAAGCCCTCCTCATCCTCCTCATCCTCTCTCACCCAGGCTCAGGGTACTGGCAGAGCATCATCAGCCACCCCTTCCCTAGACCCACCATGTCCTCCTGAGGAGTCCCCCGAACTCTTTGAGCACAGTGTTGGGTACATGCTCCAGGAGGATGCCCAACGATTCGAAGGCTCGGATGATGATACCCAGCTTGAGGAATCTGGCAGTACTGTTCCACCAGCTGCAGCTTACTGCCAGGTTTGCTCTAGTGGTGAAGAGGGAGGGGATGATGAGGTCACTGACTCCACGTGGGTGCCTGAAGGGAGAGAGGATGAGGAGGAGGACGAGGAGGAGGAGGATGCGGCGTCACATGTCCAATGAGGCAGGATGCCCCCTGGAGGCCAGGTAGAGGCCAGCACAGCAACTGTACAACACCGCAGAGCTCCGCCTGTGCAGGGCGCTGCCTCTGCACGTTATCAGAAAAGTTCTTTGGTGTGGGCCTTTTTTGAGACGAGTGCATCAGATCGCACCACTGCTATTTGCAATATTTGTCTCAAGCGTATCTCGCGTGGCCAAAACATCAGCCGCTTGGGCACCACAAGCATGACCAGACATATGTCGACCTGCCATGCAGCTCGTTGGCAGGCACACATAAAAGACCCACACCAAAGAACTAAGCGGACCTCTCCTTGCTCCTCATCAGCTGGGATCTCCATCCCCACTACACCTTCAGTCCTCTCTGAAAGCTGCTCTGAGAGGACTGAAGGTGTAGAATTAGGTGTGTCACAACCAAGTACTTGCAGTACACCGACGTCCGATTGCAGCAGGCAAATTTCCCTGCCCCAGCTGCTGGACCGTAGAAAGAAGTACACTCCCAGCCATCCACATGCTCAGCGGTTGAATGCTAGCTTGGCTAAATTGCTAGCACTTCAACTGCTGCCTTTTCAGTTGGTAGACTCGGCCCCCTTCCGTGAGTTTGTTCAATGTGCGGTTCCTCAGTGGCAGGTTCCCAAACGCCACTTTTTCTCACGGAAGGCGATTCCGTCTCTCTACCGGCATGTGGAGGGCAATGTCCATGCCTCGCTGGACAGGGCGGTCAGCGGTAAGGTGCATATTACCGCTGACTCATGGTCCAGCAGGCATGGACAGGGACGGTACCTTTCTTTCACGGCCCATTGGGTCACTCTATTGGCAGCTGGGAGGGATGCAGGACAAGGTGCAGTAGTGTTGGAGGTTGTTCCGCCACCACGCCTCCAAAACGCTACTACTGCTACTGGTTGTGACACACCTCTCTCCTCCACCCCCTCCTCTTCTTCTTCCTCCAGTGCTCTGTCCTTGGAACCAGCGGTGCTCCGTAGGCGTACAAGGGGCTACGCAAGTACGCAGGCAAAAAGATGCCATGCCGTGCTTGCGCTGGTGTGTTTGGGGGACAGGAGCCACACTGGGCCAGAGGTTCTGGCAGCTCTGCAGGGGCAGGCCGAGAGGTGGTTGACGCCACGTCAGCTTAAGCCAGGAATGGTCGTTTCTGACAATGGCACCAACCTCCTCTCCGCCCTGCGACAGGGGCAGCTCACCCATGTGCCCTGCATGGCTCACGTCCTCAACCTGGTGGTGCAGCGGTTCTTGGGCAGGTTCCCAGGCTTACAGGATGTCCTGAGGCAGGCCAGGAAAGTCTGTGTGCATTTCCGCCGATCTTATAATGCCAGTGCTCGGCTGACTGAGCTGCAAAAGGAGCTGAACCTGCCCAAGAACCGCCTAATATGTGACATGCCCACCAGGTGGAACTCAACGTTGGCCATGCTGCAGCGACTGCACACGCAGCAGAGGGCCATCAATGAGTACCTTTGCGACTATGGCACCAGGACAGGGTCAGGGGAGCTTGGTTTTTTTTCCCCACGTCAGTGGAGCATGATCAGGGATGCATGCACTGTCCTCTCACCATTTGAGGAGGCCACGAGGATGGTGAGCAGTGACAGTGCATGCATCAGTGACACTGTCCCTCTTGTCCACCTGTTGGAGCATACGCTGCGTGGGATAATGGACAGGGCACTTGAGGCAGAACAGAGGCAGGAAGAGGAGGACTTCCTTGCCTCTCAAGGCCCCCTTTATCCGGACAGTGTTCCTTCTGTCCCACCCATCACACAGGAAGAGGATGAGGAGGAGGAGGATTGTGTGAGCATGGAGGTGGAGCCTGGCACTCAGCATCAGCAGCAGCTGTGTTTAACAGGGGCGGGTAATTACAAATCTTGATCTAATAGTTCACAGCAGGGCCCATTCCTGCGCCCACCAAGAGTAACTATGAGGGCCTACAGTCTTGTGGCAACACCGTCCACCACCACCGCCAAAGGCCCAATTTTTCTGTCCTGTTCATCAGGTGCTTGCAATTACAAATCTTGATCTAATAACTCACAGCAGGGCCCATTCCTGCGCCCACCAAGAGTAACTGTGAGAGCTTACAGTCTTGTGGCAACACCGTCCACCACCACCACCCCCAATTTTTCTGCCCTGTTCAACAGGTGCATGCAATTACAAATCTTGATCTATTAACTCACAGCAGGGCCCATTCCTGTGCCCACCAGTCTTGTGGCTACACCAACATCTAATAGGGCAAATTTCTGCAGAGTATATACGCCAGGCCCCTACTTTCAAACATCCAACTTACAAACGACTCCTACTTGCAAATGGAAAGAGAAAACAGGAAGTGAGAGGAAATCTACCCCTATTCTGTTAGATTTAATTTGGGAAAAAGGTATCTCCTCTCTACTGATACTTTATCACCAATCCTTGTTTCAATTAAAACCCCACTTTTTCCAAAAACATTTGTCATTGGGACGGAAAGTGAGGTGACATGTTCTGAACAGATGTGCAAAGACAGCAAATGTTACAGGGGTGATAACCCCTCCCTATGTTCTCCAAAAAGCTTAAAAATAGATTTTTTTGGGATGGAGCTACACTTCATAATGTACCTGTTCAGATTCTACTTAAGAACAAACCTAAAGCCGCAAGTGGTTTTAAATGGCTTCTTTTTTTCCTTTACAAATGTCATTTTGTGCAAGGACAGTTCTAAACACGGGAAACACATGCCACTTCACAGGCATACTTTAGACACCCCCCAGGTACCATATTTAAAGGAAAATTTCACACTTTTTTTTTTTCACTTTATGCATCATTAAAATGACTGCTCCCGAAAAAACGTTAGTTTTTAAAAGTTCTTTTTGCATTGATATATGTCCCCTGGGGCAGGACCCGGGTCCCCAAACCTGTTTTATGACATTAACATGCATATTGGCCGTTGTAATTAGCACTTTTGATTTCGAACGTTCGCGTCCATTATAACGTATAGGGTTCGAAAATTCGCGCGAACTTTCGGTCGGTTCGAAGGTTCTGGTGCGAACCGAACCCGGGGGTGTTCGGCTCATCCCTACTGTTAATATGTAGCCCCAGAATGGGCAAGCATTTTGAAATAGAATGGACTCAAACTGGGTTTAATTGAGATGTCTTTGGGAGACCTAATTAAAAAAGTAATTATTTTTTTAGTACTGTATGTCATTTTAATTGCAACCATGCCTGTATGCAGTGGTAAACTGTTAAAGTGGCCCCTGCACCCAATCCAAGGGTTATAAACTTATGAAGAAAAGGTAGACTATATATTTTATATTACATGTGCTGCTCCTGAACAGGGGTGAAGTCTCAATCCCTCCAGAGAAATCATTGGAATGCTGATGATCCCAAAGCTTATAAAAAGATGTTTGAACACTGTGCTGAAACATTTTCTGAAAGGTTTTGGTTACATAGAATTTCAAATATCTTGTTAAAAGGATGGTGACATCACCCTCTCCTGTGATGGAGCTAGTGCAAGGTAAGTATATGTTCTGAATTTTTTTCATAGAGCTGTAATGCAGCAATCTTACATAGAGGGCCAGTATTTTTTATACTTTTTTTTTTTTCATTAAAAAGCAAAATCTAGAAAATAGTGAATCCTTTATGTGCTGTACCTGTGTAAAGAAAAAAATAATAATAGCACACACAGGTTCAGCACTATGGATAGTGTCAGCGTATTTACTGGTCTCACATTAGTGGCTAAAAAGCAGTTACTTTCTGGATGGAAACCAGAAGGAAACTCTCGATGCACTAGTGTAATCTCAAGATATGACATTTATTTTTTTTACTTTTATCAACTGTCAAATAGAGATATTTGAAACGTTGAAATCCGAGTGTAGAGTAAGACCTTAGTACACAATTTTACTTGTAAAACTCCTTAAAGCGGAAGTAAACCCAACGATTTAATAGTTTCAAAAAGCAGTTACATTCCTGGCATGCCGGAAATGCCAACTGTCACATTAATTGTGCTCTCAACCAAACTGTCACACCATCCAATGGCTGGTGTCATAACTGATTACATGTGCAGCATCATGGCAGTTGAAGATTAAGCAGACACCAAGATGGCAGCTTCCTTGGATGAACATGATAGGAGGGTTTACTTCCACTTTAAATTCAAGTCCAATCCAAATAAAAGGCAACTGTTAGTTGGCAGAACTTGTCATCTTCCTAAACCATCAGTAACATAGCCTCCCTCTCCCTTCTTAGATCACATTTCCTATGTGAGGTAAGCATTGCAGTATTTAGAAGTATTATAATTGTTTTACTATGGTATACAGGTGCTAAAGAACTAACTACTGAAATAAGTAACTTATACTGTCTCTTCCTCTTACTTAGAAAAGCTCATCAAACCCCCTCCACACCCACCTGCCAAAATAATTAGTTAAAACACTTGCCATCTGTCTCTAAGTTCTATTTTAAAACATGTCTGTCTCTATTAATATCTAGCAGTATCATAAAAGGAAATTAGAGAAAATTAAGTCAGGAAAATAAAATTAGTGTTTCCCTGCAGCACTTACATTTTACTTCTAAGCTTTAAAAGGTGCAGTACAAGCATTTCTTACATCAAACTCCATTAAGTCTGACAATTTACGTGAATACTAACTACGGTCACACCGGTAATGGGTTTGTACCCCCACATGATACATCTGTCTTTCTGACTTGAATGAAGCATTGCAGAGGAAGCACAGAAGATGGGACATCCTTTTCATCTGGCAGATATGTGACACTTCATGTTATTTTCTTTTTACATTTCATATTGAAATACTTTGTAGGTGTGTAAAACTCTTACTATAGCTGGTTGTCAAGTTCCAGGTGTCAACATGTCATAAACGCAGCAAATTAATATAACATTCTATCCACTGAGGACTTTACACCTACCCACTCAGGCCTGGCTGTTGACAGAACTGGTACACACAGTTCATTAGCTTACCATAGTTGCAGACATTCATTATCTCATCTTATATCATTTGGGAGACCGCCTAAGGAGATATAGCCTGTCTTTTCTCCAGTGAATATAAGTGTCCTGAACTGTTATAAAAAAGGTGCAAGAGTGTACTTCATTATTAATTGCAATCATTACTGAATACCTTAATAACAGCTAACAGTTTACACCTAGAGTTTATCCGGTCATTTAAGTAGATAAACTAACTAAGCAACACTAAACACCCATTAGATTGCAGATACTGTCTTTATATTTAAAAGAGAACCTATAACTATTAGCCCCTGTTCACACCTGTTCACACCTATGCGAATTAGATGCGGCTTACAACGCTGCGAATTTGCAGGACATTTCAAAATACATTCATTTTAATGAGGCTGGTTCACATATCTGTGGTGCATTCGCACTGCGCATTGCACAAAAAACGTGTGCGTTTTTTGGGCAGTGCGGTGCGGCTCAGGTGCGAATTCAGCCCCATTATCTTCTATGGGCACGCATCTGATTCGCAGCTGGCTTGCAGTGTGAACAAAAATTTGCAACTCTAATTAGACTTCAATCCAACTTCTAGGCGACTTGTACCCAATGGAAGTTGCCTCCAAGTCGGATCTCCATCTATATTGACGCAACAGTGTCGCCTTGAGGGGGAACTCCATGCCAAATTTGAAATAAAAAAACGGCATGGATTCCCCCTCCAGGAGCATACCAGGCCCTTAGGTCTGGTATGGATTTTAAGAGTAACCCCCCTACGCCGAAAAAACGGCATGGGGGTCCCCCCAAAATCCATACCCCAGACCCTTATCTGAGCACGCAGCCTGGCAGGTCAGGAAAGGGGGTGGGGACGAGCGAGCGCCCCCCCCCCCTCCTCCTGAACCTTACCAGGCCGCATACCCTCAACATGGTTGGCGGGTGCTTTGGGGAAGGGGGCGCCCTGCATACAGTATGTTACTCTGTACACAGTGAGTAAGTTAAAGTTTTAAGTCCCTCCCACTGTTCCCCCTTCCTTTATGTTCGGGCTATATATATATATTAGTTCATTTTATTTAAGTAAATACAAGATACATCTTTTATCCATTCTTTATGACAAATTTGATTAAGCTCTGTCATGCTGCTAGCCACAATGTAATAATTGTCCAGATATTATTGGATATGTTCTAAAAAAATGTGATCAGTATTTATAAATAGCCGACTGCAATAATGTGTACAAAAAACATTCCACTTAGGTTCAGTTTAAGAAATGTTATATAGTGAATATTTCCATGCTCACATATGAGTCTAAAAGAATAAAAAAATAACACGTACTTAGTTTGGTTACAGATGAAGGGTTACAAAAATAGCAGTCCCACCATAATTGCTGTCTAATCCTAATCAAGGTCTTGTGGCTTACAGCCATCTTGCACTATGTTCTGTTGTAAATAAACCTGCATAGCAGGGTATCTTTTTACACACATCTCAATATGTCAAAAGAGGAACACACACCCCTCCCTTCTAGCAGTCCATACAGGCGTCCATAGCCGCCAACTACAGGACTCAGCCCCGCCCCCCGGCCCTTGCATCATTGGAGTTGATTGACAGCAGCACGAGCCAATGGCTGTGCTATTATCAATCTATCCAATGAAGAGCCGAGAAGACCGAGCAAAGGAAGAGCGAGTTCGAGACGTGGGACTTTTCAGGGCTCAGGTAAGTAAAATGGGGGGGGGGGCAGTGATCGTAAGATGTTTTTTCACCTTAATTCATAGGATGCATTAAGGTGAAAAAACATCAACCTTTACAATCCCTTTAAGCCATGGCTTTGAACTTCCTGTTTGCCAGAATAGTGCTCTCCTCCAGCCAATATCTTGCTCCTTGTGCTCCTGCTGCCATCTATATCTTCACCACCACTCTTTACCAACCATTGGCTTGTTCCTCAACTATAATTCTGCTTAATATCAACCAGCAACCACTTGTCACCAACTTTTGACTCATTAACTGACTATGCTTCTGCCTATGCCCTACCTGCTACATCTGCTCACCTCCTGGTAAAGCGATCCTGAGGACTGAGACCTGTTACTGGCATGCAGCTAAACCTTCTTCACCACTAGGAGCTCTGATGAAGGCCAGCTGGTGCTTAGACCCCAAGTCTCAGGTGAGCCCACATCACCTGCTGGTTTCTGTGTCAGCCTTTCCATCCACAGCTATAGCTACTTGCCTCCGAGCCTAACCCCTGACTGTGACCTGTATTGAATGTTTATTTATAATATAGGATTCATATATATATATATATATATATATATATATATATATATATATATATATATATATATATATATATACAGTATCTCACAAAAGTGAGTACACCTCTCCCGATTTTGTAAATATTTTATTATATCTTTATCTTTGGTGTTATCGCTCTCACTCTGTTATATTGGTCACTGGAAGTTTAACGTGGCACCTCATGGCAAAGAACTCTTTGAGATCTGAAAAAATGAAATGTTGCTCTACATAAAGATGGCCTAGGCTATAAGAAGATTGCCAAGGCCCTGAAACTGAACTGCAGCATGGTGTCAAGTGTGTGTTGCGGCAACCAGGTGAGGAGTACAAAGACAAGTGTGTCTTGCCTACCGCCGAGCACAGTGGTGGGAGTTTCATGTTCTGGGGTTGTATGAGTGCTGCCGGCACTGGGGAGCTACAGTACATTGAGGGAACCATGAATGCAAACATGTACTGTGACATGCTGAAGCAGAGCATGAAGCCCCCTCCTTTCGGAGACTGAGCCGCAGGGCAATATTCCAACATGATAATGAACCAAAATACACCTCCAAGATGACCACTGGCCTGGCCAAGCATGTCTCCACCAAAACCCTATAGAGAATCTGTGGGGCATCCTAAAATGGAAGGTGGAAGAGCGCAAGGTCTCTAAAATCCACCAGCTCCGTGATATTGTCATGGCAGAGTGTAAGAGGACTTCAGTGGCAACCTGTGAAGCTCTGATGAACTCCATGCCCAAGAGGGCTAAGGCAGTGCTGTAAAATAATGGTGGCCACACAAAATATTGACACTCGCCTGCTTGCATTTTGCGAGTGGATTTTGAGGGCTGGCTGGTGAATACATTGAAACTTTGGGCCCAATTTGGACCTTTTCATATAGGGGTGTACTCACTTTTGTTGCCAGTGGTTTAGACATTAATGGCTGTGTGTTATTTTGAGGGAACAGCAAATTTACACTGTTATACAAGCTGTACACTCATTACATTGTAGCAAAGTGTCATTTCTTTAGTGTTGTCACATGAAAAAAATATAATAAAATATTTACAAAAATGTGAGGGGTGTACTCGCTTTTGTGAGATACTGTGTATATATATATATATATATATATATATATATATATATATATATATATATATATATATATATATATAATGAACTGTATATATATATATTTGCATCCCCGTAGACTTGTATCTGACACAAAACAGGTTTTTAATTCCCATTCTGGATATTCTTCCCTTCCCTTTGCTCTCCCCATCCCATTTGGCGACCTGAAGTGAAAACATGTACCTGAGAATGTGGCTCTTTACCCTTCCTCTCAGAGCCAATCGATGGGTAATGGCAAAGTTATGTGGGGACAGGGAGAAAGTCTCTAATCTGTCTTACTTGGAGCTTGCACACGGATTTTTTTTTTCCCTCACTTTCATGAGTGAATAGAGTGGCAGGAGAGTGAAGATAATAAGGACATCCAGCTCTGACCAAATTTAAGTAATCCTATTGCTTTGCCCTCTAATTGTGCAAAGATGTTTTCACACCTAAACTGCTAATCTTCAAACCTGGGCTTTTTTTACATCACTTACACCTTCCACAACCCTTTAATAGTTATACTGATAAAGCACACTCAAGTTTTAACAGATTTAACATTGCTTACTTTATTATTCATGCCACTGTTTAATTAGAATTTTTAAATGTTTGCAGCAAATCAAATATATTATAGCAAGAATTTAGTATGAAATTACCCTTTGAGGAATTGTTTTGGAATCTGTATTATATGAGAGTTAAATTTCCCAGACATATTTAAAAAACGGGGTTTACACTACCTAATTTTTCTTGGGTTCATTGGTACTTTATGTGAGCTTATTAGATAGATAATTTGGAAGGACACATTGATTTTAGATGGAAACATTCCAGCATGTCTCAACACTGACTGAGCATGCCAAAGGAACTTAATTATTGCTGATGTGGTGACAATGCTCCCAAATTGCCTGTGATTTCAATGATATACACTGGTTCTGTGCAAGGACGTGCAAGACATATATCTGGGAGCTGCTGGTTAGAATCTGGCAGTCTGCCACATTACCAATTTGCACAACAAGCTGAACCCAGGAAAATCTCATAAAACTGATGAATTATTCTCTTTCCATTGAAATTAAATCAAATTAGCAAATATGAAATTACTATAAAAAAAGTTTTTGCACAAGGCAGTCATGAATTGATGCTTACAAAGGAAGAGGACAGATTCTGACAGACAAACCTATTAATTAGCAAGCATGGTCTCATAATGTACAAAAAAATTTATAGCAGAACATAACTTTTAAAGAAATCTCTTGAATATTTCTACTCTCTTTGCCACATAGCATGGTTTGTTGATTGGTTGAGGCAAAGGTAGTATCAATAGCCTCACTTCATAATTAGAGGATTTGCAAGGAAACATTTCATACTTCGTATCCATGGAGTTATTTAATTTTAGCCATGCTTGAAAAGAGACATAGTACATTTGTAATATGTTGAGCTATTTTAGATATTCAGTTCTTTTAAATTTTAAAAAGTTATAATATATAAACTAGTACTTATGACACCAAACCAAAACATATATTATACGCAAGCCATTGGTAGATTTAAATGAACAAAAAATTGGAAGACTGTTGCTAAAAGAGCAAATTGCTAGCCAACAGTGGACAATTGCCATCCCTAGTCACTTGTACATTACCAACTGTATGAGAGTGCACAGCGAATTTCATTCATAATTGTAAGGTGTGCTGTGCAACTGCGAGTGCCAAAAGAAAGATTTATTTTCTAAAAAGCTAGTTAGTTAAATTAGTTAGAAGAGTGAGATTTCAAATAAATAAATATTCATATATACCTAAGTGGAGGCAGCAGCATTGATCCTATGCTACAGCTGTCCCCCGACAGCTCTACACCCAGAACCAAACGATCAAAGACCACTGATTGCTCAGTTCTCAGGTCTGCTCTAAGCACGGAACAGTGACTGTCAATCACTGCTCTGTGCTCTGTTCCTTCAGCACTCACTTGAGAGTCGGACCTTGGAGGGGGCACAGCTGGCGCAGGCTCTCAACGACACCTAGGTGGATCCCAACATTGTTGTTGGGATCCCCACAGAGCCTGAACCGCCTCTGTGATGTCAGCCAACAGCTGGCTTTAGCCCGATGTCAGCAGAATCACAGGAGTGCAGAAATAAGTGCACTTCTGTGACCCACAGGAGAAGTATGGCCAAAAAGCTTTGGCCATACTTCTCCTTTAAGGAACATCATCATGAGATGAATAAGGACTGAAGCAACTTGGCCTAGTCAGGTAAATCCTATTTTGAACTGATGGTGCATCACCAGTGTGGTAGATTTATGGAGTGGAGCAAGACCTCTGACCTTAATTCAAATGCAGCATTTATAATAGGCAACATCTAGCCATTAGCTTTTGACAGTTTTGCAATGCATGGATTGCACTGTATGGTCAGTTCAAACATCAGACATCAGGTTCATGCAAGGCCTGCTGGCAATGAAGTGTGGCAGCTGTTATCAGGGGCAAAGGCAGAATACATTACTAAACAACATTTCTATTTTTATTGCTAATGAGCATATGTTATTTGATTATATACAGTATATACAGTACTGTGCAAAAGTTTAAGGCAGGTGTAAAAAAAATGCTGTAATTTTTTTACCAAAAATATGTAGCAGAATACATATTGTCCTAAATTGATAAAGAAATTAGATTTTTTAAAAATTTTTGTTATTGAATTTTTTTTTTAGCAGAAAGTAAAAAATATTGTTTTTTTTTTTCAAAATTGTCAGTCTTTTTTTAATTTATAGCGCAAAAAATTAAAAGCGCAGTGATCAAATACCACCAAAAGAAAGCTCTATTTGTGGGGAAACAAAACAACATAAATAATGTTTGGGTACAGCGTGGCACGACCACGCAATTGTCAGTTAAACCAACGCAGTGCTGTATCCCAAAAAATAGCCTGGTCATTAAGGGGGAAAACCTTCCTGGGCTGAAGTGGTTAAACAACAAACTAGCCACAGGTGTATACACTTAAGTTCATTCAGAGTATCGCAGGAATAGCCAGAGTTATCAACCGGTGGGCAGCGTGGTATCGAATCGTAAGCAGAGCCGAGGTCAGGAACTAGGTAACAAATCAGAAGCAGGATTAAAGTCAGGTCAGGAGAAAGCTTGGTCAGCAACACAGGAAATACACAGAAGGACCACAGGATGCAGAGAACAAAGGAAATACCAGTCAGCACTTGAGCAAGGGATGAAGCATCCTTAAATAGGCCATTTGGTGCCAACATGCACTCTAGGCGCACCCATGTGCATGCATTCCTGCGCACATGTACGTGATTGGTCACCACTCAGCAGGTAATGACACATGCATGTGCATTCCTCTGCCACAAATGTCTCACAGGCATTTTCTGACATTGCCTCCAGATGCCCACCCTAGCCCGTTTCTCAGCATGAAGTTGAAGGAAGGTGCACACCAATCGTGGAGCATGAATGTTTAAGAAAGGTTCCCAGGAATTATCCTCTGGACTGTAGCCCTTCCATTTAATGAGGAACTGGGTCTGGCCCCCCTCTTTGTGCAGTCCAAGATGGCCTCAACCTCATATTCTTCAGTACCTTCAATGAACAATTCAGCTGGCGCCTCTGTTTCCCAATCAGGAAACGGGTTGAAAACAGTTTGATGTAATAAGGACACATAAAACACAGAATGGACCCTTAAGTTTCCAGGCAAAGTTAGCTCTTAGGCTACCGTGTTAATCTTTCTCCTTACAGGAAAAGGCCTCAGGTTCTTCAAGAGACAGGCTAACTTTAAATTAGCAGCGGAGAACCATACCTTTTTCCCAGGTTTGAGATCCAGGTTACCCCTCTTCTTCTTATCAAAAAAACCTCTTGTTGCCTGCTGGCGATTTAGTAATAGTTTCTTGTAGGAGCTAGTTATTGGACCTCCAGAAATCCAGGCAATCCTGTACAGCTGGTACTGAAGATTCCCAAGGAACATCAGGCAGAAATAAAGGATTGAATCCATAGTCAGCAAAGAAAGGTGACTGTTTAGTGGCGGAGTGCACCAAGCTATTCTAGGCAAATGTTGCTAAAGGAAGAAGAGGTGCCAAATCATCTTGTGAAAAGGAAGAACACCAGTGCAGATACTGTTCCAGAGTCTGATTCATCCTCTCAGTCTGGCCATTCATTTGAGGGTGATATGCAGAACATAGGCAATGTTAAGTGCCCAAAGCCTCACACATGGCTTTCCAGAACCTGAAAGTAAATTGAACGCCAAAGTCAGAGATAATGTTATTGGGAATGCAGTGTAGTCGTACCACTTCTTTGATAAAAGCAGATGGCAGAAGGAGTTCCTTTTAAGGGCACACATTGGGCTATTTTAGAAAACTGATCCACAACCACAAAGATAGTGGAAAATCCTTCCTATGGGGTAATTCCACGATAAAGTCCATAGAGATGATGCTCCATAATTCATTAGGAGCAGGAAGTGGTTCTAACGAACCCCAATTCCTGGCTTAATTAGACTTGTTTCATGAACATACCTTGCACCAGGTCCGGCCACCTGAATGAGTGAAGAACTAAGTTTGAAGTCTTAAAGGCTCCAAAGTGGCCTGCCAGAGGATGATAGTGACACATGTAGAGAGCTGCAGTCCAAAGTTACTCCAACAGAGATCTGCTCATCATGAAAATAGAGGCCCTCTTTAAAATGTAGACAAAGTTCCTGAGATGGAGGACAATCTGTGACCAGGTACACTCTTGTCGGGTTCGCTAGGCACCCCAGTATTCAGAAACATATGGGATAGGGCATCAGGTTTGCGAGTCTTCGATCCAGGCCAGTAAGTAATATGGAAGTTGAACCTAGAGAAGAAAAGTGCCCATCTGGCCTGTTGGGGTCTAAGAGGTTTGCTGCCCCTAAATACTCTAAGTTCTTATGGTCCATGAAGACAAGGATGGGATGGACTGTTCCCTCTAGGTAACGCCATTCTTCTAAAGCTGATTTAATGGCTAGTAGCTCCTGGATACCTACATCATAGTTCTTCCCAGGGGGCTCAATTTTATGGAGAAGAAAGCATCAGGGTGGAGCAAGGATTTAGCTACCTGTCATGGTGACAGTATGGCTCCCACTGCATTTTCAGAAGCAGCCACCTCTAAGACATAGGGCAAAGCTTTATCAGGATGTCTCAAGATGGAAGCAGACATAAAGAGACCCTTCAGCCTCTCAAACGCGTCTTGAGCCTCCGGAGTCCAAGTAAAATCTGTGATTAGCCTTGTCAGCTGCTTAATAGAGAAAATGATACCGGAAGTCTTTGATGAACTTTCTGTAGAAATTACCAAATCCCACAAAACGCTGCATAGCTTTCTTATTCATGGGAGCAGGCCAATCCAGTATCACAGACAGACACCTACTGAGGGTCCATGGCAATCCCATCAGCAGAGATAATAAATCCCAAAAACTGAATTGAAGGCCTCTCAAATTCACATTTTTGGGGTTTTGCATAAAGGTGGTGTTCCCTTAGATTGTCCAGCACTTTCCTTATGTGGTCCAAATGGATCTCTAAGGAGACAGAGAAGATGAGAATATCATATAAGTGAACAATAATGAACAAGTCTACAAAGTCCTGGAAAATATCATTCACAAAATGCTGAAATGTAGCTGGCACATTGCAGAGGCCAAAGGACATCACAAGATCTTCAAAGTGCCCAAAACAAGTCTGGAAGTCTGTCTTCCATTTGTCACTCTCCCTAATCCTAATTAAGTTATACGTCCCTCTGAGGTCTAGCTTGGAGAATATTTGAACATTTCATAATTTTTTGGAACAGTTCTGGAATGAGTGGTAAGGGGTACCGGTTATTAACGGTTACCTTGTTAAGATCTCGATAGTCCTGCAACTGTTAAAAAAAAAATCTCAATAGTCAACACAAGGTAAAAGTTTATGGTCCTTCTTTTCATTGAAGAAAATACTGGCCCAGGTGAGGTAGATGGCTGGATAAACCCATTGTCAAGATTTTCATCTATATATTTACAAAGTTCCACTAACTCAAGTTCAGAAAGTGGGTAAATTTGTTCAAAAAGATATTCTGCTCCTGGTAAAATTTCTATTGGACAGTCATATGGTCTGGTAGGAGGGAGAGTGTTAGCATTCTTTTTGTTGAAGACATCTAGGTATTTATGGTAGAATGAAGGTACCAATTGAGCAGGGGTTCCCCCAGATTGGGTGCAGTTGGAAAACAGAATTGCTGGCAGTACTTAGAACAAAAGGTCACCTCCCCAGAAAACAGATTGATGCAGGGGTTGTGCTCTCTTAACCACAACTGGCCCAGGATAACCAGAAACTAGGGGGAAGAGATGACATCCAGGCGTAGGAATTTGCAATGACTGTAATTTTGCAATGAAGCCCTGGAACATGGTATAGGCACAGACTCAGGGGTGGTAGGGCCTGATTTGATGCCCAAGCCATTCTCCAGATGAACAGAGAGCACAAAGTGGTAGACCATGCTGAGCAGTGAAAGAAGAATCCATAAAACAGCTACAGGCCCTGGAGTCCAGGATAGCGGAAACAAATAGTATTTCCCGGAAGAGTCCATAGCTGCTACTAAATGAGGTGGAGGGGCAGGTTTCCATGTGAAGTGACCTGCTTCCCCACAGTAAATGCAGAGGTTAGCACAGCAGTGCCTAGCCTGCTTTTGCTCAGACAAAAGAGGGTTTAGAAAAGCTGGGCCATGGGGACTCATAGGTGGTAGAGACATTACTTGACAAGGAGCTGGCAGGGTACACAGATGGAACCTCAGGCCTAGCTTGGTCAGGACATATTGAGATAGATCAAGTTGTTTAAGGAGGTGGGTACCCCCACTCTGGCAAGTTCATCTTTCACAGGTCCAACAAGCCACAATAAAAATGGGAGAACAAGGCTGAATTATTTCACTTGGTGTCAGCGCTTCATAAGGTCTGTGCCCCTGTCGTAAATGCCCCCGTCATAATTTGCTAAGCATGGTTTCGGCAGTCTGATGATGGAAGGGGTCAGCGTACAACTGGAACATAGCCACAGAAGACAAGGCAGGATCATGCTGTTCTCGGAGATGATGTGTCCAGGCCTAGGGTTCCTCCCAAAGTAATGAAATGAGGAATCCCGCCTTAACTATTTTCAACAAGAATATCTGGGGCAGAAGATAGAAGTACAACACACAGAAGTTTAGAAAAGTCCTACATTTCTTAAAGTCCCCGGAAAAACATTCAGGTAGAGGCACCCCAGGCTTGTGGTTGCTCGGCAGAGTCATGAGCAGAGAGGCCTCCCTTTCAGACTCTATCACTGGATGACTGGTACCTGATAGGAGACTAATATGATGAAACTGGCCTCTCTAATATCTCCAGCTCAGGCCCACTGAGAGTGAAACAGAGGACAGGAGGAACCAAGGGACAGGAGAAACATGATTGCCAGCAGATGTTGATATGATATCTTGCAGCTGGAGCAGGAGATCCTGGGAAACTGGTGGACTATCAGGACAGGACAGTAGCTGTGCTCAGGAAACCAGCCAAGATTAAAGGGGCACTTATACACCCACTACATTTGGTAGACAGAAAAAATAAATGCAGCACTAACCTGAACCCTAAAGTGCCTTTAAGGATCCGTTCACACCTATGCGTGTGGCTGAGGATGCGGGAATTGCAGCGATACCTGCAACTACCCGCAGTTAAAATGTGATTCTGAATGGCATCCCCACATATGTAAAAATGCAGCACTTTTCCGGGTGCGGGAACCACAGGAAAATTGCATGGTCAAAATGACCATGCAATTTCCCTGTGGGACGCATTTTGAAAAAAGTGCATGAACCTTTTTCTGCAGGAAATGCAGGCACGGCAGCCCATTCAAATGAATGGGCTGCCGTGCCCACGCAAACGTGGAAGTGGAATGGGCTGCCGTGCCCACAAAACACGAAGGTGTGAACTATGAACATCTTTTATCAAATGCATCTATTTAAAAATGCAATACAATAAAGTGCTTAGTTAAAACATTAAATATTTTACAGTGTATTAGAGCTGCACGATTCTGGATAAAATAAGAATCACAATTTTTTACTTTACTGTTTAGTTTCTTTTTGATTCATTGAAGTGTATTTTTTCCCAAAAAATTGCATTTGAAAGACCGCTGCGCAAATACAGTGTAACTTAAAATATTAAAATAAAAAACAAACAACTGCGCTGCAAACAATCATATAAATGTTGACTAAAACACAAAAGTGTACCAATTATTTGTGAATGCAAACTCAGCTAGGATAATGGATATGCACCTCCTAGAACATATAATCTCTTATCTTCCCAGGCCTGGGAAGATAAGAGAACATCTGCCAAGTTTGCGAACCGATTACCCAGCTCATCGATCGAACTCTGATCAACCCTCGGACATTAATTGCAGGTTCTTCGCCTGACTGCCCCTGAGCCCATACCTCTTATCCTGAGTAACCAGTTAATGCCCTTGGAACCCTTGGCCGGGATTAAGCCACAAGCTAGTGTGACCTCTGTAACAGGGGGTCGCACAATCTGGTAAGGGTCAGTGTGTTTTGACGGTGGAGGTGCTTTTCTTTCTCTCATCAGATCACCCCTTCCAGTTGATGTTTACTGAATAAGATCACTGCAGAATTTTTGGAGTCTTTGTTGTGTTCTATTTGTTATTGCCGAATCACACAGGCTTCTTTTTTTTTTTTTTTTAATTGTTTTTATTGAATTTTCAGGTAAATACAAAACAAAACAGCCTATTGGGCATACCCAGGCACAAGCACTACTATAACTAAACTAACATGAGAAAAAAAAAAAAAAAAAAAAACACCTATGTAGTATGTGTAGAAAACAAAACTATTTAATTCCACCTATACCTTGCAGGCGTTCAGTAGTTAATCACAGGATGAACACACAGGCTTCTTTAAAGACAGACTATTACTAAAGACTGTTTTTGGTTTATAATTTTTCTGTCACTATGGACTTTTTTTATTGAACCGGTCACCATTTATATGTTCTAGGAGTTGCATATCCATTATCCTAGCTGAGTTTGCATTCACAAATAATTGGTACACTTTTGTGTTTTAGTCAACATTTATATGATTGTTTGCAGCGCAGTTGTTTGTTTTTTATTTTAGTTTTGTTGGTGTGGGTATCTCGCATTCACAACTGCAGCAGCTAATTTTATTTCGTATTTTCACTTATTTTGAGTATTTGGGACACCATTCACATTGTGTCACTATAATTTTAGGACAGCGCAGTATTCCTTACATTTTCCACTAACTTAAAATATTGCAATGACTGCCATGTTATTCTCTAGGGTCTCTGCTAAAAAAATATATACAATGTTTGGGGGTTCTAAGTAATTTTCTAGCAAGAAATACTGATTTTATCATGTAAGCAACAAGTGTCAGAAAAAAGCTTATGCCGCGTACACACGATCGGAATTCTCGTCGGAAAAAACTCTGACGGTTTTTCCGACGGAATTCCACTCAAGCTGTGTTGCCTACACACGATCACACCAAATTCCGACGGTCAATAACACAGCGGCATAAAACACGTTAGACAGCACTATAAAAGGGAAGTTTAATGCTTCCGAGCATGCGTCGAATTGTTTCCGAGCATGCGTCGGAATTTTGCGTGTGGGAATTGCATACACACAATCGGAAAATCCGATAGAAAGGTTTTCAGTCGGAAAAATTGAGAACAGGTTCTCAATTCAAAGTCCATCGGAAATTCCGACAGAAAAAGACCGTTGGGCATACACGCGGTCGGAAAATCTGATGAAAAGCTCCAATCGGACTCTTTCCATTGGAAATTCCGACCGTGTGTACGCCGCATTAGTCTTTCAGTGGTTAAACTGATCTCATTTGCAGACCGAAGTTCATCCCTTTGATCTGGTAAATTAACTGAAAGATACAATGTTTCTTTTTATCTCTCTTTCAGCGCTGAGCAATGTTGTTGATAAAAATTGCTGGCTGCTTTTTTTTGACAGCTGTGAGTTAGGGAATGACTCTGCAATTGTTACATGAATTGTGGAAATGCTGGATTAAGATCATGTGAGGTAATTAATCGAGATTGTGATTTTTTTAACAAATAATTATGCAGCTCTACAGTGTATCAGTAAAATGTGCAAAAATGATGTTCTAAAAAGCCCAAGTGCTTAATTATCACTTGGACTTTTTTGCACATTTTACTTTTTTAATGTATTTATTCATCTATCGGTTATGTATAGGTTTTGATACATATGGGTGTCAAACAGTATACAGTGTGTATATATATATATATATATATATATATATATATATATATATATATATACCAGCTAGTAAACAAAGCAGTCAAAAGCGGTTATAACTGCATGCTTGGTGACCTTGAACATGTTGGAACCTGCATGAAAAGCAGCAACACTCTATGGCGTTCAGTTGATATTGAGTTGCCATTTAGTTTGGTTGTGTTTTCTGTAGTGTGCTGATAAAATGCTATTTTTTAAAAATTGAACAACATGTCAATTTGAAATTTTTTGTAAAATTGCACAAAATACAAACAGAATGTTTTCAAATGCTTACTACAGCTTATGGGAATGACAGCCTGTCTCATGCGCATGTGTTTGAGTGGCAGAAAAGATTCAGCGAGGGACGTGAGAAGAAATTCCCAAAAGTTAAATCAGTGCTTAAAGGAACACGTTTTGAGTCAGTTGATGCTGTAAAGAAGAAAACAGCGGATGTGTTGAAAAAGCAGTTAAAAATGTATTTTCTCCATCGCCCACTCGCCTTCGACCAGTGAAAAACAAGAGTTAGTTAATCAGTCTCGTTATTTTATAGAAACACCTTGTGTGTATATATATATATATATATATATATATATATATATATATAATATATATTTCGATTTCT
Source organism: Lithobates sylvaticus (assembly GCA_028564925.1). NCBI lineage: Eukaryota > Metazoa > Chordata > Amphibia > Anura > Ranidae > Lithobates > Lithobates sylvaticus. The sequence continues at coordinate 354,551,225 of CM053027.1, read as the reverse complement.
AGATATTTGTCAGTACAACAGCTGTAATTCCCCAAATAGCCTGGGAAGCTGTTACCATTCAGCAAGATCATTAAGAATGGATAAAATAAAAAAGTGTCAACTTACTAAGTAATAAATTCTGGGCACCAAATTGCATGCCCTGCAAAACAGCAGAGAGTGAAATAACCAGATTTGTAAATATGCAGTGCATTTAATCAATTACAGCTCATAATTTTGAAGTTAAACTAAAATGACGGCCCTAAAATTATTTTTCTACTTCTGCCATGCTTGGAGATGTCTAGTCTGTAATAAATGTTTGTGTATGAATTTTTGTCCTGACTGCATTCATGTAAATATGTATGTATGTGTGTGTGTGTGTGTGGGGTTGTTAAATATATTATTGTGTTTTTTTTTTATTTGCTAATTAAAAAAAAAAAAATTGTTCTATGTACTACTATTACAAGGGGAATTATACAGTAAGCCTCCTATGTGGTAGTGGTCACTGATCTTATCTCTATTAGACCTCTGACATCTTCTCTTCTACTAGTCCGAGCAAATCATAGTCAATCATAGTTTAAAAAGATAACATATACTTGCAAACATAGTCACATATTGTCAAGACAGTGAGGCTAATATTCATAGTTTCAAGCTTCAAAATTAGGAGTGCTTGGAAGAATTTATTTAGACCCCTCAACATTAAAGTGGTTGTAAAATTCAGTCTTTTATTTGTACCTTTAGGTACTGTAAATATCTCCTAAGCGTGCACCGTTTAGGAGATATTTACTATATATGCAGCCGATGACATCATGGGCACATGCGTTCTGAAGGAACGGCCACCCATGCTATTCCCTCAGAATCCTGTGATGTAAACAGCGGCTCTACCACGGACCCGAAAGTAAGACGGGTATGCGATGCATACTAGCACATTATGCCTTTACCTTGCAGGTCAGAAAAAAAAGGCACCCAGTGGTTTACAACCGTTTTAAAATGGTTGTAACTTAAAGCACATATATCTGTAGTGTTTACCTGTCTATCTCCAAAGTGTCATATCTCTGTTGATTTGCTACCCTGTTATTAGCATGAGTCACTTCTAAGAAGGTTTCTGACACATGAGATAAATTTGTGATGGGGAGGGAGCTCAGCATAGAGCTTGTCTATTCAAAACACAACTCTGTATCCTTCCTTTTGTTCCTGTGCAGTGTGTGTGTGTGTGTGGGGGGGGGGGGGTGTCCCTTTCCTCCAATCAGCTCTCACACACTGTAACTGAAGCTCTCTACCCCCTTCTCTCTGCTGCTGCTTTCAGATGCAGAAGGATTTTATTACAAATCTGCACTTTTGATGGGATGTAGAGAAGAGATGGCTGCATTTCTTGACAATAGTTGATTATTTCTACAATATAATTATTATCTTTATACACTATAATTTGTTAAAAGTGCATTTTCACTCTGTATATATCTGAAAGCTCTTCTATGCACAATTTCTCTTAATTGTATTCTTGAATTGTTGCATCAAGCCTTTTCTGCTAAAGGGTAAGATAGAGTGTGAAAAGGTTATACATGCATGCATGCATGTAGTTGGTGCATTGTTCAACCGCAATAACAGATATTCGTCTCTGTATGAATCGTATCACATATATTAAGATCATTATATTAAGATTTTCATAAATCTATGTGCAGAAGTGTTTAAAAATGTAGTTATTTAGTGATATATACAATTTGTGGAATAAGAAAAAACTATATTGTAGCAAGAAATTTACGGAAAGTTTTTCATAAATATCCGTTATGGACAACAACTGCCTGTAAAAAATATGTCATAGGCCGGCTTCGGAACTGCTCATGCGCAGGCTCAGGCAGACACAGGCAGGCTTAGGGGGTGTGTTCGTGGTCACATCATGGCACCGCTTTGTGAATTGTAGGATGGGGAGCTGGAAGTAGGAGAGCCAAGACAGGGGAGGACTGGAGGATCAATAAGCAGAGGAGGACCTGGACTTGACTGAGCTTGCCCTCAGTGCCCCTAGGCCACAAAAAGTCTGTAAGTGGCAGGAGTTGGAGTGCTGGGATTGGGGGAGGAGTTCAGATGGAGGATCAAGAAGCAGAGGAATCTGCCCTCAGTGCCCCCACTGCCTGGCACCCGAGCAGTCTTATGGAGGAGGCAGGTCAGTGACAGATCCAGCCAGGCTACACAACGTCTGTAAGGGGAGACTCAGTCAGAGTGAATACAGTAATGTAAGGGAGGACACTGATATTGAGGTTCCCCATTCTGAGTAACTCCCCTTATCTTAGTGTATTCACTCTGCGGAAGGTTGTCTGTGGTCACCATTAGATTACCACTGGCTCTTTACAGTACAGAAGTCTCAGGCACTATTGTGGCTGCAGGCAACACTAAATACATAAACAAAGACGTCTGCTTGTTAAAGTGATTGTAAAACTTTATTTTTTTTCTCATTAAAGTAATAAACATGTCATACTTATCTGCTCTGTGCAATGGCTTTGCACAGAACAGCACTGATCCTCCTCTTTTGGGGTCCCATATCGGCGCTCCTGGCTCTGAACAGGGCTATTTGAGTTTATTCAGACACACAGCTTAGCTTGGCCCCACTCCCCGTTCTTGGCTTAAAGGTTTTCACCAATGTGAGAGAAGAGTTGCTCCAGATGTGCACAACGCTGGATCAAGATTGGGATCGGTGAGCATTTGGAGGGGGGTGTATACTATTAAAAGTTTTTTTACCCTAATGCAGAGAATGCATTAAGGTTAAAAAAATACTTTTAACTTTACAACCAATTTAACCACTTGCCTACTGGGCACTTTTACAACCCTTCCTACCCAGGCCAATTTTTAGCTTTCAGTGCTGTCGCACTTCGAATAACAATTGAGCGGTCATGCAACACCGTACCCAAACAAAAATGTTATAATTTTTTTCACGCAAATAGAGCTTTTTTTGGTGGTATTTATTCACACTGGGTTTTTATTTTTTGCTAAACAAACAAAAAAAGCCTGAAAATTTTAAAAAAGAAAAAAGTATTTTTTATAGTTTGTTAAACAATTTTGCAAACAGGTAAGTTTTCTTGTGGGCTGATAAGGCTACACGGATGGGCACTGATGAGCACACATAGGTGGCATTGATAGGCGGCAGTGGTGTACACTGATGAGGCTGCACTGATAGATGGCATTGATGAGGTGGCACTGATGAGGATGCACTGATAGGCGGCATCCTCATCTGGTGCACTGGTAGGCAGCATTGATGGGCACTGATGGGACTGTCCTGTTAATCAGGACACTGATCATCAGTGTAGATGTCCTTTTAACACAAGCCAGTTATTAGCTTTCTTCTCCCTTCCTCAAGCTGTCAGCGGGGCACGCGGGCAGCGCGATCATGGGAGGACTTCCATGGATGTCTTCCCGGCAAAATCAGCCCGTGCTGTAGCCGTCTCTTGGCGATAGCGCGGGCGGGAAAGAGATGTTTTGTTAAAAGCAAAAAAAAAAAAGTCTTGCAGGGTTTGTGGTTTACATATTTATTTGGTAATGTACCTAAAGGTTATCTAAACCCAAAAACACAATTGTAATATATTGCAATGGTTGCATTAGGTTTTTTTCATACACAGACCATTTTCAACAAATACAGAAATTGCTCTTTTTAAAAATTAATATCCGTGTCACTTCCTGTAAACTGCAATCTTATTTTCCTTGTGTAAACGCATTAATCTCTCAACTCCCATGTAATGGAGATCAAAGGAGCAACAAGGTGTATCAGACCTCTCCAACGAGACCACTATTTTCACTGAGATAGCAAGGGTCCTTCTCTACAACATGCAAGGGATGGGCTATAGAAAGTGAACTGTATGACTTTGCACACCTCTTGTTTTCATGCACCTTACCAAACCAAAGGCCGTAAATAAGAAACGTTATTTGTTAGGGGTTTACATACTCTTTAAGTATGATGGTGTCAGTGAGGAGTGTTGATATATTCAAAAAAACTTAGCTAACATAATATACAGGAATAAGGGAAATGGTAGTGACATAAACACATATGCAAACACACTAGTCCAGGTTGAACTGGATGGATTGGTATCTTTATTCAACCTTCCAAACTACATTGTGAGTAACTATATATAACAAAATGTTGAGCACTTTCAACTTTTGAATCCTGTAAAATATTCTTGAAAATAAGTAAATCAGGTAGTTACTATGCAGTGTCTAGAAAAAAAAAAAAAAAAGGTTATATACTGATGTATATACAGATGTGAAAACTGACAACACCCTATACCTAAATAACATGTCCCTACAAACTGCACTTTGAACTGAAACGAGAACTGAATGTGACCTGTTTGCAAATTTGCAAGGTCTAGAAAGCTTCCCTTATATCACTGTAATTAACAATCAGTATTCAGTAGCTGACGATCAGGCTAAATGGCATAACTGTTAAAGTCATAGTTTGAAAGAAGATGCTATTGCTGGATACCAAATGAAAATATATATTTTTTTAAAAGGAGATAAGGACAGATAGAGATGTTAACACACCATAAAACCATCCGTCAGTATCCCGCTGAGCTGAAGGCAACAGCTGCAGTCTCCAAAGCCTGGCACCTTATTTGCATATGATTACCCACAATGCACTGCTGGCCTGTTTGTCACATATTAAACTGATTCATGTTTTTTCTTACAGGGGTAAACTCAAAGATGTTGGCTGTGGGGGATAACTTTGACATGAAGAATTGCTAACAGAAAAATAATGGCTGCCCAGACAGGCAGGTCTGCAGGAAATGCCTTTTTTTTTTTTTTTTCTTCCAATTTTTAGAGATGAAGTGAAGAGATATAAAATGCATCCATTTAAAATAAAACTCTCCTTCACATGTTGCTGGCAGCAATTTTAAACTTCAGGCGAGCTAAATGTTTCTGGAAAGTTATTTCTTATAATTATTTTGCAGTGAGTTTAGCACTTGCTGACGTGTCAGGCTGACAGTGATGGAAATTGAAGCCCCCTATTTATCTGAAAATCTCATAAATAAAACATAGGAGACTCATCTCTCTCCCCGTAATCCACTATTTTAATGCAACCAGACATTAGAGTAGTGCTGCTCAAAAAAGATTTCCAAATAACTTTACACTTTGCTTTTCTGACAGTTTATCTTGGATGTAAAATATGATAGAAGGTGCATATTTGTGGATATGTAAAAACTAAGTACATTAATGAATGCCTTATTTTTCTACAGAAACATATAGTTTCTGTTACTTGGCCTGGTTTAACTCAGGACAGAGAAGGAAACTATATTTTTCCTATATAGTAGCGAACCGAGAAGAATTTCCACTGAACAAACTGCCTTGTGCTGATTGTATTTTTTATTTTTTTTTAATTAGAAACGATTAATAATGTATAATAAATGTATTATTGTTTTTTTTTTTTTTTCTTGTCCTACATTGCACCCTGGTTCTCCAGGGGTGTGTATTCAGCTTGAGGTGATTTAAGTATTGTTGTTACTATATAATTGTAAACTTTATATATTTGCACATGTATCTCTGGATAAGCTTATATGTTTGTGTATGGCTTCTTACATACACACATATCGTTCAGGGGCTTTTGATCCTGCTGAGATACTTTCCCTTGGGGAATGTCACAATTTTCATCTGCAAGCATTACCTTGAGAATCTCTTAATATCTGTGGGATGACTCTGATTCCAGTCTCTTGCCTCTGACCTCCGGGTTGCCATATTGGATATCTAAATATATTAGGTTGGTTCCTGATACATAGATAATCGCCTATTTTCATTTTTATTTTTATCCTCACTTGTTTCTTCTTTTTTTCTACCTCTTTTCTTCACTTCCTTATTTCCCTCCCTCCCTCCCTCATTCTTTTTAGCTCCTCCCCCCCTCTTTCTCCTCTTTTTCCCTTTCCCTCTCCTCCCTTTTTCTTTTTCCTTCCCCCTTTATGCTTCCCCTCTCCCCTTTCTCTATCCCCCCGTTCTTTCTTTCTTTTGTTTTCTCCCTTTTTTCATCTTCTTTTTTCTTTTCCTCTGTCTTTCTCACCTTCTGTCTTTTTCTAATTCCTTATTCCTCTCCTTATCTCCACCACCCCTTTTATCCTTCCCTCCCTTCCAATTACCCTTGCATTCCCTCCCCTTTTCTTTCTCTTTCCTTTTTCCTTCACCCCCCCCCCCCCTTATCTTTTATAATTTTTTAATTTCCCCTATTCTTTAGCTCTTTTTGCAACAGACTATCCATTTTACTATGTATAAATTTGGGAATTGTAGACTTCAGCGTCTCTGCCTCTGTCATGCTGCCTCATCATCCACTGGTCTATCAGGATAAGCAATGTATGAACCCATGGATCCACAAACTATATGTTACCTATCAAGTATATTTGCTTCCCCTTTCCCCCCCCCCATCTTCATTATTTTGTATATCTTATGTTACGGCTGTTTGATTATGAGATTATTATGACTTATTTTGTAGATGACAATAATTGACCCCTCCTGAGGAAGCGGTTCACGCCACGAAACATGTAGAGGACAATGTCAAGATCTACTACCTCCAGTACCCCTTGTAACCTTTGGGTGTATCGTTTTCTTGAATCTATCAAGAATCATGCATGGCTGTAACCATTGATTTTATATAATGTTTTTGTATAAATGTATCCCCTTTTTAAATCATGTTTCTCTATCAATAAATTGTTATATTTTATTATACATTTGTCTAAATCCTTGGGTACAGAGATAGTCCAATTTATCCCCCCTTTCTTTGCAAGGGGGATGTTTGGGGCAGCCCCAGGTTTTCCTTTTCAAGATTCTAGCTGAGACAGCACAATGGGGTTGATTTCCTAAAATTGGAGAGTTCAAAATCTGGTGCAGCTGCTGATTGTCTTCCATGCAGAGCTGCACCAGATTTTGCACTCTCCAGTTTTAGGAAATCAACCTCAATGAATGTTAAAGGATGAGTTCACCTTTGTACAATAAATAATAAACGCACATCTTTTTGCAGGTAAAAAAATTTGCATTATTATTTTTTGTATTTGGAGCCTGTAAAGCATTGCACCAGCGATCAGGAGATCGCTGGTGCCATGCAGGTCTCCTCCATACTGTCAGTGTATCTGCTTGCCCATACATTCCATACAGGTAAGCTGATATTCGCTGACAGGAAGACTCAATCAACTACCACAGCGCTCCACAGTGCCATGGTTGTTCATTGAGAACTACAAGCCAACAGCTGCTAAGGCTGTCAGAACATCTAGTTCATTCATACACTGAGCTGTGTATGAATGACACGGCCGCGTGGGGCTCCGCTGCTTTCAAAAACTGGCAACTAGTATGGGGAACTTCTCCCCATACTGCTGCCACAGGTAGGGGGAGAGGGCAGCAAGCGTCAACTGCAGGACTGGGAAAATGTTACATGTTGTACCCTACAATCGGATGGAACGTGTAACATGTTCCCAAAGGTGACCTTATCCTTCAAAGTAAATAGGGTCTACAAGAAAAGGCACATGGGTAGATGAATATGTTGTACAAGAGTGAGAGCTCTTTTTATTTCGTACACTAGCTTCACTAGCTTGCTGTACCGGAAACATATAAACATAAAAAAAGCAGTCTTGACAATTTTGAGCTGAATTTATTTTTTTGCCTTTGAAAAATCATATGCATTTATACTAAACTGGTTCTTGAAATAGACTTATAGCACCAGAAGATTCAGTTTGTGGGACTGGAGTTTATTCATCTTATTTCATGTGTCCTTATGACAATTTGGTACAATATTTGTCCACTTTGTATTTAATCTACCAATATTTTGCCTTCAAACATATACTGTAGTCTTCATAATTTAAAAATAGTTGTCAAATGACCCTGAGGCCTATACTAGTGGTAGCATTCAGTAGGCACCCTGGTGTTCCAAGTTGGAAGATGAGCGTGGTGCCTGCATCCATATCTTGGAGAAAAAAAGACAAAAGCATAAAAAGAACAGAGCCTCTGCAGGAGGCAACATAAGAAACATTTGAAAAAATGCAAGTTATTTTATTCCATGTGTTGCCTTTATGGAGGTCAGACATGAAGATCCAGCACTGCCAGCCTTCCTAGAAATTGCCAACTCATGTTATCATAATGCTTCTCCATAGCTTGGTAGTCGAAGACCCATGAATGAAACCAATACTAGAAGAAATCACAGTTCAGGTTCTTTGTTTAATTTGGGATGCAATGGTTTATTTACACATCCCCTTCACCCTGTCCCTATAAACTTAAAGTGTTTGTAAAGGCTGAAGGCTCTCAGGGGACTCTCCCTCCTTATTGGCTAAGACAGTAGTGTGAGTCATTGGCTCCTGCTGATGCCAATCACAGCTAGTGAATAAGGCGAGACAGGGGCGGGGCGAGTCACGCCTCTGTGTGTGAATGGACATGCACAGCTGCGGCTCGGGAGCAAGACTGCTTGGTGCCCCCATTGAAACCTGCTTGCTCTATAGGCACTTAGTAGGAGGGAGGGGCCAGGATTGCCAGAGGAGATCCAGGAAGAGGAGGATCAGGGCTGCTCTGTGCAAAACCACTGCACAGCCGCCGTTAAGTATAACATGTTTGTTATTTTAAAAAAATTATAATAATTGACTTTAATATCACTTTAAAAAAGCAGTTTGGGTTGAAGCCATTTTTAAAATAATACATTTTTAATAAAGGTTTCATTATATAGATGTGGAACTCCTCTTGGAGTGATGCAGCAGGATAATGTTTCCATCTCATGAAGGAGGAGCAGTTGAACTACAGCATTCTCTCCATGCAGTCACAGAACTTTTTACATCAAGGGAGTGTAGTAAGATGGGCATGCATGGTAGAGGAGGTAGGAGGGTGAAGGTTAGCAGCGCAATTTTCCTGAATAGGAGCCACTGCTGTTAATGTTCATTGGAAGACAGCCACTCAGGACAGTACCCAGCAGCTGTGAAAGAGACACAGCACAGTGGATTTTGAGCAGAAGCAGTCACCTACAGGTGACCAGAGAAGAAAAAGTACTAAACTTCAGCTTTAAAACAGGCAGGCATAAGTAAAACAAAATACAAATAAAAGCTGCATAAAGCTATATTTCTTTGGCATTTAAAGCTTGAAATATAGCTGTCAATAGTTGGGGATTGGGGTGACAAGTCGCAGCATAGCTTACTCTGATTCTAAAAGATTTTAAAGTGTATATAAGACCAAAAAATAAAGACTGCTTACCCTCCATTAAACATGGTGACCCTAACCTTTTTTTTTTCTTGAAGCTTGTATTTGTACCTAGTGAGCCTGGCAGTAAGATATTGCAGGTGTCTTTCCTCAGATAGAATGACAACACTCACTTTTTTTTTTTAATCCCCGGTTGTGTGAAAAAACGTGGACAAACAACGTGCATGTGAACACACACAAAAAAGTACACTTAAGGGTATGCTTTTATTATATATAGAGGCACAGTGCAGAAAAAGCTTTTGGTGCATCTGTTCACACAGTGGAGTCCCACACCCAAGTGTTATTAAGAGCTCCCCTAGGGTGACCACAGGGGGCACATACACTGCAGACTCTCTGCCTTCCCAGCCCATGGCCAGACAAGGTAGATCCATTAAAACCAGGAGGAACTGAGCCCATCCGGTTTTCCTGGGGGAATTACTTATGTGCCCCAACTGCCTGTGAGTTCCTTGGTTTCTGTTCAAGCCACTACTAGCCTTAAGAGACCCATCATACCAGCAGGGATACTATACAGCCAGCCAATCCTACCAGAATGACGGTGTAGCATTCCTATTGGAAACTGATAAGAACAGATACAGTACTACACTTGATCTTAGCCAAAAGGCTTTTTATGGGAAAGAGTTATCACCTTAGATCCTCTGCCTCAGGCCTATTCACACTAGTTTTGTTTTTGTTGAAAATGTATACTTTATTTTGCAGTAAAATATACAAAAAACAAATACTTCAACAGGGTACATTATACCCTGTACTGCGATGCAGCGCATAAATACACTACATGACAATACAGTTTCAAGCATAAGATGAATTACATTCATCCTGCGGTATAATGCCTAATGTGTTGTGCATAGTAATAATACCCAGAGACATCACATCATGCATGACGCCGCATTACCCTGAAGGCATTTTACTAAAAACATGCTACTAAATACATATTACTTAAGCAAGTCATGTAACATTTCAAGCAAATTACATTTAAACAGGCAACGGGTGTGATGGGATGGGGAAGAGAGATAGGAGAAGGGGAATTTACAGACCTGAAGCTTTATTGAAAAGACAAAGACACACAGGGGACAGTGGGGGAAGGGGAAATCAACTGACCTCCTCCTCCTTCTAAGAGCCCATCAATTTAGAGTCTCTGAGCAGACTGTGAGCCAGTCTGTGACAGTCCTCAATGGACATCCTCTCCTGCTGGTGTATGAGGCACTTTCTGGCACACCATAGAGCGTCCTTAATGCAACACAGCACCCGCCAGGAGCTGTCAATGTCCTCTTGGGCATGAGTCCCACAAAAGAGTTTGTTCACAACACTGAAGTGTGTGATGGCAGTCTGTGGTACAAAGTCCTTAAGTTCAGGTTTCAAGGCCCTCAACAGGTCCTGTGCAAAGGGGCACTCCCAGAAAACATGCAAAGCAGTTTCCTCCTGGATGATGCAAAGGTGCCTGTATCTGCACAGGTTTCTGACATGCATGAATTTCCTGAGCGGCAACCCCCCTTGGATTGCCATCTATGTCAGATCTTTGTGCCGGTTGGTAAGTCCCTTTGCAGAAACATTCCTCCAGACCCCTTTGCAAGTGGCTGAAGGGAGGCCTGGAACAGTCGCAACAATGTCCATTGCTCTAATCCACTTGTGGATAGTCTTTGGCTTCCACAAGTCAGGCTTAACTCCATGCAGCCCCAGCTCCTTGATAAACCTAAAAGTATCCAAGTAATACCAGGGAGTGTCCCAGTTGTAGGGGATGGAACTGTCTCATTTGTCCCATCCAAGGGACCGCCAAAGAGGCAAGAGAAAAAAACGGGACATTGAGTTACCACCAGAGTCCAAAGTTCTGTTCAATCAAAGTTCAAAGTCCAAAGTTCAGTTCTATCAAAGTCATGCGGATGCAGTTACAAGCAATGAACACCCTAAGAAGTGTTGCAATGTGAGGCACGCCATTACCACCCTTGAGAGGTTCCTTAAACATATCCACCCACTTCACTCTGTCCATTCTGGAGCCCCAGATGAAGTGAAACATCGCCCTGGGGTCCCCACTACCTGTTACAGTGACAATGGTTCCTGCTCCAGGCTTGGCTGTTGTATCACAGGAAATGAAGTGCTTTAACAGCTAGGATCCGGGAGCACAAATAGAAATTGAGCTGCAGCAATGCCCATTGTGCAGAGCTTTGCAACTGGAAAAAAGTGCGTTTAGTAAAAATGTTTTTTTTTTTTTCAAGGAGAGTTTACTTATACTTTAAAGCAGGAGAAACACAAGTAGTGTTTCTGGTTTGGCAGATCAGGTAATTTTCATAATAGCAGCCTAACAGGGGGGAAATTGTTAACATGCTATAATTAAAGCTCTGCTGCTAAAACTGTGAAAAGGAATTTATGTAGATTTGGGTCTTCTTAACATTTTTTTAACATTACCTACAAATTTCCTAGAGCTTAAGGTTCATTGTTGGTGGGATTGTTGGGGGGAAAAAAAGTAATTAATTGAAATCTAGTATGTTATTGACGGACAGCAACAAAGTATGAATAAAATGCTGACTTTTCCCAGTTTCTTGTACTGAGGAGAAAGATTTCTGAGAGACAGGGACATCAGCCAGAAAAGAAAGTGGCAGAGGGGAGCCAAGGAACATGTTGAGAAACGACATGGATCACACTGTGTCAACAGCTAATAACAATGAATGGAGCTATTATCAACTCTCAGCTTGGCAATAGACTTGCATTCATTTCCAGTGTGAAAGATTTCTGGTCCTCTCTGAAAATTAATAAAATTGTGGTTAAGAATGAACTGCAACATTGATATTCAGTTTCATGCTTCACCTAGAATACAGTCACAAAATATTAATATAAACAGAATGTATTTTATTTACTGGAGTGCTTTTCCTTAATACCTGTGTATCTGTACACATGTTGGAATTGAATTGGGAAGCATTTTGTAAACTGGAGTACATTGATTTTTAGCTTCTGAAAATAAATTTGCATTTTTTTTACACAGATGCATTGGCATAAATATTTGCACATGAAGTTTTGGCACCATTAAACTGTAAATTGCTTTTTCTATGTGTGTTGGCACTGATTCACATCATGTTTTGGTTTGGTACTAGTCATAAGGGATGAGAAAATGTGTTTAGGGCCAGTTCACTGGGCATTGATTTAATCCATAGTAAAGTAAAAAAATGGGGCTGCCAAGTTGGTCACTACCATGGGGGACATATACCAATGTAAAAACATGTTTTCAAACATCATATAGCAAGGAGAGGGACCACCTTTCAATAAAACTTTGAGGGTGACATGGAAATAACACCAATCATTTTAACCACATGCCGACCAGGCCATAGCCGAAAGACGGCTACAGCGCGGTCAGGTTTTTCTGGGAGGGCGTCCGGAAGACCCGGCGCATCATGGATCATGGTAAATGGCCTCTGGTAGCGGCCGTTTACCACGTGATCGCTCTGTCAAATAACGGACATGACACCGGTTCCTCCCTCCCTTCTCTGTACCGATTGGTACAGTGCGAGGGGAGAGGGGGAGAGATTGCAGCAGCGCTGTGGGCTGGATGTGTTATGCCCACAGCGCTGCTCTGTGACAATACTCTGCAGTACTCTGCCCATACTGTGCAATACTCTGCAACACTGTGCAATACTCTGCCAATACTCTGCAACACTGTGATACTCTGCCAATACTCTGCAACACTGTGCAATACTCTGCAATTCTCTGCAACACTGCAATACTCTGCCAATACTCGCCAATACTCTGAAAATACTCTGCCAATACTTGCCAATAATCTGCAATAAATGTTAACAGAAACAAGGATTTTTATTTATTTTTTTTACCAAATTTTCTGTCTTTTTTTATTTATAGCGCAAAAAATAACGGTGATTAAACACTACCAAAAGAAAGCTCTATTTGTGTGAAAATAAGGACAAAAATGTCATATGGGTACAGTGTTGCATGACTGAGTAATTGTCATTCAAAATGCGAGAGCACCGAAAGCTGAAAATTGGTCTGGTTAGGAAGGGGGTTTAAGTGCCCAGTGGTCAAGTGGTTAATTACCGTAAATGCTTGAGAGATGTCTGTAGGTTGCACGTGGTGTTACAGAACAGTATGACTTTCATGGACAGCCTCAGCAACACTGTATTCTAGCAGCACATAATTGCTTTTTTTTTTGTTGTTACATTATAGTTTGGCTTGTATAGAGCAGTATCACTCCAATGTTTGAGATAAAGAGTTGAAGCTGTTATAGCTGCAAAGGGTGTGCCAAATCAATATTAAACCCTACGGACTAAGACCGGGATGCCATTAAAGCTCATGTGCGTGTAAAGGCAGGCGTCCCAATATTTTTGGCAATATTATATATATATATATATATATATATATATATATATATATATGAATGATGTTTAGTATCTGGAAGAGGTTCTTTCAATTGCATAGGGATCTCACTGCTGTTTTCACTGAGTAAAATAACTAAGCATGATATATACATTTACAGCAGTCCTGGGCACCTCCATCTGCATAGCAAAGGCCTACTTATTAATATAAATTAAACTAGGGAACAACACAATGTTTCAGGCAAAGTTTCAGTAGCTTAGGACGGTCCTGGCATCCCAAAACATTATGCTATACTTTGCCATGTTATACATTAATAAACATGATATTCCCGTAAATGCGGATAAGCCTCAGGGCTGCTTTTAACTTGGGACATAAAGCACAGTTCATGGATTGTGTGATACTCAGTGTGCACTATGTATACTAATGATCAAAACACTCACAGAAACCACAGTAAAAATCATGAACAGGAAGCTATATCCTACCTGAGTTACCCCTGTATATAAAGGTCTGAAGAGAAGCAAGATTTAACATCCTGTCATTATCTTTGTAGCCAGGGCCCGTTTTAGAGCAAAACCCCAGACAGGACCCCCTAGGTTGAATAACTGCATATCATTCACCGCAACCCGGTTTATGAGGCATAGAATGATCTGTTGCCATGTAAATTTCCATTTTTTGTTGTGCACATTGTTAAAGCCGGACTCCAAAAACTGAAAAAACGAAAAACCCACCCTTGCAGTGGGGCTGCACTCACACTGCAAGAGTTAATTGCTCTTTTATGTTTAGGGGATTTGGCAAAGCAGTTTTACTAACTTGATCCTCCACTCCTCAGTGCTGCTAAACTGGTCCTCACAGCCTCTTCTTCTTTATATTTCCGCAGTCTAAGATTCTCTAATGTCATCAAGACCAATGCAGAGATCATAACCCTGACATAAGGATGCTAAGGAAAAGTCCACCACTGGAGTGGAGGGGAGCACAATTTGCTGGGGTAGAAGAGAATTGGATAAGTAAAAGTTTATTTGACCTTTCCCATATAAGCAAGCAGTTAACCCTTGCAGTATGGGCACCAGTGGTGACCGCTCCATTAGGGGCACAGGGGGGCCCCATGCGCCTGGCCCCTAATCCATGCACCTTGACCCTAATCTTTTTAGAAGCACATGATTAGAGCCTGAGGCTCTAATTGGCTTAAAAAAAGGGCAGGCTCTGGGCGCAGAGCACTGTGCCCAGAGCCCATGCAGTTGTGTGACATTAGTAAATTATTATACGGTAATTCTCCTAGCCAACCAGAAAGCAGGTCCTGTGACCCAATTAGCCAAGGAGTATCAGGACTCCCAGCCAGTCGGGTCTCAGAACCCACTTACTGTTCGGCCGGGAGAAAAGCATTGCCTGTTCTGCCGTGAGTAGAAGCAATGGCCCCTCAGAAAGCTGGAGCGAGGAGCAGCATCGGCATCCTGCATCAGCAGCATAGGCAAGCTGGAGCGAGGAGCAGCATTGGCCTCCTGCATAGGCAGCATTGGCAAGCTGGAGCGAGGAGCAGCATCAGTGTCCTGTATCGGCAGCATCGGCAAGCTGGAGCAAGGAGCAGCATGGGTGTCCTGTATCGGCAGCATCGGCAAGCTGGAGAAAGGAGCAGCACTGGCCTCCTGCACCGGCAGCATTGGCAAGCTGGAGCGAGGAGCAGCATCAGTGTCCTGCATCGGCAGCATCGGCAAGCAGGAGCAAGGAGCAGCACTGGCCTCCTGCATCAGCAGCATTGGCAAGCTGGAGCGAGGCGCAGCATCGGCTTCCTGCATTGGCAGCATTGGCAAGCTGGAGCGAGGAGCAGCATCGGCCTCCCAAGGTAAGGCCACTGATCACCGCTTTCCCGTCTGCCTCCTGCAGGGGGGTGGCTTTAGTGCAAGTGATGGGGGCAGGTTTGTTTGCCATTCCTCCCAAAAAAAAATATTGAGCACCAGCTGATGGGCACAGGTTTTTAGGTTTCTGGAGTTGGGCTTTAAATAGACTTTTTAGTAGAGCACACTATAAAAGGTGAATTATTTCTTACTTCACTATTGTGTCTGGGCTATACTATGGGTACAAACAACAACTAACATACACATATGTGGTATTTCTGTGATCGTCTGAAACAGGAGAAATTATTTTGGGTTGTTCTTTGTTAGTAGGTTTATGGTAGTAGCAGGAAATATACAGTTACATTTTAAAAAATATATATTTTTTTACTATTTTGGGCCAGTTTTCCTTTGATAATAAAAAAACAGCCCGAAGATATCCATTACCATTTACCACCAAATGAAAGCCCAATTAGTCCTGGAAAAAAAACACAGTATAATCCACCTGGATGCACAAAATAGTTGTGATGATATGTACGTGTAGCGGTCACACTTGGACAAGTGTGCGCTATAAGTGGAAATTTATTTTTTTCCCTCAGAACAGTAATGGGGTTCTGAGGGTTAATTGTACAGGTTTACTTTGGCATCAGTTTGGCTGGGCTGTACTAGGGTTCTGCCTGGTCATGGGTGCAGTGAGGTACCCATGACAGGCCAAGAACCAGGCCTGGTTGGACGTCTTGGGTATCAATCTTCCCCAGAGCCAATCAGTGGGTGCGTCTGGCCTCGCTGTGTAGTCTGGGGAAGGGTACTTAAGGTGCTGAAGTCACGTGTTCGGGGTTCGGCCGCAGTCCTGCTCCCTGGTTCTGGACCAGGTGAGCTCCGCGAGGGGTCCTGGGCCTAGGAGCGCTTGCCGTCCCGCAAACATGGTCAGTTTGACTAGCCCCATAGACCCGCATGGTCTGGGGTGGGGATCCATCTGTTCCCAACTCTCGGAGCCGATTAGCCTGAGGCCAAGTAATTGAAGGAGGATTCAAGGCGTCCCGGTGTGCTCTCAGTATTGGAGGGACATGGCAACTCGTACAAGTGACCAGGGGAGGACTCTTTGGAGGAGGGCCAACAAGCTGGCATCTCAGTAAGAGCAGAATAAAAACCTTCAAAAGGACTTTTTATGTGTCAGCATCCAAAGTTGTTGGGTATTAACCCTGGGAACCCCTGGACATTCACCGACAAGCCAAGAGGAGGTAACTGGTAAGCCCAAAAGTCAAGGCCGCCCCTCAAGGGGTTATGGCATACGGTTTTATTAACACGTGTCAAAATTGCAAAATTGGGCTTAGGAAATTAGATTTGTTTTACCCCTAGATGGCAAAAGGGATGAAGAATGTGGGAGTACTGGGCAATTGCCAAAATTGCCTCCCCTCCACCCTTCCCTCACACTCTATGCAGTGATTAGAGCACCCAGGGTTATAAAGAATAAAATGAGAATAGCCCCTGTTTGAAAGTTTAGTTAGTAGAGCATACGCCTTAATCTGACTATTTGTTACTAAGCAAAATAAAGTCAACATTTTAGAACAGAATGAAATAGTACAAGTAATACATCTTAAAACACGTAAAGTGGTTGTAAACCCATTACAACCTATTTAACCTACAAGTAAGCCTAGATTAAGTCTGACCTGTAGATGCAAGAAATATCTCCCAAACGTAAAAGGTTTAGGAGATATTTGCAGAAATAGCGGCCGTAGACATCGGGCGCAGGCGCACTGAGCGTGCCATTTCTAACGGCGATCATGCCGTTAGTGGCACATGTGCGAGAGTGACCTCATTGTGGCTCCGGCCAGTCACAGCGCCGGAGCCGCGATACCCGGAAGTCACTCCGGGCTAGATGGTGGCGTTGGAGGAGGTTAATGAGGGCCGATGCGGGGGCTTCGATTTCAGTTAAGTAATTCATAATAAGCTAGTATGCTATGCATACTAGCTCATAATGCATTTGTCTTGCAGGGTGTATTTTTTTCCAGAGGCTTTACTTCCTCTTTAAACCCATACCTCCCAACTTTTTGAGATGGGGATGAGGGACACCTATCAGCAAAATATACAGGCATAGGACACACTCCTTGTCACACCCCCTTGATGGTGAAATGTACACAAAAACAAGATTGGTTAAACCCACAAGTGCTTTTTATCACTACTATTCCTTTATATTGGAATTTACAAATGCAGCAATTTAGAAATCAGATGAAAGGTTTATTACTGGGAAATACTTTTTGATAGATAAAAAGTGTATTTTATATACATCTATATAGATCAGACCAAAATGAGGGAGAAATGAGGGACAGAGGGACATTGCTCCAAATCAGGGACAGTCCCTCGAAATCAGGGACAGTTGGGATCTATGCTTAAACCCTAAAAATAATATATGTATGTGCTAGTGTACTTATAATTGCAATATGATTGTGAGAGGATTTTGCTGTGAACAGTATAGAAAAGAGTTCCAAATAATCAAACACATTTTATGACACATCGGGCTACAACGGTTTATAACTACATCCTGTTAATATTTCACTGTAGCCATCTGTTAGTCTGACATTTGAACAGAATCATCAAAAAGTGCCTGCTTTCCTGCATCCAGTGGGTTTCCTAAGAGCATGAAATCCATAAAAGTCACCCAGCCGTGTCCAAACCTTGTTGTGAATTGTCGAACTCCTTCAGAAATGGCACAGTACATGTCATTTGTTTAGTTTCAGGCTCTGAGAAATAAGTGCGATTTTTGCTTGCAATCACTGCTTAGTCTCTCTGATGACTGTTTCTCTGTGGGGTTGTGTGACCTTTATTGCTTCCACAGAGAAAGGAACCTCAGTAGTTTCCATAATGTATTTCATAATTAATTTTGGCCATGAGAAGCAGTTTAATGTTTAAATGGAAACTATACCCACATTTAATACAATTACCAGTCCTGTAACTAAGGGAGCAAGTGCAGGAAAGTCATTACTGTAGAAAATGCTTCTCTATTCAGTCAAAATGTGAAGGTTTAGCAAATATAAAGAAAAAAAAATATTACTTTCTTCTCTTGGTTCCCGTGTATGAAATGTTTTGCAGCATATAATGGTAGCTTTAGTTAAATGTAACATGGTTAAATGAATACATTAGTAAGTCTTGGTATACAAGGGTGCCTAATAGGGACACCAGGGCCGGATTAACATAGGGGCTATTGGAGCTGCAGCTCCAGGCCCCTTCCTCAATATAGGCCCATGAATATCTATGAATGCCATCCTGAAGGAAGAGGAACCCTCTATGCACTGCACACATGTAGGAGACAAGTGTCAGCTGTTGCAGATGTTGCTGATGTCATCCTCTGCAGCAGGAGCCCGGGAGGGAGGACATCTCCCATGCTGTTGAGATGAGGTCAGTAAACTTATTAGGGAGGGGGAGTATTGTGTAGAAACTGACCTGTGGGAAGGGGGGGGGGGGGTAATGATTGAGCTAGTGGACATAATGCTGCTCCCCCCATATAATGTGCTCTCCTGTGAACATTGCCCACCATGTCATGTGTTGTGCCATGTAGTGCCCACTATGTAATGTGCAGTGTCCACCATGTCATGTAATGTGCCATGCAGTGCCCACCATGTCATGTGCAGTGCCCACCATGTCATGTATTGTGCCATGCAGTGACCACCATGTCATGTGCAGTGGTCACCATTTAATGTGCTGTGCCATACAGTGCCCACAATGTAATGTGCTGTGCCCACCAAGTCATGTGTTGTGCAGTGCCCACCATGTCATGTGCTGTGCCCACCATGTAATGTGTTGTGCCCACCGTGTAATGAGCTGTGTTGTGCAGCAGTGCCCCCCACGTCATGTGTAGTTCCTACCACGTAATGTGCAGTGCAGTGGCCACCATGTCATGTGCATTGCCCACTATGTAATGTGCTATGCCATGCAGTGACCACCATGTAATGTGTTGTGCCCACCATGTAATGTGCTGTGCCATGCAGTGCCCACCATGTAATGTGCTGGGCCCACCACATCATATGCTGTGCCATGCAGTTACCACCAGGTAATGTGCTGTACCGGAGAGAGAGGGAGATAGAACAACACCGCGCTAAGAGTAGTAAGTCAGTTTACAACAAGGCTTTAATCGGTGTAAAAAGTTTAAACTCACATTTGAGTAGATAAAATCAGGCATAGGATAGTTTTTTTTGCCATCCTCGGTTGTTTCCAGCTAGGCTGCGGTGGGGGGTCAGACCCTGGTCGCTCCCGGTGGTGTCCATAGCTCCGAGGTTTGGATTTCCCACAGTGAGCTCATCAGCAGGTACGTAGGTGGGAGATGTCAGATGCTTGAGAATGGGGCGTGGCTATGTGCTGTACCCACCATGTAATGTGATGTGCCATGCAGTGCCCACCATGTCATGTGCTGTGTTGTGCCCACATGTCACCATGTAATATGATGTACCTACCATGTAATGTCATGTGCCGTGCAGTACTCACAATGGAATGTGCTGTGCTGTGCTGTGCCGTGCTCACCATGTCATATGCTGTGTCCATCATTTAATTTTTCTTGTTGCCTCCATGTAAAGTGCTGTGCTGTGCTATGCCATGCCCACCATGTCATGTGCTGTGCCATGCAGTGCCCACCCACTTTGTCATGTGCTGTGCAGTGTTCACCATGTCATGTGCAGTACCCACCAGTGGCGGGTGGTGCTCAAAATTTTTTGGGGGGCACAAACAAACTGAAAATATCTGAAAAAAAAAAAACATCAATTGCAGCCACTGTCCCATCAAACGCAGCCACTGTGCCATCAAATGCAGCCACTGTGCCCATCAATTGCCGCCACTGTGCCATCAATTGCTGCCACTGTGCCATCAAATGCAGCCACTGTGTCATATCAAATGCTCCCACTGTGCCATCAAATACTGCCACTGTGCCATATCAAATGCCCCCACTGTGCCATCAAATGCTGCCACTGTGGCCCATCAAATGCTCCCACTGTGCCCCACCATGTAATGTGATGTGCTTTGCCCACAATGTAATGTGCTGTATTCATGTATCCACCATGTAATGTGCTGTGCCCATCATATAATGTACTGTGCCCCATCCCCCCATGTAACATACTCTGCTGTGCCACCCATGTAATGTACTGTGTTATTACCCCCCATGTAATGTACTATGCTGTGTCCCCCACAGACTCACTCTCTCACCTCCCCTCTCTCTCTCTTTCACCCCCCTCACCCCCCTTCCAGCAGCACCTCAACCCCCTCTGCCTGCTCTCTGTCTGCCGCTCGGTCCAGCACTTACCCCATCTAGGTGTCTATATACCTTTGATCAAAGGCTTCAGGAGAAACAGGCTTTATTGTCAGAGGTCATAAATGCAATTAGAATCATAGTGGCGCATAAAGTACAATTCTTGTCCTTATTTATACCACAGTCTAGAATTTGGAATGCTTGTATGATATAACATTACCATTCCAGACTCTCTTTCTGTGATTTGGAGGTCCCCATCAGTACCATAATCTTGAGATCATTTAGGAAGTGGTTTGCAGAAATGGCCCACAACAGGAACATAATACTGGGTTCTGTTGTTGTTGTTATTTTTGAATATATGGAGCTTTGATCCATTTCCCTACGAGTTCTGTGGGGCATTTTGTACATAATATCAAGTATACTACATTTGAGGATGTGCTGCGAAAAGTTCCCTGTATTCTGTGCTCCTGCTGTGACTACAGTGCTGGTGCCATATTGATTACCGTGGATATGTATGAAAGTTTTGCATTTCTTCTACAGGGGGATGTTCCATTTAAAACTGAATAGTAATGCTGCTACCGTGTTTCCCCGAAAGTAAGACAGTGTCTTACTTTCTTTTTATCCCTAAAAGCCCCACTATGTCTTACTTTCGGGGTATGTCTTATATTGGGAAAAAATTGTCGAATTATGGGGCACATAGCACATTATGGGGCAGATAGCACATCAGGGCACATCATGGGGCACATAGCAGATCAGGGCACATTATGGCACATTATGGGGCACATAGCACATCAGGGCACATTATGGGGGACACAGCACATCTGGGCACATTATGGGGCACATAGCACATCTGGGCACATTATGGGGCACATAGCACATCTGGGCACATTATGGGGCATGGGGCACATTAGGGCATCAGGGCATGGGGCACATTAGGGCATCAGGGCATGGGGCACATTACAGGGCACATCTGGGGATCTTACTTGCGAGCATGCAGAGTAGCGCAGGAAGCGTCTATCTGTCATATGTTTTCTCTCATGTCACGCTGCTCGCTCCCTGGCGGCCCCTCCTCTCTTCTCGTCTATCCCAGATGATGTCTCAAGCCAATGGGGATTGACGAGAAGAGAGGAGGGGCCGCCGGGGAGCGAGCAGCGCTGAGTGACATGAGAGACAACGTATGACAGATAGACGCTTCCTGCGCTACTCTGCATGCATCTCATTCGGCTCTGGCGGCGGCTCTGGTCTCTGCAGGCAAATCCCCCGTGTTTCCCCGATAGTAAGACATATGTCTTACTTTCGGGGTACGGCTTACATTAGCTGTCCCCTCTGACACTCCCGATACGTCTTACTATCGGGGGTGTCTTACTATCGGGGAAACACGGTACATTTTGAATTACAATTGCGTGGTTATGCAACAATGTGCTCAAATAAAATTTTAATTATTTTTTTGAGACAAATAGAGCTTTCTTTTGGTGGAGTTTAACAAAGAATAAAAAACACCAGTGATAATTAAACAAACGAAAAAAGACAAAACATTTTGAAAACAAAAAACGATTCATAAATCATTATAAAAAATAGCAAATAAGTATTTTATCTTCTTCCCTGGTGAGCCTGCACTGACAGGACTGATGAGGGTGCATTGACGGGCACTGATGAGGCTGCACTGATGAACACTGATGAGGCAGCACTGATGGGCACTGATTAGGTGACATTGAGCACACAGAACCCCCAAGGGTCTGTTAAAAAAAAAAAAAAAACTGAAAATGAAATCAGTTGGTGGCAATTTATACATTATAATTTTTTTCCTAAAAAAAAAAGAAAATGTGTAGAGCCCCACTCCACAAACTATTTACCAGACACATTTGGAGAATTAAAAAAAATGCATAAGTTCCCTTAATCAGAGCATGCGGCCTAGTTGGCCAGGACATGGGGGAGCCATACCGGGCCCCATGTCACATTTCCAGGCCACATGCCCTCAACATGGGGGGGCACCTTCCCCCACCTTTTCTACCCAGCCTAGCAGCATGCTTGGATAAGGGTTGATGTAGATATTTTTTTGGTAACCTCACGCTTTCCTTTATTTTTACGTGGGGTTCCCCCCAAAAAAATGTATACCAGACCCAAAAGGGCCGGCATATCACTTAGAAGGGAACTCGTGCATCATTTTTTTCTTAGCTCTTCAATGGAGCCTGCAGACAACTGGAAGCCACACACGCTGATCCTGACTGACAGATCCTGTTGCAGGTGCACATGTCACCCACAAAGAACACAAGATGGAAAAAACCTTTAGCTTAAATCAGTGTATTGATTTCCAACTCCTCTTTTAACCCTCCGGGGGACATGGTATTCAAGGTGAATAGCCAGGATGTCTACCAGGCACACAATCTTGAGAACCTCTCTCCCTCGGGGATGGACATTGGAATAGCCTCAATCCCAAAGCGTTCCAGGCCCTCAGTGCTACCATTGTGCACTTGAACAAAGTGTCAGGGAACATTGTGTTTATCACGTTTATGCTCAATGAAACGCCTGTGTTCCCCAAACCTTGTGCGCACCATCTGCCCTATATACTATAAACCACAAGGGCACCTCAGGCCATAAACCACAAATTGTGTACTGCAACAGATTGAAAATTCCTGTCTGTCCCCTCTTTAAAAAGTTTTTTTTGTTATGGCACATAAAGTGACAAGCCTTACATCTCTTCAACTTACATTTGAATGATACTATCATATTAAGAAATGTAGGGATATTTTGAATTCTACAAAATTCATCCTTTAGACAACTTGGGGCCACAATACTTTTAACATTCCTAGCCCGCCTAAAGACCACTTTGGGTGTATCTGGAAGTACCCCACTAATGGCTGAGTCTTGTTTCAAAAGGTGCCAGTATTTCTGGATAGATCTTTTTTGTGGCCCAGTGTTGATTACTGAACTTAGTGATAAACAATATGTCCTTAACCTCATTTTTAACTTCACCTTTAACCTTATTAGAACCCCCAAACCATCTAGATTCTGGGCAGCTGCCTTTTGAATACGATCTATTTTATACCACTTTTCTAGAAATGTTCTGGTCAGAACCTCAGCCTGGGATAAATAATTCCTACTGCGGTGACAAAACTGACTGTAGGGAATAGTATCCTTACACCTTGGATGGTGGCAGCTGTTTCTGTGTAAATATGAGTTGCCTGCTGTTTCCTTAAAATGGGTTTTGGAAACAATCCTATTATCCATATATAGGCCTCCGAAATGCGTTGTCGTGGCAACAGGATGTGCCATTGCATCCCCTCCCTCCTCCCTTATGTGAGGTCTCTTTGCTACAGAGCGCGACTCTGGCTGTTCTGGGCGCATGTGCAGTAGTATCGGTACTCTGAGGACTGGTGTTTGTGGCTTCCTGTACCTTAAAGCAGCCATTGAGGATAGTTGTGGCTAGAATTTGGGCAGCTCAGTGGTGTAGTGTTTATCACTTTCACCTAGCAGCAAAAAGGCCGCTGGTTTGAATCCCGACCAGACACAATCTGCCTGGAGTTTGCATGTTCTCCCTGTGCCTGCGTAGGTTTCCTCCGTGTACTCTGGTTACCTCCCACACTCTAAAGATGTGGTGACAGGTTAATCGGATTCGGCCTAAAGTGGCCCTAGTATGTATGTATAAATGTGTGTTAGGGACCTTAGGTTGTAAGCTCCTTGAGGGCAAGGACTGATGTGAATGTTCAATGTAAAGCACTGCCTAAATTGACGGCGCTATATAAGTACCTGAAATAATAAAATAAATATAAGAGACATGCCGGTTATAATCTGCTACTATATGAGTACATTAATTGGATTACACTAGGGCGGTCGTGGGCTCTCTTTTTTGTGTTGTCAAGTGTACTATACATTACATTTGGATCCCATTGAATAGGTGACTATTTGGATGTTTGTCCTAAGCACAAGCAGCCAAAGTTAAGCCAATTATATGTAACACTATATATTTGTCAAAGGGTCATTGACCTTAGTAATATGTTACTGAACAATGGAGCAAACAAACTCCACACTTACTGGAAAAAAGTTCATAGAAAGTACAAATAGAACCAAAGAAGAAATATTCTGATCGATGTGTTGCTGTAAAACAGGGGTAGGTAGCTTTTAGCTCTATTGACATGACACAAGTAGTAAACATCCAAGGTGATGAAAGATATATATATATATATATTATATATATATATATATATATATATATATATATAATATAAAAAACTGAGGGGAGAAAACCTATTAGCTTACATTACATAGCATCTGTATTCATCTTCTTTGCCAACTTGCTTGGAAGTATTTCCTGGGCAGGCTTTCTGGTGTCAAATCTTATCTCCAGTGCCAGACTTGTCTGCTGTTCTGTAATTAATAAGGCTTTGATAGCTGATGGATCTTAATAGGTCTGCAGGAGAGCTGTTCAGCTAGATCTCACTTTGAAGTGGAATAAGAGAGTCTTTTGGGACATATGAAACACAACAAATAGTTCTCAGGTTTCTAACAATCTTTTCGAAACGTGACTCTGTTTTAATATTTCCTGCAGTATTTCACTGTTTAAAGATGAAGGCAGATTTGTATGTACGAGAAAAGCCTCTGAAGGTTGCTGGTAATCACTAGCGCTAAATGTATAACCTGTTAAACTAGTCATTTGTGGTGCTAGGACCCCCATGATTTGGAAATGAAAAACTGGAGAACCCATATGATATGAACAGTTTATTTTAATCCCAGACCAAAACCTCATCAAGAGTCTTTTTAATTGTCAGAAAGTCTTCTAGGGGTAGCAAGTGTTCCAGGACTGGGACATCAAACTACTTAATCACATGGACGCCAGTTGCCTTTAATGGGATTTTTTTGTTTTCCTTTAGATTTTTTCAATTTCCTCATGAACCTCTTATCAATTAAAAAAAAAATGTTTCACATTCTGTGGAATACAGCTTTTTGTTGCTATAATATCACTGTTGTCATTCCCTCTTCCATATTTTACATTCTACATTTTTGGTATTCTAGATTTTTGGTAGCCAACCGAATCAGTGTGTTTTTCAAGTTTCCTAAAAAAAACTTTGAAATTTTAAATGCATTATTGATAATCATGATATGTATTACAGCACCCCCCAAACAGTTATTGTTATTGTGCTGTTATGAGCAGTGGTGTATTTTGATTTTGGGCTGCTCTGGGCAAGACTAAAAATGCTCCCCCTCTAAATGTGTCCCACCCCTGCCACTTTAAAAATGTGCACACCTGTGCAACGGCGACAAACGACATACATTTTACTATACATAGGTGACGCTGTAAAAGCCTTTACAGGCTACCACTTTAGATGTTCAGAGGAAGTCTGGTATGAGAATTACTGCCCGTCATCTGACTTTCGTAGTGATACCTCACATGTGTGGATGATCAGTGTGTGCGTGTGTGTGGGACTGACACACACATTCGCCTTTGCGTGGGAGGACGAGGGCACTTTAAATTTATGTTTTTTTTTTTTCTATTAATTAAAAAAAAATGTTCCTACACCGTTGCTTTCATTTTTTTTTATTACTTTTATTGCTGTCACAAAAATAATGTAAACATCCTTGTGACAGCAATAGGTTGTGACAGGTACTCTTTATGGAGAGGTCTGGGGCCTAATCCCTCCTCTGCCCTTAAAGCATTCAAAACATCAAGATCAGTGTTTTTGAATGCTTTCAATTTTTCAAAACTGACGCCAATGGTTCCTGAGTAAACCGGAAATTATGTCATGTCATGCTACCGATTTACTGTTACGAACAGCCAAGAAAAGCCAATTCTGACTTTGCTTGGCTGTCCGGCCAGGCGTACGCACAGCTGGTTGCTCGGATCTCCTGGTGGGACCGGAGAGCTGTGGTTGGCGGCGGGAGGGGGGGGCGTCTCCTCACACTGCTTGTAATAGCAATCGAGCGTCTGCGGTGATGCCTGCTACTGCAGGCATCATTCCGATACAGATGCTGCCTCCTTAAAAAATGCTGCTCCAGGCAAACCCCTTGTTTTCCTTGCATTAAATACGCCCCGGGTTATGAGTAGATCTTATAACTAAGGGCTACATCAATGGAACTAGACAAAGCAAATAGCAACTCAAATTGGTCCTTTGTAATTAATTGGGGTTGATTTACTAAAACTGGAGAGTGCAAAATCTGGTGCAGTTTTGCATAAAAAACAATCAGCTCCAGTTTTTTTTTTTTTTTTGTGTCAAAGCTTATTGAACAAGCAGAAGTTAAAAGCTGATTGGCTACCATGCACAACTTCACCAGATTTTGCACTCTGCAGTTTTAGTAAATCAACCCCATTTTGTATTTCAATTCAACTTAATTTTATTTAAAGCACAACTCAAGCCAAAATATGTTCTTTTTTAGTTTTAATGATGAAGGTTTAGAATCTTTTAGTTCTGTCTCTAGCCCCTTACCTCCTCACTCCCTGTCTATTTGTTTCTTTATTAATACCTAGAGACGATAATATTTACACCCTCTCCTAAAAATCATGAAATTAAAAATGTTTAAATTATAAGATTCAGAAAAAAAAAAAACATTTACAAATAATGTACACCACAGCATACAGATACAGAGGTCAGGAGTATATAATGTAAAACACAGTCTACAGGGTTCAGTGATCAGGAGTATTCTTGGGGTCTGTTGTGTTCAAAGTGGTCAGAGTAGCATCCCCTTACATTTGTGGTCAGTGGAGAAGTTACCTCTTACATTGGTGGTCATTGAGGGAGTGTCCCTTCACTTTGGTGGTCATTCATGCAAAGTCTTTTCACATTGGAGTAGAACTATGGCTGCTCATTAAAAAGAAACAAATTAATTATTTTAAATTAATTGCATATATTTATACATATTAATTTCAATACACTAATTATACGGTAAGCGCATCTGCACTGCCTGCTGAAACCCTCCTACTATGAGCATCTTATGTGAGACAAAAATGAAGCATTTAACTCATTCAGGAAGATAAGGGAAGTTGTTTGCTACTTTATGAGGGTTGTGCATCACATAGTAACTTGACTTGGTACTTGTTTAGACTGTTATACCGTTGCCTTTAACTGTAATTAGATCATTGGTGCCATTGGTTACTTTCTTGAGATAGAAGAATCCTGCAAGGTTGTTTGTTCTAGCTAAGCTGAGTGATGTTGTGGCTGGAACTATGCACGGATTATAGAGTGGGAGATCAATCTACCCAAGACTGCCTACATGCCAGTCTCTACAAACAGTTCACTCAACTTTATGCCTCAGCGCCTTTCCCTTAGTGTGGCACTGACAGGAAACTAGAGGAAATCTTCCCTCTGGGGCATGCACTGTCATAAAAACTATTTTAGAAGAACAAAGCAATGTTAGAATTTCTGTCAGTTTTTATTGCTGTCTGTGTCCAAACTGATGATATTTTTGATTGCTACGAGTCTAGGTGAGGGTGTCAGTGTTACGGTTGAGCCTGCAGTTTTTTTGTTTGTGAAATTCTAACCTCTTTGCTGCAGTGGTTCTGCCCAATCTGTGAATCCATTCACATGTGCTGCTTGCTTCTCTGTTTACCTATGGGCATTGCTTGCTCTACTGCGGATTTATATCCTTTTTTTTTCTATCACTTCCTAGCCCACCTCTCAGTCTGCTTTTCTATATGTAGACACAATTAGTGCAGACTGGGTTGCCTGAGCAACTTCCTAATTCTCTGAGCTCTTGTTTGCCTATTATGTGTATTCCATTTCTGACTTCCCGTGTAGTGACCTCTGCCTTGTCTATCATTTGTGCTTGCCTGCCACCTGCCCTGACCTCGACTTGTTTCCTGGATCTTCTTCTGTCTCTTTGTATACCTGTGGGGCCGCAAACTGGTTCTAGCTTGCTGCAAGTCCATCCCCACATAGACTCTGTGCCCTGGGGAACCCCAAGCTGGTGTTCTCTAAGGTCTCACTACTCACTACCACTAAATCCTGACAGTCAGACAGAAAAAGACAAATAAAACCTGACAGATATATTGACCCTTAACCCACATGACCCAAAAATGTCTTTGGCTAGAGTTGGTTTTTCGTTTTTACCCTTTCTCAGATTATAAACTGTAAAAATAAACTCAAACAACAATGGCCAGGACAAAGAAAATGGAGAGGAGCATTGCTTTAAAATGCTGTATATGCATTAACACAATCACCACTGGATTTGCCTGAAAGTTATAAAGACATTGGGAGCTTGGCGCTCTCACTAGCAAAGTGGGACATGTGGTACACAAGAAGTTAGAAAAAAACCTATTGACATAATATAAAACAATATATACCAGAAAAGAAAAGCAAACCCCTAGATACCACCCCTTCCTCCAAAACAAAATCCCACCTTATTCACAAAAAAGAAAGAAAAACAGTTTGCTATGGATAGGACAGGAGGTAAAAGTCTGCAAACTATAATTAAAGACATAAAGCCCTAGATAATAATAACGAGCAAATGTAAGCACGGAGGAGGTGTATGGTTTTGCAAAGAAACATTTGGACGCAATTGAATATCCTTGTTGTGCTAACAAATATTTACATTGTAGTTTTGCAAACTGACCCTTATCTTTCCCAATCCTCTTCCTGATCCCTACAGCAGTTTAACCAAATGAACATACCCATATATCCCCGAGTTTCAGTGATTCTACCAGAGTCATGGCTGCAGCTGCGGTCATGACACTGTATAACTTTTTGGAGCTGGCGATACTCTATAATTTAAATGTGATCGAGTGGCTATACAGCCATGGGATCACTTTTACCTGTGGTGAAATGTGGTCCATCGCCGCCTTCAACCACCTTCCCATGCTCTCCTGTTCCCCCAGGGAGCCCTGGACTGAAACCGGCTGTCGGGATGGCACACCTTGCAGATGATGGAGGAACTTCCTTTTCTGAATCATCTCTATGGCCCATGATAGTTTCAGTTTGTTGATTACGAGCCGTTACCAGGTTGTAAAGCATCTGATCAAACATATCTTGGTTTGATCAGATGGTTTTGAGGGCATCGGGGAAACCTGGGGTCTCTTAAAGCACAGATCTCGCAATACCTGGCACCGTTCCACTTATCACATGAGATGCTGTTCATCAATTGTGATAGCAATAAAGTTGATTAACCACTTGCGGACTGCATACTGCACATTTACTGCTGCAGCGCGGCCCCGCTGTGCTGGATCACGTACATGTAGGTGCGCCCTGGCTGCGCTGTCATTCACTACAGTACAAGTTGATCAGAAGGTCCCAGCTAATTATTTATGGTTGGAACCCACTGATTGACTGAGTGAATAAATGGTAAATAACACAGAACTCTCTACAGACAGCAGCAATATTCCTTTTATTTCTCGCTGCTGTAAAAACCAGCACATCACTCATGTACATCACACACATGTACTGTGTAAAACATTACACACAGTAAGCATTGTAGGCACATAGTTAACCCCTTGACTGTCCCTGAATGTTAACCCCTTCCCACCCAGTGTCATTATTACATTGACTTTGCTTCAGAGCATGCATTGTTTTTGGTCTGTCGGAACAGCATACAGACGAGTGGTTTTCCCGATAGGAATCGGTTCCGTCGTAAATATTTAGAACATGTTCTATTTCTAGGTCCGTCAGAATTTAAAAAAAAAAAAGTCAGATGAGGCACACACACGATCGGAATAGACGATGAAAAGCTTCCGTCTGACTTTTTCTGTCGGACATTCTGCTCGTGCGTACGCGGCATTAGTGTCCAGAATGATGTCAGTATCAGGTGGTCAGTGATCTCTGTCATGTCCCTGGCAGCCCATCCCCCCTACAGTTAGAACACACCCAGTGAATACACTTAACCCCATTGATCGCTCTCTTGTGTTACCCCCCTTCCCTGCCAGTGTCATTTTTACATTGATCAGTGCATTTTTATAGCACTGATCATTGTAAAAATGTCACTGGTCCCCAAAAAGTGTCATTTGGGGTCAGATTTATCCACCACAATGTCGCAGTCCCGCTAAAAATCACAGATTGCTGTCATTACTAGTAAAACGATAAAAAAATTAAAAGTCACTAAATCTATCCCATAGTTTGTAGACGCAATAACTTTTGCGTAAACCAATCAATATACACCTATTGCGATTTTGTTTTACCAAAAATATGTAGAAGACCATATATCGGCCTAAACTGATGAATACATGTGTTTTTTTATGTATATATATATATTTTTTGAATTTGTATTATAGCAAAAAGTTAAAAAAAAAAAATGTTTTTTTCAAAATTGTCGCTCTTCGTTTGTTTATAGCACAAAAAGTAAAAACCACAGAGGTGATCAAATACCACCAAAAGAAAGCTCTATTTGTGGGAAAAAACGGACATCAATTTTTTTTGGGTACAACGTCGCACAACCACACAATTAATCAGTTAAAATGACGCAGTGCGGTGTCACAAAAAATGGCCTGGTCATTAAGGGGGCAAATACTTCCGGGGCTGAAGTGGTTAAATGGATATGTATAGTAGCAGAAATAAAAAATATTGTGTTTTTTTCAAAATGTGTGGTCTTCCTTTGTTTATATAATAAATATAATAAAAAATAAACAACCCAGTGGTGAATAAATACCACCAAAAGAAAGCTCTATTAGTTTGAAAAAAAAATGATATAAATTAGATATTTAGTTGCAAGACCGCGCAATTACCAGTTAAATTAGCACAGTGCCAAATAGCAAAAAATAGTCTGGTCATGAAGAGGATAAAATCTTCAGAAGCTGAAGTGGTTTAAAAAAAAATTAAAGAGAACCCTATTACTGCTGTAATTACTCCCTAGACTCTACCCTCGATATCAATCTGACCCTCTTATTGTCAAACCCATGGGCTAGTATTCTGGGCACCCTCTACCCCCTCCTCTACCTACTCTTCTTTTTTCTATCCCTATTGCTTCTTTATTTTGCCTAGTCAATACTTTGACTAGGCAATTCAGAAACTTATACATACAGGATGCATTTTGTGACAATAGTGCTAGTATAGACTACCAAAGATTGAGCAGATGTTGGATCTCTTTACCCTTAAAGTCGTGTTTTAAGTCGTCCCAAGTCGTGTTGAAGTAGCTCCTCAAGTCGTGTCCAAGTTGCCTTCAAAAGTCGCGCTGGAAGTCGTGTCGCCCTGGTGTGAACCGGCTCTTAGTGTAAAATATACTTAACCCACTGGGAGATCCTATAGCTAAGTAATGCTATCCTCTGCCCTCGTCAAGTAATGTCTTGTATTGCCTGCCACCCATAGTTCTGAATAACTTTTCTCACCCCCAGTTCTAAATTGTTTAAACTTTGTTGTGCATCTTGTCTTGTACGATTTGTTGATACTTTTGTATATCTTACAACTAAACTCTTCTTTCCCAATAAATAATTTGAACAATAAAAAAAAAAAAAAAAACACAATAGGAAAATAATACATTTAAATAAAAAAAAAAAATAAAACAAATAAAAAGAATTGAAGCATCCCCATCCCCCTGTGCTCATGCACTTTAGTTCCACACTATATGTAAACGGCAACTGCACCACACATGTGAGGTATCACCGCGAACATCAGAATGAAAAAAATAATTCTAGCACCAGATCTCCTGTATAAAGTTAAAATAGTAATCTGTAAAGGCTTTTAAAGTGTCACCTTGAGAAGAGGAGATTAAGGGGGGATATGATCAACATGTAAAAATACATAGGTGGTTCATAGAGTGAACTTGGTATAGACTTATTCCCTTTAAGGTCATCACAGAGCAAGAGGGCACTCTTTACGTCTGGAGGAAAAGAGATTTAATCTCCAATTACGGAAAGGCTTCTTCACAGTAAGAGCTGTGAAAATGTGGAACAGACTCCCTCAAGAGCTGGTTCTGGCCAGCTCAGTAGATTCTTTAAAATAAAGGCTGTATTCTTTCCAAAACGCATATAATATATCTGGATACTATTATTCATAAGTAGAGTTGATCCAGGAAATATCCTCAGCAAGAATTATTTTACCCCCGCTAGAGCAAATTGGAACATGCTTTATTGAGGTTTTTTTTGGCCTTTCTCAATTTCAACTGTTGGCATTGGATAATGCATTTTTTTTTATTATTTTTTATTTAAAGATGTGTCACAGGTACAATTAAAAGATAACTTATCAGTAAAAGCAATCAGGGTAAAGCTTATAAAGCTACGTACTGTATTGTGAAAGATTAAGGCAAACGTTAAATGTGGTAAAAGATACAGAACAATCGTACCTAAATGTAAAGAACCTTGTTGTGCTTGTGTTGGGGGGGATGATCCCAAGTTGCCATAAAAATCTATTATGTCGTAGAAGGAAGTCTAAAACAGGATAGTTAACACATGCCTGTACACACCATGTTTTTTTTTACTTTTTTGTTGTGAAAGAATTAGAAAAGATCACACGAAGAAAAGAGAAGAGAGAGAAAAAAAAAGGGGGGAGAAAAGAGGAGTGGGGTGGGTGGGAGATGTTAGAGGAGAGCTAGGGAGGGTGGTAGGGGGATGGAGGGGTCACCTCCAAAGAGCAGGAATCAACAGCATCATTCAGGCAGTGGACACTGACAGTAAATTTTATTAGGTATATTGTAGACATGTGCTATTCGTTTAGTTACAAATTCGTTTTCCGTTCAAATTCGTTATATTCGTTCATTCGTAATCGTACGAATGAACGAATGGCTTACTAAAAATTCTAAGGAAAAATTATCGAAAAGAACGAATATGAAAAACAATGAAAATACGAAATAATTAAATTAGAAACAACAAAACTACGAAAGAATCAAAAGACGAAAAACGAAAACAGAAAAAACGAAAATACAGAACAAAGATTCAAAAATAACGAAAATCAAAATGAACGAAAAATTGAAATTACGAATATTCGGAAAAAAGGAAATCAAAACAACGAAAATACGAAATAATGAAAATTCTGCTGATCGAGAATTCGAAAGAACGAATGTTAATTCTGATTCTGAAATATTCCATCCACAGTCCAGATAGGGTGTGGTTGGGTCGGAGGCACTGTTTTGGTGGATTTTTGAGTTCTGACTTGTGAGAGAGAAATTCTTTGTTTCTTATACATATAAATAGCATACACATTACGTAAAATTATGAATTATGCTCCGATTACGAATCTACAAAAACAATGTTAAAAAAGTACGAATACAATCTCACAAAAGTACGAATGTAATTAAATCTACGAAAATACGAATTTCAAATCAACGAAAATTAGATTAACGGAAATACGAATCATTTCAAATCAACGAAAATATAGCTCTTCCGAAAATACGAATGCGTCCGAATACGAAATATAACGAAAATACGAATTTCGAATAAACGAAAATTAGACTAATGGAAATACGAATCAACGAAAAAATAACTCTTACGAAAATACGAACGAGTCCGAATACGAACACCAACGACTTACGAAATTACGAATCGTTACGAATCAATGGAAACAAACAGAAACAAAACAAAACTAAACAAATTTTTCTATTGTGCACATGTCTAGTATATTGGAGAAATTCGTCAGAGAAGCTGAAGAGGTCCCAGTGAACCCATCTGGACTTGTGTTCCTCTGACTTATCCCATAGAGTGGAGGTCAGATCTTCCATTTGCTCTATGTTTTTCACTCTTGCGAGCCACTAGGCCACCGTTGGAGCTTCCACATGGGTGGAATGCAAGCCTGTGCAGCATTAAGAATATGCTTGGGAGGGGATTTGTGGTAACGTTTCCTTGACAGGGGGGTAAGGTTAAGTAGGACTGCAGCTGGGTTATCTTGTAAAGAAATGTCTGTGAATTTATGTATGAGCTTAAGCACTGCTTTCCAGAAAGTTGCAAGCATAGGACACTCCCAAAAAATATGTAGGAGGGTACCCAAATGAATGCCACAACGCCAAAAGCGATTCGTCTGGTGAGGGAATATCTTTGTCAGAACTGATTGGGTTCTATACCAATGAGTCATAATTTTGTACGTGGTTTTCTGATATTTACTGCTGATGGAGGATTTCTGCACAAAAAAAAGGATGCGTTATTTTTGGGGTTCAGTAAAGGTAACTTGCAAGTCTCTCTCCCATTTTTCTTAGAACAGGGGGTCATCAGTGGCATGGAGATCCAGCAGAGACTTATAGGAGGTTGATAAGGAGCTCCGGATCATGCAAACGCCCAAGCAAAGTTCCTCAAAAGAGTGGACAAAAAGGGCTGGTTTAGGCAACGATCCAAGAAAGTGCGACAATTGAATAGTTCGCCAGTGATCCAATTTAAGAGGAGCCCGTCCAGACAGCAAAGTCTCTGTGGATATCCAACCGGAAGATCGTAAGAACTGAGATGCCCTTTAGAAGTCCCTGTGGGCTTTGCGAAAGAAAAGTTGGATCAGGGAAACCAAGTATGAATGCCGCGTGACCAACAATTGGAGTCCTTTCCGACTGCTATTTTTTACATGTATGTGAGAAGTGTCAGAATTGGCCTGGGGGTCAAGTGGTTAAAAATGTTTACAATATAACTGCTATGAGCCCTCCCTTTTATATTCAGGGGCTGGCTTATTCCATTAATAAGTCTGTTAGCTATGGTTTAAAGGCCAAAAGAATCATTCTGTTTTAAGAAAAATTCTACTTTGACAAAGATTATCGGGGGCCATGAATGTCAAACCACCAGGATTTTCTGCAAAATCAAGGTTGAGGCAAATTTAAACCTCATCCTTACTTCTGAGATAGGTGCAGATCTGTACATGGAGTGGCCATATACAACCCAATAGAATCAAGTGAAACAACAGTTTCAAGCTGAGCCTGTGCCAGTTACAGCATAAAAGTGATTACATAGAGCGGCAACAGGTACTTGGAGTATGTATGAATGAAGTGCTTGTATTTGCAGGAAAGGGTCTCAGAAAGTTTTACAATATGACCATCAATCAATTCTAATCCTTTCTCATTAGAAACGGGAACTCTTTTTTTTTTAAAAATGTACTTCATAACATAATGTGAACTAAAAATAATAACATATACTGTTGGTGCACAGATTCAAGAGTGGAAGATCTCTCACTACTTATGCTTTTGGGGAAATCTGTCTGTTACAAATGAATAGTACTCATAAATAAATAAACAAGAAGACTGGAGGGGTGAATATGGCTTTAATTTTCTATGAGTAGAATTTTATTTTATGAAATTCGGAAAACAATAATGCAGCAACATAACAAAAACAGCAATAACACACCAAAAAGCATTCACGCAGCCTTCCCTAAATACAACTGACCAAGTCAACTGTAGGAATGACAAGGAAGGCGCTAACGCATAAAAAATTGTGAACCACGCACATAACTACAGTGCCTTGAAAAAGTATTCATATCCCTTGACATTTTCCACATTTTGTCATGTTACAACCAAAGAGGTAAATGTATTTTATTTGGATTTTATGTGATAGACCAACACAAAGTGGCACATAATTGTGAAGTGGACAGAAAATGATAAATGGTTTTCCAATTTTTTTACAAATAAATGTCTGAAAAGTGTGACGTGCATTTGTATTGTATTCAGTATTAGTGTAAAGGTACACTAATATCCCTAACTAAACCTAACCAATTGCCTTCAGAATCCACCTAATTAGTGAATAGAGTGCGCCTGTGTGTAATTTAATCTCAGTATACATACAACTGTTCTGTGAAGCCCTCAGAGGTTTGTTAGAGAATCTTAGTGAACAAAAAGCATCATGAAGGTCAAGGAACACACCAGTCAGGTCAGGGAGGAAGTTGTGAAGAAGTTTAAAGCAGGTTTAGGTTATAAAAAATATCCCAAGCTTTGAACATTTCACGGAGTATGGCACAACTGCAAACCTACCAAGACATGGTCGTCCCCCTAAACTGACAGGCTGGGCAAGGAGAGCATTAATCAGAGAAGCAGCCAAGAGGTCCATGGTAACTCTGAAAAGAGCTGCAGAGATCCATAGCTCAGGTGGGAGAATTTGTCCACAGGACAACTATTAGTCGTGCACTCCACAAAACTGGCCTTTATAGAAGAGTGGCAAGAAGAAAGCCATTGTTAAAAGACAGCCATAAGAAGTCCTGTTTGCAGTTTGCAAGAAACCATGTGGGGACACAGCAAACATGTGGAAGAAGGTGCTCTGGTCCGATGAGACCAAAATTTTACTCTTTGGCCTAAAAGCAAAACTCTAATGTGGTGGAAAACTAATATTGCACATCACCCTGAACACACCATCCCCACCATTTTGTGGGAGGCTTTTTTTCAGCAGGGACAGGGAAGCTGGTCAGAGTTGATGGGAAGATGGATGGAGCCAAATACAGGGCAATCTTGGAAAAAAAACTGTTAGAGTCCGCAAAAGACTGGGATGGAGGTTCACCTTCCAGCAGGACAATGACACTAAACATACAACCAAAGCTACAATGGAATGGTTTAGATCAAAGCATGTGTTAGAATGACCAAGTCAAAGTCCAGACCTAAATCCAATTGAGAATCTGTGGCAAGACTTGAAAATTTATGTTCACAGACATTCTCCATCCAATCTGACAGAGCTTGAGCTATTTTGCAGAGAAGAATGGGCAACAATTTCAATCTCTGGTTGTGCAAAGCTGGAGTGACATACCCAAAAAGACTTGCAGCTGTAATTGCAGCGAAAAGGGGGTTCTACAAAGTATTGACTCAGGGGGGCTGAATACAAATGCACGCCACACTTTTCAGATATTTATTTGTAAACAATTTGGAAATCCATTAATTGTTTTCCTTTCACTTCAACATTATGTACCACTTTGTGTTGGTCTATCACATAAAATCCGAATAAAATACATTTCCGTTATTGGTTGTAACATGACAAAATGTGTGAAAAAAAAAAAATTCAAGGCACTGCAACAGGCTTGTGAAACAAGTCAACTGCAATCCCTGTATCTGTCTGGCAAACCTTTGACAATAAAGATTACATTCAAGCAAATTTTGGGATTTTCAGTGTGCGGCCATTTTCGTTTCTTATTCACTGTATAAGTGAGTCATACACATAAGAACAACCATATCTGCAATAAAAAACAAATATATATATTTTTTTAATATAAGTTCAACCAAAAGTCTGTATAGAGACACTGTGAGATCTTCAATATGTGAAAAACTTCTGCACCTCTTGTGCCCAAAAGTGTGACTAAGAATTCACCAGACGTTTTTGACCACCTTTTTTACAGGTAAGTCAAGATGCGCAGTTTGCCCCATTAGCCTTCTCATGGTCCTATACTCCAAACTGCTTCTCCAACAAAGTTCCATCAGCAATGAAGTGACCCATTAGGGGACATATTAAAGGGTATAATAGCATGATATTGTTTATTTAAAATATGGTATAAAAACAGTAGTCCTGAGTGACATCACTTCCGGGTGAGATCCAGAACGAGGCTTGGATCGCATGCCGGATTTATGCTGAACTAGAGACATCATTGCTGGGTCCCACACAGGCTGTATATGTTAGTGCCAGTATATAGTCACCCTGCCACGTGAGTGCAATTCCATCTACTGTTTTAATACCATATTTTAAATAACCAATATCACCCTATGATACCCTTTAATATGTCTCCTAATGGGTCACTGTATTGCTGATGAAACTTTGTTAGAGAAGTAGTTTGAAAGTATAGGACCATGAGACATCAGCCTAAAGGGGCAAACTGCCCATCTTGACTTACCTGTAAAAAGGTGGTCAAAAATGTCTAGTGAGTTCTTAAAGGGGTTGTAAACCCTCGGGGGGCTTCTGTCACTCAGCAGCCCCCCGTATTATTTACCTGAGACCGTTCGTTACCCCGGCTGAGACGCACTCTACCTCTCTGGCTCCTGCTGCTGTCAATCAAATCCAATGATGCGGGTGATGGGGGCAGGGCCGAGTCCGGCGTTCTGTGTTTATGGCCACAAATGCTGGACTCTGGAGCACGCCAGCATGGTAACCCCCTGGGAGAGCGCTTCTCCTAGGGGGTTTCTAGATGCCAGGGGCCCCCAGAAGATGAGGTTTGGGGCCACTCTGTGCAAAACGAACTGCACAGTGGCAGTAAGTATGATATGTTTGTTATTTCAAAAAAAAATAGGGTTTAGTAACCCTTTAATCAAACTTTTGGGCACAAGAGGTGCAGAAGTTTTTCACATATTGAAAATCCCATGGTGTTGGGAACACTGTCTTTATACAGACTTTTTGTTGAACTTCTATTTACATTTTTTTATTGCACATATGGTTGTTCTTATGTTTATGATTTACTTATACATATAAGTATGTGTATGATTCACAATTTATATGAGTTAGTGCCTTTCTTGTCATTCTTACATCTGTATAGAAACCAGCAGTTCCAATTTAAGGGGCAGCAACTCTCAGCTATATGTGTGTTTTGAGGGTGCCATACATTGGATCTTTTTTTATTTGACCAAGTCAACTACCTGTTTTGCCCTATGATAAATTTAACTCCTACTGCCCAGGAAAAAATTGTTTTCAAATAAAGGCAAAGTATAAACCAATTAATTGCAAATTGGCGGTTTTTGCATTTTTACAGTTGATGTAAACCCGAACGAGATGACAATGTTAGCTAAAGCACTGTGTATCATGAACAATGTCCATTACACTGGATGATTTATATACCATGCTAGGTCTATAACTGATTCATCATAAGGGTCCTCTGCCCTTTAGGTCCCCTTGCTTGCAGGCTCCATCTTTAGCTCCCAGAAAGAGCATACCCCATGAATGTATCCCTACGCTTGTGTCATCCTGTCTGCATTTACTTTTTTTGCGCGTTGTATTTGTTTTGGTTGATATATACACTAATTATGGCTGTCTCCTGAAAAAGTGGACTCTGTTCCAAGAAACATGTAGAGATTTCAGCCCTATGTATATCAGCTTGACGGCATCTACAATATTGTGCATATTCAACTAATCCATACTAATATGTGTGTATTTTGTTTATCATATTCCGACATATGTTTTATTTAATATGTCTGTTTTTTTATGGAATACATTTTGTACTTTTTAAGAAACTTGCCATTTAACCTTTTTGGGCGTTACTCTTTAAAGCTACATGGGGAAAATTCTTTTTAGGTTTCTACATGTTGTAAGGGACTGAGTTTCGCCAACATCTTAGTTCTTCTGGCCTGTATCACTCTGTTTTGTCATGAACAATTGTCATCTTTTTTCCACATAAAAAGCTATTTTAAACTTTTTTTAAATTCCTTTGTGCTCCTGTCCTGATATCCTTCAGCCAATCGCTCCATCCTTGGCAGTGAATCATTGCTTTGAACCAGCTTCCTGAGACCGTGGCAGACCACGCCAGTACATTATCTATCAGTGCTTCTGCTTGTGGTTTCAGTCAGGGGCATGTGACTGATTAGATTTACATGTATTTGAATGCAGATAAGACAAAATATTCTGGGTAACTTTTGCCATGTGAGTGTTGCTGACAGCTCCAAAGCTGAATGTAACATCTGTATCTTATTTTTGTTTTATTAGAGGAGAGCTATTGATGACATCAAGTACAGAACAGGCATGCCTGTGGCTGTAAATCTTGTTTTTAGTGTCAGATGACAAAACTCTCTTTTTTTAAAGTGAAAGCAAAAAACCGCGCTACCCTAACGCACACAAATGGTCACACAATTGGATGGGGGAAAAGAAAAAAAGAAATGTAAATAAATAAATAAATAAACAAATGAATGAATCAATGAATAAAACC
This sequence comes from Lithobates sylvaticus, assembly GCA_028564925.1. NCBI lineage: Eukaryota > Metazoa > Chordata > Amphibia > Anura > Ranidae > Lithobates > Lithobates sylvaticus. The sequence continues at coordinate 354,511,068 of CM053027.1, read as the reverse complement.
TAAACCGGCTGCAGAATAGTGGGATAAACACACATGAAATATAGAAAAAGAAAACTGCGCCAGGTGAAACTAAAATGACAGTGATGAAAACCAATACACATGAGTGATCTGTGTATCTGATTGATAGTATTTGAGATACTAATAACCTAAGAAATGGAGTCTGCACACAGATTCAAAAGGGCATAGGCAAACAATGATGGTATATTCTCAGGTTATCAAAACATAAATAACAAATATTCAACTAAAATTGTTAGAATATAAAACTGTGGACAATGGTAAATAATATTTATCAAAGTCTTTGTGTGAGATGAATAACCAATAGCAATGGATCAGAGTCCTCTTATGCGGTAGGTTCCACTACACCAATGTGCTCCACTTCTAGTTAAAGTGCTACCAGTAAGTAGGCTCCTTACCAGATATATAGAAAACAAACGCACTCAGATATGAGCTTTAGCACAGGATTCCAAACATCAGGTATAGTTGCCCCTCAGACAGTGTCCTCCAAGGTGGATATATTCAAACCAGAGCTCCAAAGCAGGAGGGAGGGAGAAGCACACTTCCAAACGTCAGGATAGACAGATAAGGCACTCAAAGGTGCATCCAAAGGTCACCATGTAAATGACAAAGGCAGACCATAGCGTGATATTGTAAAAAACTAGAAAGACTTTATTAAAAACGGATATTACTCACATTCTTATGAACAGAATAGGCAGTAAGAAATCCAACGATAATTTTAAAAAGAGCGCCGGCCGGCATTCAATCGAACCCTTTCTCCCATACGCGTCCTCCCATACGCGTCCTCCCATACGCGCTTCGTCATCAACAGACGTTTGAAAACGTCTGTTGATGACGAAACGCGTATGGGAGGACGCGCAGTGACGTCACCACGTTCGTGTTACAAGGAGAAAGGGTTCGATTGAATGCCGGCCGGCGCTCTTTTTAAAATTATCGTTGGATTTCTTACTGCCTATTCTGTTCATAAGAATGTGAGTAATATCCGTTTTTAATAAAGTCTTTCTAGTTTTTTACAATATCACGCTATGGTCTGCCTTTGTCATTTACATGGTGACCTTTGGATGCACCTTTGAGTGCCTTATCTGTCTATCCTGACGTTTGGAAGTGTGCTTCTCCCTCCCTCCTGCTTTGGAGCTCTGGTTTGAATATATCCACCTTGGAGGACACTGTCTGAGGGGCAACTATACCTGATGTTTGGAATCCTGTGCTAAAGCTCATATCTGAGTGCGTTTGTTTTCTATATATCTGGTAAGGAGCCTACTTACTGGTGGTGGCACTTTAACTAGAAGTGGAGCACATTGGTGTAGTGGAACCTACCGCATAAGAGGACTCTGATCCATTGCTATTGGTTATTCATCTCACACAAAGACTTTGATAAATATTATTTACCATTGTCCACAGTTTTATATTCTAACAATTTTAGTTGAATATTTGTTATTTATGTTTTGATAACCTGAGAATATACCATCATTGTTTGCCTATGCCCTTTTGAATCTGTGTGCAGACTCCATTTCTTAGGTTATTAGTATCTCAAATACTATCAATCAGATACACAGATCACTCATGTGTATTGGTTTTCATCACTGTCATTTTAGTTTCACCTGGCGCAGTTTTCTTTTTCTATATTCTCTCTTTTTTTAAACCCTCTGCTAAATACTTATTAAGATATTTTGTAAGGTTTAGGAACTGATTAATTGGTCTAGAGGAGAGCTATAATTAGTTAGTAAGAAATACTTTAGGCCTCGGATTGATAAGAGATGCAAAGGAATGGGTAATTTTCACCTTTCAGAAAATAATATCCTTATGTCTTGACTTACTGCTAAGTCCAGGATTTCAATGATATTATTCATATATTAATTCAATATTTTAATTTGTTTTAGCTATTTAGCTGAAGTCTGCACATTAGGATTTTTTTTTTAAATCTGTGACATGTTGAAGTTGCTACGGTAACAAAGGAGCCTGTGTTTTGGATATATTAGCATATTTTGACTGTGAAAAAGGGAGGGTGAAACATGAAAAATGCTAGCTTTTCTCACAGATAAATAGGAAACCTGGCTTTTTATGTGCTTACTGTGATATTTATTTGAATAAAATTGCTCACTTACAAATCAGCATGCACAGTCTTTCATACACAATTTTTGCAAGGGATAAACTTTGCATTAAGTCCCTGCTCCATGGCAAAGCGTATGTGATGAAACAACATGACTATTTATCAACAAAGGTACAGATTTATTCTTTTCATTATAATTATGCCATTTAATGAGTACATAATTTTTCAGGTTCCTTCCCCAGCAAGCATCATTTGAAAATAAATTTGCCATTGAAACTGGTTTGCGAAAATATGTTTACCCACAGTGCAGATTTTATATTTATATTTAATTAAGATTAAAGGGCTAGTCCAACCACAAATCAAATTTTATTTTGCTTAACTTACAGTTGCAATAGTCTTCCTCATTGACAGTTTGCATGGTGTCCTGGCATCTTTGAGGCTCTGCTCTTTGGGTTATAGAGCAGTGAAGAGATATTACAATTGCTGTGCTTCCTGGCCTATATAAGGTGGTGAAAAGATAAGTAAAGAGATGCAACTTTTACTCTGGTCCTTGGCCTATACAAGTGGGATGAAGAGATACAAATTTTGCCTTGGTCGTTGGCCTATAAAAGAGTTCAAGAAATACCACTTTTGCTCTGCTCCTTGACATATATAAGAGGGTGGAGAGATACCACTTTGTCCTGCTCTTTGGTCTATATAAGAGAGTGAATAAATATCACTTTTGCTCTGCTTATGTAAGCTTATGTAAGAGGATGAAGAAGTACCACTTTACTCTGCTCCTTGGCCTATATAGGAGGGTGACATGATACCACTTTACTCTGCTCCTATGTCTGTATAAGGGAGAAGAGATACCACTTTGGTATGCTCTTTGGTCTATGTAAGGCAGTGAAAAGATACCATTTGTAAACTGCTTCTTGGCCTACATAAGGGGGTGAAGAGATAGCACTTTGCTCTGTTCCTTGGTCTGTATAAGGGGTAAGATATACCACTTTGCTATTCTTTTTGGTCTATATAAGGCAGTGAAGAGATACCATTTTTAATCTGCTCCTAGGCCTATATAAGGGAGTGCAGATATACCTATTTGTTCTGCTCCTTGGCCTATATAAAAGGGTGAAGAGATACCTCTTCTTTCTGCTCCTTGGCCTATACAGAGGGTGAGGAGATGCCACGTTGCTCTGCTTCTTGACCTATATAAGGCAGTGAAGAGATATCACAATTGCCCTGCTCCTTGCCCTATAGCAATTATGCTCTGCTCCTTGGTCTATATAAGGCAGTGAAGAAATACCATTTTAGCTTTGCTTCTTGAGTTATTTGAGGACATGAAGAGATACCACTTTTGGCCTGTCCTTGGCCTAAATAAGGGGGTGAAGAGATATCCTGCTACTTAGCATAAGGAGGTGAAGAGATACAACTTTTTCTCTGCTCCTTGGCTTATACTGGATAGAGAGGTTATGAGATACCACTTTTTCTCTACCCCTTGGCGATATACCAATAAATATTGCTGTGCTGTGTCTTTCCATAATTAATTCAAGTATGCAAATACCAAAATTGTGCAATTCATAATAAAAAAAACATATTTTGTGCAAAATGATAAATAATTTAAATATATAAATAAACAATCAATTCATCAAATATTTCATGCGGTTTCTTAAAATGAATTCTATAATGTGCAAATACCACTGATGTGCAAATGAAAGTTCTTCAGTAAACAGACAGACTCTTCTGTGACAAATATGCAAATAATCAAAAAACTTTATGGCATATCATAGAGTAAAGTTCATTGCATTATTTACAAACACCATAAACTGCTAAAATCTTCAGTGAGCAGGCAGACTCCTCTGTGGCCTTATATGTGACTCCTTCACCACACACTGATGTTCGAGTCGAACATACGTTTGAATCGAACATCGGGACCATCCCTAGTCAATACGAATCAATCCACCCTTAAAAAAAAGTCTAATCTCTACCCTGCTCCCAGTACTGACCCTAATGCAGCAGCCTTTTTGAAATTAATCGAGAACTAGAACAGTTGAAAATACAATATCCGGGAGAGGGACAATCAGTGAAAATGCTAGTAAGCTAGTTGATGAAACTTTGAAACCCTCTGTGACTGCTTTACCATCATACGTTAAAGATACAATCCATATGCTACTTGACAACTTTGTGTAAAAAAAATGGGAAATAAGATACACCTGATGTACCGAAGGCCTGATCAGATGTGATCTATTTTCAGTGATTGGCACCATAGTTTGTAGACTCTATAACTTTCACAAAGACCAAATAATATACACTAATTTGGGTTATTTTTACCAAAGATATGTAGCAGTATAAATTTTGGCCAAAATTTATGAAGAAAAATTACTAATTAGCAAAATTTTATGACAGAAACAAAGAAAACTGCATTTTTTTCACAAAATGTACAGACTTTTTTTAGTTTTAGCACAAAAAATAAAAAAACAACTAGTGATTAAATACCACCAAAAGAAAGCTCTATTTGTGTGAAAAAAGGACGCAAATTTCATATGGGTACAGTGTTGCATGACTGAGTAATTGTCATTCAAAATGTGAGAGCGCTGAAAGCTGAAAATTGGTCTTGGCAGTAATTGCACTGAATTGAGGTGGTTAACAAGGATGTAAACCCAATTTTTTTTTTGTTTTTAATTAAGGCTTTCAACTTGTACAGTATAGGATTTCATGTCATATGTGCCCAGTTTTGCCACAAAGAGTTAATCCAGCTCTGAGCAGTCCTCCAGTTATCTTTTTTCAGTAAGATAAAAATGGACGGACTCCCCCTTGCTGTGAGTGACAGGTGATTTACATATCTCATGCACGAGCCTGAGAGAGACATTCTATGTACTTCAGATCCTATTCTCTTTTCTTCTCCACATCACTCAGGTTTGGCTGCTCCACAACTCAGCATGATTGGGCATGCTGCAGTCATGTGGTGACTTTCCTGGGTTTTGACTGGTTGTTAGTCATCATATCAGAAGTTCAGTGTAAGAAATACACAGGAGAAAATGCATGTTGACAAGGGGAGTGTAGAGGTGGGCGGGGAGCCTACTGACTTCACAACTCCATCGAGCTCTGGACAACAGACCCACCCACAGAATCTGCAGTTTTTCGGGTCTCAAACCAGACAGAGGGGAGACATTTGACAGGTAAGGATACATGCAGGAGGCATGTATATCCTTATAGATAACCACTATGGCAGTAGTTTAGAAAGGATGAGAGTGGGTTTATATCTACTTTAAATAAGGAGACATTTTATCTCCTCCTTTGCCTTCTATCTTTCCCTTTATCTCTCCCCCTTCATGCTCTTTCTCCCACACATCCTCACACTCTCTCCCTCTCTTCCTCCCCCTCTCTATCTTCACCTCTCTCTCTCTCCCTCCCCCTCTATCTGTCTTTTCCACCTTTAACATTAATCCACATGTACATTGTGGAGACTTTTACATAGTTACATTGCCCCTTACATTGGTGGTCATTGGGCTGAATGCACCTTACAATGGTGGTCAGTGGGATGAATGCCCCTTACCTTGGTGGACATTGGGAAGAATGCCCCTTACATTGGTGGTCAGTGGGATGAATGCCCCTTACATTGGTGGTCAGTGGGATGAATGCCTCTTACATTGGTGGTCAGTGGGAATAATATACACAGATACCAAACATACTTACGCTTATCTTTGCGAACTTGAGGTGTGCATCCTTCCCAGTCTGCATACAGACTTTTGCTAATCCCATCCCAGTCTCTGTTCTTATATTTGGGTATACGGCAGTCCCATATATATGGCCTGTCACGGACAAGTCTTATGAGCTCCTCATTGTCAATGACAGTGTTCTGACATCTGGGGGCCATGATCTCAGATGTTTGCAGATGGGCACATGGACAACAGGCAGGGAACAGGAAGTGAGCAGGGGAGGAGCAAGAGGGGAAAAATCTACATAAAAAATTTGCACATATCTGAACCGATAATACGATTCCAGACCGATTTACATTACATAGTTACATATTAAGTGAGGTTGAAAAAAAGACCATCGAGTCCAACCTACGTGTGTGATTATTTGTCAGTATTACATTGTATATCCCTGTATGTTGTGGTCATTCAGGTGCTTATCTAATAATTTTTTTAAACTATCGATGCCCCCCGCTGAAACCACCGCCTGTGGAAAGGAAATTCCACATCCTTGCCGCTCTTACAGTAAAGAACTCTCTACACAGTTTAAGGTTTAACCTCTTTTCTTCTAATTTTAGTGAGTGGCCACGTGTCTTATTAAACTCCCTTCCACAAAAAAGTTTTATCGGTATTGTGGGTTATTTGTAAATTGAAATCATATCCCCTCTCAAGCGAGAGACTACGTTCAGTGCTCTCAACCTTTCTTCATAACTAATGTCCTCCAAACCTTTTATTAGCTTTGTTGCCCTTCATTGTACTCACTCTATTTCTAGTACATCCTTCCTGAGGACTGGTGCCCAGAACTGGACAGCATACTCCAGGTAAGGCTGGACCAAAGTCTTGTAGAGTGGGAGAATTATCACTTTATCCCTGGAGTTAATCCCCTTTTTAATGCATGCCAATATTCTGTTTGCTTTGTTAGCAGAAGCTTGGCATTGCATGCCATTGCTGAGCCTATCATCTACTAGGACCCCTAGGTCCTAGATTTCCCCCAGAGGTTCACCCCCTAGTGAGTAGATTGCATTCATATTTTTGCCACCCAAATGCATAATTTTAAATGTTTTCTACATTAAACTTCATTTGCCATATACTTGCCCACACCATTAATTTGTTCAGATCTTCTTGCAAGGTTTCCACATCCTGCAGAGAAGTTATTGCCCTGCTTAGCGTCATCCACAAATGCAGATATTGAGCTGTTTACCCCATCCTCCAGGTCGTTTATGAACAAATTAAACAGTATAGTCCCAGTACAGAACCCTGGGGGACTCCACTTCCACCTCTGACCATTCTGAGTATTCCCCATTTATTACCACCCTCTGAACTCCCCCTTGTAGCCAGTTTTCAATCCATGTACTCACCCTATGGTCCCTGTCAACAGACCTTACTTTGTACAGTAAACGTTTATGGGGAACTGTGTCAAATGCTTATGCAAAATAAAGATACACCACGTCTATGGGCCTTCCTTTATCTAGATGGCAGCTCACCTCCTCATAGAAGGTTAATAGATTGGTTTGGCAAGAATGATTCTTCATGAATCCATGCTGATTACTGCTAATGATACCGTTTTCATTACTAAAATCTTGTATATAGTCCCTTATCATCCCCTCCAAGAGCTTGCATACTATTGATGTTAGGCTAACTGGTCTGTAATTCCCAGGGATGTATTTTGGCCCTTTTTTTAAATATTGGTGCTACATTGGCTTTTCTCCAATGAGCTGGTACCATTCCAGTCAGTATACTGTCAGTATAAATTAGGAACAATGGTCTGGCAATTACTTAACTGAGTTTTCTAAGTACCCTTGAGTGCAAGCCATCTGGTCCCGGTGATTTATTAATGTTAGGTTTCCCAAGTCTATTTCTGATTCTGTCCTCTGTTAGCCATGAGGGCACATCCTGTGATGTGTCATGAGGACAAACACTGCAGTTTTGGTTACTTTTTAATTCCATTGTGAAGACTGAGGAGGAGAATACATTCAATACCTTCGCCATCTCCCCATCCTTTATAACCAGATGTCCTTCCTCATTCTTTATGGGGCCAATATGGTCTGTCCTCCTCCCTTTTTTACTGTTTATATATTTAAAGAATTTTTCGGATTTTTTTTTTGCTCTCCTCTGCTATGTGTTTTTCGTGATCTGAGCCATCCTAATTGCACCCTTACATATCTTGTTGCATTCTTTGTAAAGTCTGAATGCTGATGATGATCCCTCAGCCTTGTATTTTTTTGAAAGGATTTCGCCTTTGCTTTTATATGCATTTTTACATTAGAGTTAAGCCATCCAGGACTTTTATTTGCTCTTTAAATTTATTTCCCAATGGGATGCCCTTATTTTATATGCTCTTAAAGCAAACCCATCTCTCCTCCTTTTAAGATTTTATCCCAATTTATATCTTCTAGCAAGGTTCGTAGTTTAGGGAAGTTTGTTCTTTTGAAATCCAGTGTCTTTGTGTTCCCCTTGTGTTTCCTATTTGTGTGATTTATACTGAAGCTGATTTACCTGTGATTGCTGTTTCCTAAATTTCCCCCTATTTCCACATCCCTGATCAGGTCTATATTGTTCATAATCAGTAGATCAAGTAACACCTTGTTTCTAGTTGGTGCATCTACCATCTGACCCATGAAATTGTCCTGCAAGACATTTAGCAACTAGCGAGCCTTAGACAAATTCGTGGTTCCCTCTGCCCAGCCTATGTCTGGATAATTAAAATCCCCCATTATGATAACACTTCCCATCCTTGCTGATAACCAAAATTGTGATAGGATGTCCGTCTCCCCCTCCTCCCTCCGGTTAGGGGGCCTTTAGAATACTCACAGTATTATTTTCCCCTTGGCTTCATCCCTTTGGAGCTCTACCCATAAAGATTCCACCTCCTCCCTAGCTCCCTTATTGATGTCATCTCCCACATTCACTTGTACATTTTTCTTAGTATATAGGCAGACCCCTCCCCCTTTTTAACCCTCTCGACCCCTGTGATAAAGGGAATACTCTTGAATGGTTGCCAGCCAATCATGAGAGCTGAGGTCTCTGAAATTCCCACAAAATCAAAATCCTCCTCGTTCAACAGTATCTCTAGTTCCCCCATCTTGTCCGCTAGGCTCCTGGCATTGGTGAACATGCCACGTAGTATAGACCAGTCACATACTGTCCTCTTATTGGGTGTTCCGAGATTACAAATAGGACTTGTTACTATACTTACCTCAGGTTGTTGTGCTTTAGTCAACCTACCACTAATGCCCCCGATACTACTCTCTGGAATATGTTCATTGCTGACTATCTCTAGCTCTGGACCCTCCCCCCATCGCCTAGTTTAAAAACCCTTCTAACTTCTCGGCCATCTTCACTCCCAGCAGATCTGCACCCTCCTCATATAGGTGAAGTCCGTCACTTCTAAAGAACTGGTGACCGACTTAGAAGTCAGCCCAGTTCTCCAGGAACCCAAACCCCTCCTTACTACACCAGCTCCTCAGCCACTTGTTTACTTCCCTAATCTCCCTCTGCCTTTCCTGGTGTGGCTCTAGGTACCGGTAGTATTCCTGAAAATACTACCTCGGAGGTCCTTTTCCTCAATTTAGCTACTAAGTCCCTAAAATCACTCCATCTGCCTCTGACTTTGTCATTGGTGCCAACGTGCACCATGACAGCCGGGTCTACCCCAGCCCCTCCCAGTAATCTGTCCACCAGATCCGTGATATGCTGAACCCGAGCGCCCGGTAGACAGCATACAGTTTGGCGCTTCATGTCTTTGTCACAGATTGCCTTCTCTGTCCTTCTAAGAATTGAATCCCCTACCACCAGAATCTGTCTATCCTTTCCCTTCGCTCCCCCCCACTCTCACTAGACGAGTTCTTCCCCTGGCAGCTAGGAGAGTCCCTCATCTCCAGTAGTGCTGGTCCCTGACCGGTTTCACCAATGTCACTCAATGGAGCGTACTTATTAGGATGCTCCAGCTTCAGCCTCCCTGGCACTTCCCCCTCTATCCTTCCTGACTGTCACCCATCTACTTGTTTCTAGTGCCTGCACCTGGGCCTGTCCCCATCCGCCTTTGTGCTGGCCCCTGCTGGCACCTGCCGGGTACGTTCCCGGCTCTCCTTTAGTATGGAGGATCTTCTCAGTGCTGACAGTTGCTTCCCTAGATTCAGAACCTGAGCTTCCAGGGAAACAATGTGCTTACATTTTGCACAGCAGTTTTTGCCCTCGATCAGATGATCAAGGAACGCATACATGACGCAAGATGTACACTGAGTCGCATCTCCACACCCCCCGGGCACCGTACCTACTAATTTAATGAGGATTGGGGATTATACCCTGTCCAAATTACCTAACAAATAACTTCCTGACACTAATACTTAACTATACAATACACAGGTATTCAACAATACAATACACAGGTACTCAACAAGACAATACATAGGTACTCGTCGTCCACCTACACTTGCAGTCCACTTGCACTTGCAGACCATGTGCACTCGCAGACATTGATGTCTATGGAGACTAAATTCGCAATGCAATTCTGTAAACTCGCAGAGGACCCTTTTTATTGTCGAATTGCATTCACAGAGGAATTGAAATGCATAGATGTGAACGACCGTCATTGAACACAATGTATTTTGGGATGACATGCGAATCTAGGCTTTTTGTAATGCATTCGGTCCAACAGAAGTTTGGCCGGCTTCTGTTAAAGGGGCATGACCGAAAAAGGTCTACGGATCAGCTCCCAATCAGCGCTCTCAGTCACTCGTCAGATAGTTAGTACAGTGGCTCCTCCTGAGTTGTCAGTTTTTTTTTATTCGGCCCTCCTGGTTAAACAAAAATAAAAACGACTAGTGTGTACTAGGCTTAACACTTCCAAAGGGTTTCTATATGCTTTATTTGAATGTTAATCGCCCAGGTTTCCACATAAAATTCACAAACATTTCATGTGCATAAATGATTCTGTTAGCATCAACAGAATGTGTGTGTTCATCTATAAACATATGCTACAGAACTGATCTTTCTAAGCCTATGCTGGTAAATTTAGAGGTTAGAAGAAATCTTAATTTCTTTTACATATGGTGGATTTAAAATGATCAATGTGGACATTACTAAAGTATATTTGTTTTCTTTAAAACATTAAGTCACTTCTAATCTGCTAGAAAAGAGCCTTGAGTGGTAATTCTCTGATAAGAGGTCTTCCTCTGGCTTAACTCTTTAATATGTGTTTGTCATAGGATTCAGAAGACAGTTTGAAGGGAAAAGGGATTTTGCTGTTTAATACTAATTCTGATTTGGTACAGATTTGTGTTGATTACTTCTCTATGTTCTTTTCAACAGTTCAAGCACAGCTCAAAACACTGCCAACTATGTTACTTGATGTGAGGTACAACAGATACGGATTTTTCATAAAATGTTCTCTCACTGCAGTATAGTATATGAAACCTGGAATATGATTGATTGCTACAGTGAGTACCTCCACTTTTTATTAATTGCCATTCAGGAAAATAAATAGTTATTACCGTTTCAAATTTAACAAGGGTTTATCAATCATAGTACCTCACATTTATTAGAGGGTTTGTAGATTTAGGCAGAATGGGAATGATTCCTTTGTGCATGGAAGGATGTCAGCAACTGTCTGGTGTAAAAAGGTTCCATGTGGAGAATAACACCAATTGGTGCTACAGGAGAGATCATAATGGTTAACTCTATTGTGAGAACAATGCATTAAAGTGTCAAAGACCATAACCTGCCAACCTTGATGACCTTGAAGACCCTTTTGTTGACATTCCATTGTGTGGATTAGAGTTCTGTTTAAGGACACCATACAAAATACCCCTGTGGACCTGTGAGCAGTTTCTACAACTATTGATGCCAAAAAAAGTTGAAATTGAGACATCAATATATACATGCATGAACACAAATTTTAAACAGTATTTATATTTTGAGACTGATTAAGGTAGAATGGAACCCTATGCTTTACTCCCCTCCCCCTCAGCCAATGCTTTGATTGACATTGATAATTTGATTGACATTGATAAGGCAATTGCATGACCCAGCCATCAGACATCAACTGTCTACAAGTGTATCCTCCCCTGTGAAGTGACAATTAGGAGCACAGTTTTGACCTAGTGTATTATACCTCTGGTGTATTGCAGGAGCAAAAAGGTTGTAGATGATACTTAGACATCCATCATGCCCTTGGCTGCAGCCCAGGTCAGTGATGGCAAACCTTGGCACCCCAGATGTTTTGGAACTACATTTCCCGTGATGCTCAACTACACTGCAGAGTGCATGAGCATTATGGGAAATGTAGTTCAAAAACATCTGGGGTGCCAAGGTTCTCCATCACTGGCCTAGGTTGTCTTGTGGATGAGCCAACCCTTGTGTTGGTTTACTTATATTAATCAGCTGTTGATACATACATTTTACGATAAGTGCCACCTTCCCCCTTTTTTTATTTATTTATTTTTGTCAGGAAATAAAAGTAATAATTACATATGAATATTATGCAGTCTTTTATCCAACCAGCTGGTCTCATTATCACAAATTACAGTGTTTCAAAATCCCAGTTGTTTACAGAGATGATAAAGTCCAGTCCAATGGTCCAATTGAATTCCCAATTATGGGTTCCTTAGCCCCAAGTCAAAATTAGACAAGACTGAAAAAAAGAGACCTATTGCTATGCTGTCTCTTTAAATAATCCATAGTGTTCTGGGAATCCTTTAACGTGTATTAAATGTGTTTTTGTATAACAAAGAATGTATGCTTTAGGTATAGCAATAGAAAAAAAAAAGATGTAAAAATGAAGTTTAAAAATTGAAAACATTAAAATATATATATATACAACTGACCAAAAGTGTTTTAAATTCTCTTTAAACACACATTATGATTGTACTTCAACAAACCCATGTATCCCTTGAGCATGTTAGTCAGAAGAAACCCTTTTAGATACAATTATCACTGGTTAAAAAACAATGTTGTATAGTTGTTCTGCAGCATTTACCTGTGTGCGGTGCTCTCGGTTTCTCGTCTCCAATTAGAGTTGTTTGCTACAGTAAAGGAGCTGCCAACTCCTTTCAAGTCTGTGTCAGTGTTTTAAAGACAAGTTACCACTCAGACACCTAGAAGGGAAGTGGTGTAAACCAGTCATTTATTATATCATTCTTATTACACATTGAGCAAAAGATTAAAAGGGACAGTTCTTTTCTGACCTGCATACGACAGCTAACAAAGAACCCCAGAATCTCTAAAGCCCCTTTTTAATTCCACAAAGCACACTTACAATAATGTTCCAACAACCTATGGCCCATAAAGGCTGTCCTAACTGTAATGAAACAGTGATAGACTAGCAGCACTGACCATTAGAGCATTAAATATATCATTAATTCAGGTAGCAAGCCTCTAAAGGCTTTTCTTCGAAGCTGTGCAAGCTAAAGTCACCACAAAAGCAGAAATAAAGGAAAGAAGGTAATAAAGAATATTGACAATAAGGGGTCAATTGAAATGGGTCTCTTTTAAGTAATAGCTTTATGCAAGCTAATTAGTGTTCGAGTTACTGTATTTAGCATACTGCTAATTAACCCAGCTGTCCTTATACTGTAATTTTATGGAACCACAATGCAAGCACTCTACATGATGAATATCCACATCTGAGAAAACACTGTATAAAAATAGACAATTTGTGCCTAGATATGTATTTAAGAACAAAGGTTTTTGCTATGTACATAATGTGAAAGCAGCAATTGTAGGTGATTCAGCCTGTGCAATGGCTTAAATAGTTCAGGGGCATTAGGTGAATGATACCTGTTATTTGCACGTGTTTACATATAATTGTAGATACAAAAATCTCAATATGTGATTGCAACAGATATTTACTCAGAATGTCTCAAAACATATATATGCTATGCAAAATAGCCATTATTATATCCATATTAAAGAGGAAAAGCTGCAATTATATGAAATGCAAAGGTTTTTGTTTACAGAGAAAACATAATAATAATAATAATAATAATAATAATAATAATAATAATAATAATAAAAAAACATTTAAAAGAATGATCCCACTGTCACAAGTTAGCCTGCAGTTTCCTGCTTGTGTACTCTAATGCCACGTACACACGGTCGGAATTCTCGTCGGAAAAAGCTCTGATGGTTTTCCCGTCGGAATTCCGACGGAATTTCGCTCAAACTGTCTTGCCTACACACGGTCACACCAAATTCCGATGGTCAATAACACCACGCCTTAAAAAACGTTCGACTGCACTATAAAAGGGAAGTTTAATGCTTCTGAGCATGCTTCAAATTGTTTCCGAGCATGCGTCGGAATTTTGCACGTCGGAATTGCATACACACGATCGAAAAATCCGATAGAAAGGTTTTCCGTCGGAAAAATTAAGAACAGGTTCTCAATCCAAAGTCCGTCGGAAATTCCGACAGAAAAAGGCCGATGGGCATACACACGGTCGGAAAATCCGATGAAAAGCTCCCATCGGAAATTCCGACCGTGTGTACGCGGCATTAGGCTACTTTTAGACTGGGGAGGGCGGGCGTCTGCGGTAAAGCGGCGCTATTTTTATCGCCACTTTACCGGCGTTTTAGCGGCGCTTGTTCTCAATGGGAAGGGGCGCTTTAGGAGCAGTGAATGCACCGCTCCTACATCGCACCAAAGATGCAGCTTGCAGGACTTTTTGTACCGTCCTGCAAGCGCACCGCTCCAGTGTGAAAGCCTTTTGGGCTTTCACACTGGAGACACAGGAGAGGCGCTTTACAGTATTTTTAGTGCTATTTTTAGCGCTGTAGGGCCAGTAAAGCTCCTCAGTGTGAAAGTAGTCTTACCGCCTTGTTGCAGTGTTTCTCTACATGTGTGGCTTGGCTGTGCTCATCTATGGGCGTTGTCTGCTATTCTGTGGACCTGTATTTCCTTCCCTACCATCACTTCCTGGCCCGCCTCCTAGTTTACTTGTCTATGTAAGACATGCTCAGTGTAACCCACATTGCCTGAGCATTTTCCTAGTTCTATGAGCTCCCATTTGCATACTGTATCTGACTACCTGTGTACTGACCCCGGCTTCGTTTACCATCTGGGCTTGTTCGCTGCCTGCCCTGATCTTGGCTTTTCTTTTGGATTCCCTTTTGCCTGCTGCCTGTACCCTGCACACGCGAGTGGTCTCCGTATCCTTGGCTAGGCATACCTGGGGGGCCACAACCTGGTTCCAGCTGGCTGCAAGTCCATCCCCACCATCAGGGACCATGGTGAAGAAGCAGGCTGGGGCTTAGACTCCGTGCCCTGGGGAACCCTGAGTTGGCGATCTACAAGAGCTCACTACCACAGACACACACTACTAGCACAGATCCTTCTATTTGCATGCCAATTGTATTGCCTAGGATTACATATATAGTATATCTATAAAAAAGTGCCACTGCAAATAATTTTTGAATATATTTATATTTTTTATAAAAATATTTAATCCTAGAGTGTACATTTGGTAATGGAAAAGTAGGATCCATGTAGCAGTTAGATTGGTTTTGTTTTTAAATATTTTTATTTTATTTTATTTTTACATTGTTTTGTTTTTTTATCCTTACAGGTATATTATTAATGTGCTAATTGTTCCCTATCATTCCATAGCAATTCCATAGCAAAAAGTAGTAGGACCCTTGGCACCTGTCAACTGTTGTGGACATAAACAAAAATAAATAGACAAACAAACCCCATCTTCACTTTTCATAATATGCTCATTAAAGAGGTGGTCCGTATGAGAAGTAATGCTTGAAAGTATGAGAAGTAAAGTCTTTGATTACACCCACTCAACTTCAGTGGACACAGGGATAAAATAAATGAATTATAAACTATTAACAAAGTGGTATTACCTCCCAATTAAATTACATAAAATGAATCCCAATCAATCACCTCTATGCTGGAGGGAGTGTGGAGAGATAGGTACCCATGCACATATATGGTGGCAGTGTCCTTTAATTCAATCATATTGGAGGGAAGTGGTGGATTGGATAAAGAAGATTAGCGGGTTTGTAATGGAACTTGACCCCTGGCAATGCCTGTTCCATGTAACAGGGATACAGAGGAAGAAATATAGAAAAGCTATTACACCATTCCTGCTGAATGCAGCAAAGAAATTAATTCCGAAACAATGGAAGATGAAAAACACTCCTACAATAAAGGATTGGTTTAGGGAGATAGATAAAATTAGATGTATGGAAGAAGTAATACACCTGCAAAACAACTCAGAAACAAAATATCTTGACACTTGGAAGTGTTGGCTGGAATTTCTCAGGCTTATATGAGTTATGTGGGGAGTAATTAGATGCCTTATTGTTATCCATTTCCTGATTCCCCCCTCTCCCCACCTCTTCTCCCCCCCTTTCCATTACCCCTCCTCTTCTCTCTCACCTGCATAAAAAAATAGAACTTAGGGAGTCAACAAAAATAAAATAAAGGGGCTCTTTACTCACTTAGTCACTACCAAAAAAAAAATAAAACATTTTTTTTTTTTTTGGTTTTGGTTTTCCCCCTCTCTTTCACTTTCCTAATAAGGATCACTTAGGGAATCACTAAAATAGATGTAGGGGTTTATTGCCACACAGTTTCACAAGTAGGAGGTGGGCAGCGTCCCCTTCCTTACCTTTTCCACTAAATTAAAAAAAATCCCCCCCCCCCTTTTTTTTTTTTTTTTGGATGTCACTAGTACAAGAAGGAATCACTTAGGGATTTATTAAGACAGATGAAGGAGGTTTTTGAATCACACACCAACACATGATTTTTCTTTTAATTTTTGAATTTTTTTTTTGTTTGTTCCTATTCCCTTATCTTTTCTTTTCTTTCTGGAAGAGGATGTCATTATATCTCACACAAGGTGTAATATAAATAAATAAACACAACAGGGGATTATGGGAACAGCAATGAGAAATGGACTAGGGGGAATTGGGGGGTAGTTAACTACTTAGGGAAGGGGAGGGGGGGGAGAAGGGAGGGAAGAAAAAGGAAAAAATAATATTTAATAAAATATTGCTCAAATAAAGTTAGAGGGAGTAATGAATTATATCAGGAAGAGGGGGAAGACGGGGGACTACTATTGGTTTCTTTGAAAAATTTATCGAGATTGATCCATGTGTTTTGTTGATTGTGGGTTTTTTTGTGTCTATTTATTTGTTATGTAATTATTTATGTACAAGTATTGTATATGTGTGTATATATATATATATAAGATTTTGTAATAATGTGAAATGTTCTTTGTATATGTGAAAAATTAATTAATAAAAATAATTAAATACAAGCGTAAAAAAAAAAAAAAAGAGGTGGTCCACCCAAAAAAAAAAAAAATGAAAAGCCAGCAGCTACAAATACTGCAGCTGCTGACTTTTAATAAATGGATACTTACCTTTCCAGGGTGCCCCGCGATGCCGGCAGCCGAAGCTGAGCAATTGCTCGTCTCTCGGCTGCCCCGCCGCCATTCTAGATGAGGGAATCAGGAAGTGAAGCTTTGCGGCCTCACTTCCCGGTTCCCTACTGCGCATGCGCGAGTCATGCTCTGCATCCTCACTGGTCCCCGCTGTGTTCTGGGACCTGTGTGTTTCCCAGAACACAGCGGGGGGGGGGGGTGAAGCGAAGGGGCGTGACTCCCACTGGAGTCTATTCCCAGAAGTGGGTGCAGATACCTGTATTATGCAGGTATCTGCACCCCTCTCCCCCCTGAAAGGTGCCAAATGTGACATCAGAGGGGGGGAGGGTTCCGAAAAGTGGAGGTTCACTTTTTGTGTGAACCTCCGCTTTAAGGGTCTATGGGCCCAGTTTACTAATAGGAATTGCACAAGAGCAGGGAGAAATAGCTAAAAAGTTTATAAACATGCATACGTTATGGGTTCACATTAGCACACAAATGTTCACACAACCATACCTCCCAACTTTTGAACGTCAGAATGAGAGACACTTGAGGAAGGAAGTAACCTTGCATAGCGCGCCGCTGCAAATGTGGTCGTAGTCAAACGTATGACAGTGAGAGGAGCTTAATGGGCGTCATTAAACAAAACTTGGGTTTTCTTGTACCTATAAAATATGCTTTTATTATTGTTCCATAAGCAAGAGTCTCATGGATACATATAAACCCCAGCACATTAATAAAAAAAAAGGATAAAAGCATGCAGGGTTTGGAGTGCATTGCATACAGAGAGCAGGGTTCTGGGATGATCTATGTACAGAGTGTAGGGTTCTGGGATGAGCTGCATACAGAGTGCAGGGTTCTGGGATGAGCTGCATACAGAGTGCAGGGTTCAGAGATGAGCTGCGTACAGAGTGCAGAGTTCTGGTAAGAGCTATATACAGAGTGCAGGGTTCTGGGATGAGCTGTGTACAGAGTGCAGGGTTCTGGCATGAGCTATATACAGAGTGCATGGTTCTGGGATGAGCTGTGTACAGAGTGCAGGGTTCTAGGATGAGCTGCGTACAGAGTGCAGGGTTCTGGGATGAGCTAAATACAGAGTGCGGGGTTCTGGGATGAGCTATATACAGGGTTCTGGGACAAGCTATATACAAGGGTGCAGGGTTCTGAGATGAACTATATACAGGGTGCAGGGTTCTGAGATGAGCTATATATACAGGTTGCAGCAGAGGTGTAATTAGAGCCTCCAGGGCCCTGGTGCAAGCACCATGAAGGGCACCTGACCTCCAGCCTGGGCAATTCCCTCTGAGCCCAGAGCCCTTACCACTGATCAAACGACCCTTTATGGTCTCATAGTGGATCCATTTCACATATTGTGCAGTCCCGCAGTCTTGGGCCCCACCATGGTGGCAGAAGGCCAGGGCCCAGTCGCAAGTCCGACCTTTTGCTGGTAGTTCCGCCAGTAGTGTCAGTGTGGACTGTGAATGGTGTCACTCAGTAGGGCAGTGGACATGGTCAGTAGGGCAGTGGACGTGGTCAGTAGAGCAGTGGACATGGTCAGTAGGGTAGTGGATATTGTCAGTAGAGCAGTGGACGTGGTCAGTAGAGCAGTGGACATGGTCAGTAGAGCAGTGGATATGGTCAGTAGGGTAGTGGATATTGTTAGTAGAGCAGTGGACAGTGTCAGTAGAGCAGTGGGCATGGTCAGTAGGGTAGTAGATATTGTCAGTAGAGCAGTGGACATGGTCAGTAGGGTAGTGGAAATTGTCAGTAGAGCAGTGGACATGGTCAGTAGAGCAGTGGACGTGGTCAGTAGAGCAGTGAACATGGTGAGTATGGTAGTGGATATTGTTAGTAGAGCAGTGGACAGTGTCAGTAGAGCAGTGGACAGTGTCAGTAGAGCAGTGGATGGTGTCAGTAGAGCAGTGGACATGGCTAGTAGGGCAGTGGACATGGTCAGTAGCACAGTGGCTATTGTCAGTAGGGCAGTGGACATGGTCAGTAGGGCAGTGGACATGGTCAGTAGGGCAGTGGACGGGATCAGTAGTTTTTCATTTTTGTTATTTTATTTTTCTATTATTTTTTTATCATTATATTTTATTTTTCAATTTTATTTTTTATATTTTTTTTTTTTACAATTTTTGATGGCAGTTGAGGGCAGTATGATGGGAGGGGTGGCAGTGGAGGGCAGTATGATGGGGTGGAGGGCAGTATGATGGGAGGAGGGTAGTGGAGGGCAGTATAATGGGAGGTGGTGGTAGTGGAGGGCAGAATGATGGGAGGGGTGGCAGTGAAGAGAAGTATGATGGGAGGGGTGGCAGTGAAGGGTAGTATGATGGGAGGGGGGTAGTGGAGGGCAGTATGATGGGAGGGGTGCTGGTGGAGGGCAGTATGATGGGACAGGGTAGTGGAGGGCAGTACAATAGGAGGGGGACAGTGGAATGCAGTATGGTGGGAGGGGTGGCAGTGGAGGGCAGTATGATGGGAGGGGGGATAGTGGAGGGCAGTATGATGGGGGGGTGGTAGTGAAGGGCGGTATGATAGGGGGTGGTAGTGGATATCAGGAAGATGGCCATAGGATGGGTGATCATACCAGTACCCGTCATGGTGGCATCAGGCGAATCCCCATGCATATGTGTGAATGCATGTGTGTGACAGTGGGTGCACGCAGATGTTGCACGGGTGTGCACCATGACAGTTGTTGGCGCCCTCTGGCCTATTTAAACCTGCCGCTGACACATGCAGGTTGCTGGATTATCATCAGCTTCCTGTGTCGCCTGTACCTGTTTATCTTGATTCCTGGACTTCCCAATACCGACCCGGCTTGTTATATCCATTATCCTTAATCTCTGGCTTGACCCCTGGCTTATGTCCTGATCCGTGCTCCTGTCTGTCTCATCGTACTTGACCCCAGCTTGGCTGACTACTCTACTTTATCCTGGCCGCTGTGTATGATCTGGCTTGTTGCTGTACCCATCTCGGACTGATCGCGCTGTGTATGACCCCTGGCCTGGATATTGACTCTGTTCTCAGTTTATCCTACTGTTCCATACCTGGGATCCCTCCTCGCACGGTTGCCAACACAGCTCATCCAGCACACCCCAGCTGCCCTCTGCTTACCAGCTTACCCAGCAACAGCACCGGAACCTTTGGGCACTGTACCTGTATCACTCCCAGGGGTACGTTGCAATTAGCCGCAAGTGGCGTTCTCTCAGCAATCCGGCCTCGCACCCGAGACCTGACAGTGGAGAACAGTTTGATGGGAGGGGGTGGTAGTGGAGGGCAGTATGATGGGGGTGGTAGTGGAGGGCAGTATGATGGGAGGGGTGGTAGTGGAGGGCAGTATGATGGGGGCTGATAGTGGAGGGCAGTATGATGGGGGTGGAAGTGGAGGGCAGTATAATGGGAGGGTTAGCAGTGGAGGCAGTATGATGGGAGGGGGGTAGTGGAGGGCAGTATGATGGGGTGGAAGGCAGTATGATGGGAGGGGGATAGTGAAGGGCAGTATGATGGGAGGGGAAATAGTGGAGGGCAGTATGGGGGGACGGTACAGCATGACTGGAGGGGGGCAGTGTATAGAAGGGAGCAGAGTGACCATGAGCGTCCTCTGGGCACTGCAAGGAGCAGTTCTCCTACCTCTTTTCCAGCGGCAGGAACAGCCTGCTTCAGATGAGACCCAAATTTATGGGGCGGAGTCGGGGGCGGAGTCGGGGCAGAGCTGGCTGTCCTCTGATGACTGTGGAGCTTAGGCGCGAGGAGGAGGAAGTTAAATCCTCCTCCTGCTCGCTCTGAATGCTGGGGCCCCACTCTCCTCCTCGTCAGGATGTCACTGGTTGCTTGACACCAGGCGCGCCATTGGTTAGCAACCAGTTGTTTTGGCAGTGAGCCAGGCAGCGCCTGGTGGTTAATAATAAAGCGAGTCTCGGCCAGCAGTACACCGGGCAGTGTGTGACAGCGGCAACATTTTTAGGGGGAATTCGATCGGCCCAGGGGGCAATCCCAGGACACTGAATTGTCCTGGAATGAAGGTGCCCGGGACCCGGAACAGACCTCCCAAAGCGGGACTTTCCCGGGCAAACCGGGACAGTTGGGCGGTATGACACAACCAGTGAACAAGATCTTAAAGTATAACTAAAGTCAAAACTTTGGACAGAGTAGAGAAGAATTAGAACACCTATTAGGTTTTTATTGCGGCCCGTGTCCCCATTAAATTGGTTGTAAACCCACTCTTTGTACTTTTACCTATAGGTAAGCCTAGAATAAGGCTTACATATAGGTAGTGGAAATATCTCCTAAACGTGCGCCGTTTAGGAGATATTTCACTTGTAGTCTGCTACGGCGCATGCGCAGGGAAGAAACAAAACTAAAGGCCGTTTCTTCCTTAGCATATGCCGCAGGTCGCGGCTCCCGTGCACATGCACAGGAGTGACATCACGTGGCTCTGGAAAATCACAGAGCCGGAGTCAGCGGCCCCGAAGGAAGAGGGCAAGAAGATGGACACTGCCCTCACAGGGGACGTCGCTGGATTCTTTTGCAGGTAAGTGGTACATAATGGGCTAGTATGCAATGCATACTAGCTCATTATGCTTTTCATTTGCAGGCTATACAGGGAGCAAAACAGGAAGTAAAACCCATAAGTGTCCTGTTTATCCTTATCATTGAAAGTGATAGTAAAAGTAATTTCCAAATTGTAATGTGCCTATGCACACAGGCGCATAACCGCTTGTATAGGCGCCTGTGTGCATAAGCCCATTACAATTTATGGGCTGTATTTTAGCTCAGTAAAAAAATAAGCTGTACTGAGATTTTTCAAGCTGCAGTGTGCAAGAGGCCTAATGCCACGTACACGCGATCGGCCTTTTCGGCCGGACTATCCAGCGGACTTAATCCGGCGAACAATCCGCCGGACTTTCCAGCGGAGGTCCGGCGGACTTTCCGAACGTGCAGACTTTCCCACACATGCCCGGACTTTTCCGGTGGACAATCCGCCAGAGTTTTGGCAGAAGTCTGCAGGACTTTTGAAATGAATGGACTTGCCGACACACGGAGTAAGTCAATGTCGCTGCCTCGATCGGCGAGATTGACACCTTGCTAGCCCCGTCACCTGATATGGATTTAAAGAAGAATCCCTACGTCGAAAAATTCTCCGCTATCTTCTGCTCTTTTACTGCACTTTTACTAGCGGAGGAGCCCGACTTTCTCCTTCATCGCCGCCGGGGGTCTTCTTCCGACTTCGGGGGTCTTCTCTCCAACTTCGGGGGTCTTGTCCCGCTCTTCGTTTCTTCTGCCGGGCCTCTGCTATCTACTCCGTATGCGGAAAAGTCCGGTCGTCTGTGGGTGTGTTTGGGCAAGTCCGCTCGTTCAGAAAGTCCGGCGGATAGTTTGATCGTGTGTACGCGGCATAACAAGCATGATCTGCTAAGTAGAGCACTCTTCAATGTCTGAATTATGCCAGCTAAGTGTGCCAGCTAAGTGCTGGTACACACAAGAAATACAAATAGGATTTTCCCTAATATTTTGGGACATCTGTTAGCTATTTTCACACAGAAGCAATACAACATGCAAAATGCATTGAAATTGCATCAATGTAGACTGTAAGACATTGAGCGTAAAAAAGAAATAGGGGATAATTTACCAAAACTGGAGAGTGCAAAATCTGGTGCAGATGTGCATGACAACCAACAAGCTTTCAACTTCAGCTTGTTCAATAAGCTTTGAAGAAAAAAAATGGAAGTTGACTGGTTTCTATGCAGAGCTGCACCAGATTTCGCACTCTCCAATTTTATGATACACATATATGCATATCTATTATTCACTCCATCTCACTTGTTCCTCTGTTGTTTCTCTCCTTTTCCTCCCTTTCTCCATCCCATTCTCAACGTTATTTCCATTTCCCACCCATTCACCTACACACACACCCAAACACCTAACACCCCCCTCCTCTTCTCTTTTCCCCCTCCCCCCCCCCATTGCCCTTTTCTCTTCTCTCCCCTCTTCTCCCCTCCCTTTCTTTCCACCTTTTCTCTCCTCTCCTTTTCCTTTCCTCACCGGTGACGGCTGACGCTCCTGCGCCCCTGGCTGCCCTTGATTCAATGTCGTACATGATTAGGTTATATTATATATATAATTTTTCTCATTGTATATTCGTTTTCTCTTTTTATTTCTAATATAGAAAGCTCCTGAGGAAGCGTCTTAGGACGCGTAACATGTAGAGCAACTGCAAACAAGCTGTTTTTCTGTATGACTGAACTGCTCACTCATGGTTTCGTTTTGTTTGTTTACTCCGATGTCACAATTTTCCAAGGAAATTTGAATGTTTGCATTTAAATATAGTGACCCCATTGGAACCACATTGTTATTACCTGAGCATATTTGTACATCAGCTTGCTAAATATTTCTATATTATGTTAGATTGTTCTTCCAAACAATCTGTTTTAGATTTATAATTTATTATTTTTTTCATTTATGTTTTTAATAAAAAAACTTTTTACATATACTTTACGCCTAAAAAGTCCATCATTCTCCAACACTAACCTGTTGACAAAAAAACCTCAGTATTTAGACTCAAATTTTCGGGACGCGGCAATCACTTTTTATACTTTGTACCGTATCCGCAACACCATTACGCGATGATACGGGGATAAATTTATTTCCTCAAAAGTGCATATCTATTATGTAACAGCATGCTTCCAGCACAGAGACCAGGGTCTCAACAGCAGCCCGGGGTCCCGCACCAACAATCAGAACCCGGATCTCCAAGTTCCAGGTCAACCGATCGCTGTGATAGCCTCTGATGGGCTATTACAGTGATCAGTCACTGTGAAGCCGGCCCCTGTGCTTCTTTCTCTGTGAATGGAAAGGAGAGATATATTGTGTGTGTAAAAAAATGTAAAATAATAATAATAAAAAATAAAATAAAAAGTAAATAAAAAATAGCTAGATCAAGGTTTGACCTAGGTCAGGGCCAGGGTTAATGTTTGGATCAAAGGTCAAGGTCAGGGTCAAAGGTCATGGTCAGTATATTTTAGGCAGGTTTTTTTATTTTTTTAAATTTTTATCAGTGTCAGTGTGTTTTAAGTGGGATAAGAAAAAGCAAAATGCGCACTATTGTTTTTGGGCTTCAATACGTGTACATACAACAACTAACATACACATATGCAATATCGCTGTGATCGTCAGAAGCAGGAGAATTTTGAGTTGTTCTTTGGTGGTAGGTTATGGTAGTAAGAAGAAATATACAGCTAAATTTAAAAAAATTAATTTTTTTTTTTACTATTTTGGGACAGTTTTCCTATGAAAAGAAAGTCAGGAAATATCCATTACCATTTACCACCCAATAAAATCTCATTTTGTTCTTAACAAAATGCAGTATAATCCACCTGGATGCACAAAGTACTTGTGATGATATGTACGGTTTTACTGACACAAAATTGCAAAATTGTACTTAGGCATTAAGATTTGTGAAGGGTTAAACTTGTGCTCTTGCTGAAAGTTGATGAGAACTGGTGCATCCCAGTACTATATCTATTTTTCTCATCCACATCAAACTTGGTCCAAAATAGATAATGGGGTTTTTGGGATATGTTGCTAATACTGTGGTCACTTCACAATGCAGTTCAAATTTCTGTATTTTCTATACATGGGAGACTGAGAGATGTGAAAAGAGATGTATGTTTTTGTTAAGAATCATACTTACCTACGTGGATCCAGCATTGGTGCGCTGCTGCATCTGTCCCCTGGTGCCTCTAACACTGAGAACCAAGCGATCGTCCTCTCAGCTCCCTGAGCAGAGAGCTGGTGACTGTCATTCACCAGCTCTCTACTCTGCCCCCCCCCCCCCTTACACTCACTGGAGCTCTGGGCTGGGGAGGTGGTGGGAGCGGCCGGCTCAGGCTCTTAACGGGTCACTGACTGAGATCTATTGTCACTGAGTTAAACTAACTAAGCAATTAACACTTTTGGGCTCCATGCACACTGAAGCTCATAAACTGCAGTTTATTGGAGTTTGGGCATTTTTTTTTCTTTTCAATCAGTTTTTATTGAATTTCATAACATACAGTAAAGATGCAAATTACACATTGTATGCCGTTAAAATAAATTAACTCAGAATAGCACTTAAATAATGTCAACTCAATTATCAATGAAGTGTTACAGAACAAGAATTACTGTTATTAAAATGCTACAAAACGCAATACATTCAATATAGAAATATAAGATCAATATAGTAACATAAGATCAAATAGAAGTATATGTCCTCTAGACACCCCCATGGGGACTACACTGTGTCTAAGAGGAGAACGTTGCCACAATAATAGAACTTATCCAGGAACCTGTGTCCATACTCTAGAACCCAGAGGCAAAAGTGTATATCAATCTGTTAGATATGAGTGTTACAAAAAGTTAGTAATAGTCGACCATTGTTCCCATGATGCCCACTTGGTTTTTTCCTTGGGTAATTTACCCTCACTGGATGCCATCATTAATTCATAACTATAATGTAGGTTTACGGTATCTAAGAGGTGAGTGATAGAGGGAGTTGTATCTGACTTCCATAATCTGGTTATAGTTAACCTAGCTGCCAATAGGATATGTGTCGTCACATGACGAAATGAAAAGGGTATGTCTTCAATGGATAAATTCAGGATAGCTAGACCCGGAGACATTGGTATATCTATCTGGGATATATCTTTTAAGAGAAGAAAAACGGTTTTCCAGTATTCCTGTATGAGGGTACATTCCCAAAATATGTGGAATATGCTTCCTATGTTGGAATTACATCTCCAGCACTTATTAGATAATGTGGGATAGAATGTTGCCAAGCGAGAAGGCGTCAAATACCATCTAAGGGACAATTTTTGTGTGAGTTCCCACAACGCAGAGCTTTTTGTGGATTTGTATACACTTCGTGAAGCTTGTTCCCATTGTGATTCTGTATAAGTCGTTGCTAGATCATTTTCCCAGTGTGTATGTGGTGTGGATTTAGTAAATACACGCTTTTGGTTCAGGGTGTTGTATACAAGTGAAATACCCTTCTGTTTAGGAAATTCAAAGTGCAGGTATTTCCATATTACTGAAGAAACTGTATATAAGAGAGGTTTGATTTTGTTAAGGCATTTCAGAAGTTTGGAATATGCAATAAAGTCTGATTCAGGCAAGTGAAATTCATTTTGGAGGGTTGAAAAGGATTTTGGGTTTGAGTCATGAAATAGTTGATTTATGAATGAGATTTTTCGGTTAGACCAATGGGATGTAGATAATTCAGGTGAGATGTGGTTTAAGACTTCTATAGGTATCGGTATCTGTGTAGTAGTGGGTTCTTGATGGATAGTTTGGGTTAGAATTTTCCATGCTCTGACCGTGGCTATCATGGTAGGGGGAATCGCTTTTGGTATTTTAGCGTCTAATGGAGTGCTCAACAACCAATTTTTTAAACTAGGACGAAATAGTAAGGAAAGTTCTATATTGCACCAGTTTTTATTCGGATCTTGCTGAAACCACTCAGTTGCTTGAGCTATGATCGCTGCAGTGTGATAATCTGTAAAATCTATTGAACCTGATCCTCCCGCTAATTTGTGTATCCTAAGTATAGAATGAGCGCATCTAGGTTTTGTACCGTGCCAAATACATCGGTTGAGTATCGTTTGAAGTGACTTAAAGTAATATTTAGGAATAGGAATAGGAATGGTCCTAAACAGGTATAAAATTTGAGGTAAATGCATCATCTTGAACGCCGCTAATCTGCCAGACCATGACAGTTCCATTTTAGCTAATTTCTGAGATTCAGTACGTAATTTATCTAAGAGAGGCTTGAAGTTTGTTGAAAAGAGGAGTTTAGTGGTTCTAGTGAGTTGAATACCTAGGTAAGAAATGCTGTGTTCAGACCATGTGAAGGGGTATTGGGCTTGTAATAGTAATTTAGTGGTGGAATTCAATTTGAGATCTAGTATTTGTGATTTGGTGACATTTAGTTTGTAAAATGATATTCGTCCAAACCAATCTAAAATGTCTCGGGCTGCTGCTAAGGAGGAGGTAGGATTTGATAATATTAAAATCACATCATCAGCAAAAAGACTAATCTTATGAGTAGTGTTGCCAACAGTTATGCCTGAGATGTTCGAGTTCGTGCGTATGTGCTCAGCTAAAGGTTCTATAGTTAGATCAAAAATTAAGGGCGACAATGGGCAACCCTGACGGGTACCGTTCGAAATTTGGAATGGATGAGATATCATATTAGCCGAAAAAACTTGAGCAGCTGGGCAACTATATAGTGCCATGATAGCATTATAAATATTGTCTTTAAACCCAAATTTCATGAGAACTTTCTGTAGATAGGTCCAGTGCACCCGATCAAATGCCTTCTCTGCATCTAAAGAAAGAAGCAGAGAAGGTGTTCCACTGGAATTTACGCAATGGATTAAGTCAATCATGCGACGCGTTGCGTCTGATGCTTGCCTCCCTTTAATAAATCCTGTTTGGTCTTTGTGAATCAGGTCTGGCATAATCTTCATTAAGCGTCTAGCAATAGTTTTGGCGTATATTTTTAAATCAAGGTTAAGTAAGGAGATTGGCCGGAAGTTTTGTGGGGCAGTCGGATCTTTTTTAGGTTTTGGGAGAGTGATAATTAATGCGTTTAGCGATTCTACAGGGAATTTGGAAGAATATGCAGCTTGGTTAAGAAATTTCAGCAAGTGTGGAATCAAATAGGTAGAGAATTGTTTGAAGTATTCCCCTGTAAGGCCATCCGGGCCTGGTGTTTTGTTACAAGGCAGTGATGAGATGGTAGCTAGAAGTTCTGGTGCTGAAAAAGGAGCATTTAAATAAGACAATTGTGTTTCTGTCAGAGTCGGTAAATTTATCTTATGGAGAAAGTCATCAATTTCCTCTGGGGATGGTTGGTGGGTTGTAGGGTCATTCTTGAGATTATATAGGTCACTATAGTAATCGCTAAAAGCATTCGCAATGTCTTGTGGATTAGATAGCTTCACTTTCGAGTGTGGGTGGAATAAGAAGGGAATTTTAGATTTAACTCTAGCCCCTTTGATACGTTGTGCTAATCTTTTTCCTGCCTTATTGGATGTGGAATAAGAGATGGCTTTGAATTTGCGTTGCATATGTTCGTATGTATGGAGAAGAAGCAGCCTGAGTTCCTGTCTAAGCGACATTAATTGTGCTAGTGTAGTGGGACATGCAGATGACTTATGGTTTGCCTCCAAATGAGCAATTTGGGAAGTAAGGGAGTCTATTTGTTGTGTTCTTTTTTTTTTGTGAATGGAGCCCAGTTTTATAAGAACACCTCTCATTACCGCTTTATGCGCGTTCCACACCACGGCAGGATCCCCCACTGAATCAGCGTTTAATTCAAAATATTCTTTCAAATGAGTAGCAATTTCTTTGGAGTATGTAGCATGTTGTAATATGAAATTATTGGCTCTCCAGAGAAAAGAGTTCCGTTGAGGAGACGTATCATCAATAATTATCGAAATTGGGTTGTGGTCTGACCATGTCATGGTGTGGATAACAGAGGTAGTCACCTTTTGTAATAACAATTTATCAACAACAAACATGTCAATTCTGGAATACGACTTGTGTTGCGGGGAGAAATAAGTATAATCCCTCTCTGATCCATGGTGGCATCTCCAGACATCGTAAAGATCAGACGATGTCAGGATTTGCCCCAGGGGAGAGGGTCTTCTCTTATCCGCTGAAGTAGTGTCCATATAAATATCTGCAACCATATTAAAGTCTCCGCATACAAGGAGATATCCTTGTTGTAACTCTTTAATTTTGGTCAAAGTCTTTTTGACAAAATATGCCTGTCTAGAATTGGGAGCATACAAGTTGAGTAAGGTATATTTAGTTCCATTAATCATACAGATTAAAATAAGAAAACGACCATTGGGGTCACCTATTTCTTTTATGAGGTGGAAGTCAGTGTCTTTCTTGATCGCTACAAGCACTCCTCTCTTCTTGGAAGAGAAATTAGAATAGAAAATAAGGGGAAATTTGTTACTGCGACATAAAGTGGCTGAAAGTGGGGTCAAGTGTGTCTCTTGGACACATAAGATATCACTATCAAGCTTTTCAGCAGTATGCCACAAAGATTGTCTCTTTGCTGGGTGGTTGAGACCCTTGGCGTTCAAGGATACTATCGTGAATGGCATATTTCCTGTTGTGGCTAAGTGATGGATCGTGGGAGACTATAACACTTACAGTTTGCAGATATTTCTTGGTGTATACAGTAAATTCAGTTCCTTTCGGCTTATCAGGATACCTGGGTTCCGTAACTAGATGTATTTCTATAAAACCTGGAATGAAATTACAATTATATATAACAGCTATTTAAAAATATAGCAAAAGATATGAAAACAGGATGCGGCAGATTTGTGTCAAGCACAAAAAAAAAGCAAAGAGTCAGCTTTTACTGCTGCAGTGTGGAACAGTTAATACCAAAGGCAAGTGAGATCAAACAAAATTCCTGGAGGGGACGCTATAAACGTAGTTAGCGGACCGCTCAGGAGCCAGATACTTCCATAGGTTGATGATTCCGGGATCTTTGATTGTAGTGATATGTTGAAGGACGTTTTGGAAGAAGCGAAGTTTCATCTTTGTGGTATTCCGGGATTATTCCCCATTCTTTCAAAAGTTTCAAACCCTTGTGTAGGTCATTTATTATATGAGTGGATCCGTTTTTGGAGACAATTAGTGTGGCCGGGTAGCGCCATTTGTATAGAATCTTATGGTTTTGCATTCCTTTAGTTATGGGGTTCAAATCTCTACGTAGTTGAAGCGTATATCTTGATAAATCAGGAAATATTTGAACACCCTCAAACAGACGTGGTAGAGGGCCTTTCAATCTGGCTTCTGACATCATTTTTTCTTTAATATGGAAAAAATGGATCCTCATAAGTATATCTCTAGGCACTGATGCAGCCAGGTGTGAAGGTTTTGCAATTCTGTGTATTCTGTCAATTATAATGTCACGTGGCGTAACTTCAGGTAGAATAGTGCGTATAAGTTCTTTGGCGTATTTGGGTAATTCTGGAGTTGTTATATTTTCGGGGACCCCCCTTAACTTGACATTGTTTCGTCTAGAGCGGTCTTCCAAATTTGCTAATTTGCCCCTTATCCACTCGTGTTCATCTTTTACCTCATCAATAGAATCAATGATGTCATTCACTGTGGAGGAACATTTCATCATACCTTTCTCAATAGTGGATACTCTGTTATCTATTAGACTGACATCTGTAGTGAGTTTAGTAAATAGAGTGGATAAATCAGTCACAAGAGAGGAATGCAGTGATATTAACATCTCTTTCAGTGTAGTGTCAATAACAGGCTGACCGCAGGTTGGGAAGGATGCCATTGAGGAATGTAAGGCCTGGTTAGATTGTAGTGGAATAAAAGCCTGGGGCTCAATTTCTGAGTGAGGTGGCCGCTGTGCTAGAGCATCCATTCTCATTTTTGCCTTAGCTGGGCTGTTCATTAAGGGATCCCCCTCTGTGTCATTGTCATGGGAGCTAGACATCTCCCTGTTTGGTGAGTCACCAGAAATGTTGTTAGGGATTTCTGTATGTTTAGTCTGAGGCGCTGCTATGCCTTCAGCTCCATTTTGATTCTGACTGACCAGCGCTTCAGGAGGGTACAGGAGTGTGGTGAGCTTTTGGGGCTTGTGGTCCCCAGTTCTCTTACGGGACATTGTTGTGGGTCACTACCGGACTAATGTGGGGAATTTTTGTACAAAAATACCGGCTCCAGCGGTCCCTAATCGTTCCGGTTCGTCTCCCTCACAGCAGAGCTCAGCACTAAGCGTCCATCTCTCTTGCCGGCTGGCCACGCCCCCTGGGCATTTTTTTTTAAAAGCCCACAAACTCCACTCTATGTTAGCCTATGTGTCCATGCACACATGGACGTTTTTTAGCTTTAATGAGCAGTGGAGTTTATGGACTTTTTTCTGATTGCCAGAAATTTGCGTTCAAAGTGCCGTTTTTCACCGCCAAAAAAAAGACAAACGCTGATAAACGCTCATGAAATCGCGTTAGTTAGCGTTCGGCGTTCAATTTTTCAATGTATTGGGGGAGTTTGGAATGCATTGTGGGATTTTTGGAGTGTCTTCTGTGTATTTTTATTAAAAACGCCCATTAACGCTAACGCTAATAAACGCTCATAAACTCTAGTACAAAACGCTGTAAAAAGCAATTTTTTCAACCAGTGTTTTCTGCCAGCAATCTGGCGTCCAGAAAAAGCTTTTTTGAGCTTCAGTGTGCATGGAGCCTAAAATGTCACAACCGACTTTTACTGAGAGTCAGAACTTTCACAAGATTAGCAATACAATTATGATTTTACAATAAACATCTGTACACACACACACACTGTCACCACAGACAGGTATATATAGAGATGTATACTACAGTATCACTCTTTAAGAGACAGTGATTCTTTGAGTTTGCGTTAATGCGTTAGAGACAGTATTAACACTTTTCAATATACACTATAGTTTATTAATGAAAAGGTCAAATGAAATATTTACAGAAAAGGGGTGTTACAAAAAAAAAGACAACAAGGCAACAGAGAAATAAAAAGGAGCTGAGGGTGAGAATACTTAAAGGGGTTGTAAAGTCAGAAGTTTTTTTTTTTTTTATCTTAATGCATTCTATGCATTAAGATAAAAAGCCTACTGTTTGTAGCAGCCCCCCTAATACTTACCTGAGCCCTATCTCTGTCCAGCGATGTCCACGAGTGCCTCAGCCACCTGAGTGGCACCATTGGCTCCTGCTGCTGCCAAGCAAAGTCAGTTAGTCAATCAGGAGAGAGAGGGGGTGGGGCCGGGCCGCAGCTCCATGTCTGAATGGACACAGGGAGCTGTGACTCGGCTTGGGTGCCCCCATAGCAAGCTACTGGCTGTGGGGGCATTACAAAGGGGGGAGACGCCAGGAGCACAGAAGAGGGACACCAGAAGAGGAGGATCTGGGCTGCTCTGTGCAAATCCACTACACAGGGCAGGTAAGTATAAAATGTTTGCAAACCAGGACCTTGTTAAAGTGATTGTAAAGTCTTGTTGTTTTTCCTATAAAAATAGCAGAGTCCAATGAATCAGCAAAGACGGTACAGTGGCTCTCTCAAGTCTGGTTAGGTGTTTCTTCATTTTATCTTAAAATAAGAGCTGTCACAATGAGTTTGCATTACACTTTTCTTTACAGAAGGGGGGTGTTGACAGAGACCATCTGACCAGTCATCCGGTCTAAGGGGTGGTTGCTGGGATCATGCCACAACTTTTATGACCAAGTCTCAGATACAGTTTTCTTTAAGTATTAATATCTCTGATTATCTACAAGTTACAGTCTGCTAACCTGTATATTATTGTCCTGCACGAAATTATCTTCAAAATGGATATAAATATGACAGGTTTTGGATATTTACTCCTCTCATTGGCTCCCCATCTTGCCTAAAATAGGGGTGTTAAAAATTTACTGAGGAAAGTAAATATGTCCTTACTATGGCTGTGCTGAAGTTTTAGAGCCTTGGCTGATAACAGTCTATCAGGAATGTGTATTGGCTGTACCCCTAGCTGAGCTATTTACAACTGGGTATCTGTTAAAACCAAGGCTTGTGGAGTCTGATTTTTTTAATAGGGTTTCTAGACTGAAGTGTGTATTGGTTATTGGAAGTGGTCTATGTTTGTCTGATCAATGGACTGATAGGAAGGTCCTAGCATCAGTTAACAGTTTGTGTATTATATAAACTGAAAGAAGGAGGGGGAAAGGTCACCATGGCTATGCCTTCTTATGACAAAATGGCATGGAAAATGTGAGACATGCACAAAATGGCTGCTACAGACACAGCTATTTGTGTGCCTAGTATGCATGACCATTACACTTATATCTGTTCTTCCTCCACTATGACTCCAATGTTTATATAGTGTTGCTCCAACTTAGTTGTTGACAGACTCCCAGTGCGGTTTGGGCTACAATGGGTAACAACATTTACCACTTTTGTTGTGATGGGGTACTAGCATACTCATACCATGTGTGATACCTAGATGCACTTGCACCTGGCTGTACCATAATTGCCATGATGTGTGCTCCCCTATGCTCAAAGTTCTTTTATTTTTCTGTGCATTGTTTATGTAAAATATTATCAATAAATAATATAGAAAGAGAAATAGATTAAATGTCAGGTTGTATATGTCTCTGACTTTCTCACTCTACTAAAAATGTTTTTGTTGTTTTTGAGTTTTATCATTACTTTCTGCCCTGGGATTGTTTTATACAGCAAGCAATGTAATAACTGACAAGCCCAGAATTCAGCTTTATCCATAGTAGATATTTTCACTTTCCTTTAATTTTTTTATAAAATTAAATTATTTGATATATGCATTTTGCTGGGAAAAGTCACATTTAAAAACTCAAGTCTAGACATTAGCCATAGATGTTCATCTCTAAATTCAGTTCTACATGTCATTGCATAGAGCCAAATTTAATGAAATCACTTTCTCACTGTCAGAGCTATTGGCTTGGCTTAGAAAACATCCCTAGTTATTTTTGTTAATCGGACATGGAAATGTTGAATTAGCATTTTACCAAACCCACACTTGGAACGCTTTGTTAGTCAATTTGTAATCTTTGGGGAGAAGTGTTTAATATTTTTTATGTGAGACATTAAATAGGCCTATTGATTAGGGATGGGCCCGGTGCTCGATGCGAACCCACGTTCGCATCGAGCACCGGGTGTTCGCTCGCTCGGCGAGCCCAGAACTATTTTGGCCGCTCGCATCACGTTCGTGTGATGCGAGCGGCCCCGCAATGCATTGCGGCCGGCGCGGCCGGCGCAGTGCATTGCTGGCTGATGATTGGCCAAGCATGCACTGTGACCCCGCATGCTTGGCCAATCACAGCCCCGGAAACTCGAAGAGCCATAATTGGCTACAGGCAGGACGCCTGTAGCCAATTACAGCTCAGGGGCTTTAGTACACGCCCCCCCCTATAAAAGGCCGCCACGCCGTCTGCGCCGGTCACATGCTGTTCCGGCGCAGATAGAGCAGGATAGATCTGGGACACTCTGCTGGATTTAGTTAGTTAGAGAGATTTACTTAGAGAGATTGAGTTAGATAGATTCATTTACAAAGATTGATTTAGAAAGAGGGGCTTGTAGTGTGTTCGTGGCAGGCAGGCAGAGCTCCTATATTTTGTTCCCAGAAGCACCTATAGGACTTGTAGTGTGTTCGTGGCAGGCAGGCAGAGCTCCTATATTTTGTTCCCAGAAGCACCTATAGGACTTGTAGTGTGTTCGTGGCAGGCAGGCAGAGCTCCTATATTTTGTTCCCAGAAGCACCTATAGGACTTGTAGTGTGTTCCTGGCAGGCAGGCAGAGCTCCTATATTTTGTTCCCAGAAGCACCTATAGGACTTGTAGTGTGTTCGTGGCAGGCAGGCAGAGCTCCTATATTTTCTTCCCAGAAGCACCTATAGGACTTGAAGTGTGTTAGTCCCATCACACAGAGATCATATATTTTGTTCCCAGAAGCACCTATAGGACTTGAAGTGTGTTAGTCCCATCACACAGAGATCATATATTTTGTTCCCAGAAGCACCTATAGGACTTGAAGTGTGTTAGTCCCATCACACAGAGATCATATATTTTGTTCCCAGAAGCACCTATAGGACTTGAAGTGTGTTAGTCCCATCACACAGAGATCATATATTTTGTTCCCAGAAGCACCTATAGGACTTGAAGTGTGTTAGTCCCATCACACAGAGATCATATATTTTGTTCCCAGAAGCACCTATAGGACTTGAAGTGTGTTAGTCCCATCACACAGAGATCATATATTTTGTTCCCAGAAGCACCTATAGGACTTGAAGTGTGTTAGTCCCATCACACAGAGATCATATATTTTGTTCCCAGAAGCACCTATAGGACTTGAAGTGTGTTAGTCCCATCACACAGACCTATATTTTCTTCCCAGAAGCACCTATAGGACTTGAAGTGTGTTAGTCCCATCACACAGAGATCATATATTTTGTTCCCAGAAGCACCTATAGGACTTGAAGTGTGTTAGTCCCATCACACAGAGATCATATATTTTGTTCCCAGAAGCACCTATAGGACTTGAAGTGTGTTAGTCCCATCACACAGAGATCATATATTTTGTTCCCAGAAGCACCTATAGGACTTTGAAGTGTGTTAGTCCCATCACACAGAGATCATATATTTTGTTCCCAGAAGCACCTATAGGACTTGAAGTGTGTTAGTCCCATCACACAGAGATCATATATTTTGTTCCCAGAAGCACCTATAGGACTTGAAGTGTGTTAGTCCCATCACACAGAGATCATATATTTTGTTCCCAGAAGCACCTATAGGACTTGAAGTGTGTTAGTCCCATCACACAGACCTATATTTTCTTCCCAGAGGCACCTATAGGACTTGAAGTGTGTTAGTCCCATCACACAGAGATCATATATTTTGTTCCCAGAAGCACCTATAGGACTTGAAGTGTGTTAGTCCCATCACACAGACCTATATTTTCTTCCCAGAGGCACCTATAGGACTTGAAGTGTGTTAGTCCCATCACACAGAGATCATATATTTTGTTCCCAGAAGCACCTATAGGACTTGAAGTGTGTTAGTCCCATCACACAGACCTATATTTTCTTCCCAGAGGCACCTATAGGACTTGAAGTGTGTTAGTCCCATCACACAGAGATCATATATTTTGTTCCCAGAAGCACCTACAGGACTTGAAGTGTGTTAGTCCCATCACACAGGGATCATATATTTTGTTCCCAGAAGCACCTATAGGACTTGAAGTGTGTTAGTCCCATCACACAGAGATCATATATTTTGTTCCCAGAAGCACCTATAGGACTTGAAGTGTGTTAGTCCCATCACACAGAGATCCTATATTTTGTTCCCAGAAGCACCTATAGGACTTGAAGTGTGTTAGTCCCATCACACAGACCTATATTTTCTTCCCAGAAGCACCCATAGGACTTGAAGTGTGTTAGTCCCATCACACATAGATCCTATATTTTGTTCCCAGAAGCACCTATAGGACTTGAAGTGTGTTAGTCCCATCACACAGACCTATATTTTCTTCCCAGAAGCACCTATAGGACTTCTAGTGTGTTAGTGGCATCACACAGAGCTCCTCTATTTTCTTCTCAGCAGCACCCACAGGACTTCTAGTGTGTTAGTGGCATCACACAGAGCTCCTCTATTTTCTTTGCAGAAGCACCCACAGGACTTCTAGTGTGTTAGTGGCATCACACAGAGCTCCTCTATTTTCTTTGCAGAAGCACCCATAGGACTTCTAGTGTGTTAGTGGCATCACACAGAGCTCCTCTATTTTCTTCTCAGCAGCACCCACAGGACTTCTAGTGTGTTAGTGGCATCACACAGAGCTCCTCTATTTTCTTTGCAGAAGCACCCACAGGACTTCTAGTGTGTTAGTGGCATCACACAGAGCTCCTCTATTTTCTTTGCAGAAGCACCCACAGGACTTCTAGTGTGTTAGTGGCATCACACAGAGCTCCTCTATTTTCTTTGCAGAAGCACCCATAGGACTTCTAGTGTGTTAGTGGCATCACACAGAGCTCCTCTATTTTCTTCTCAGCAGCACCCACAGGACTTCTAGTGTGTTAGTGGCATCACACAGAGCTCCTCTATTTTCTTTGCAGAAGCACCCACAGGACTTCTAGTGTGTTAGTGGCATCACACAGAGCTCCTCTATTTTCTTCTCAGCAGCACCCACAGGACTTCTAGTGTGTTAGTGGCATCACACAGAGCTCCTCTATTTTCTTTGCAGAAGCACCCACAGGACTTCTAGTGTGTTAGTGGCATCACACAGAGCTCCTCTATTTTCTTTGCAGAAGCACCCATAGGACTTCTAGTGTGTTAGTGGCATCACACAGAGCTCCTATATTTTCTTCTCAGCAGCACCCACAGGACTTCTAGTGTGTTAGTGGCATCACACAGAGCTCCTCTATTTTCTTTGCAGAAGCACCCACAGGACTTCTAGTGTGTTAGTGGCATCACACAGAGCTCCTCTATTTTCTTCTCAGCAGCACCCACAGGACTTCTAGTGTGTTAGTGGCATCACACAGAGCTCCTCTATTTTCTTTGCAGAAGCACCCACAGGACTTCTAGTGTGTTAGTGGCATCACACAGAGCTCCTCTATTTTCTTTGCAGAAGCACCCACAGGACTTCTAGTGTGTTAGTGGCATCACACAGAGCTCCTCTATTTTCTTTGCAGAAGCACCCATAGGACTTCTAGTGTGTTAGTGGCATCACACAGAGCTCCTATATTTTCTTCTCAGCAGCACCCACAGGACTTCTAGTGTGTTAGTGGCATCACACAGAGCTCCTCTATTTTCTTTGCAGAAGCACCCACAGGACTTCTAGTGTGTTAGTGGCATCACACAGAGCTCCTCTATTTTCTTTGCAGAAGCACCCATAGGACTTCTAGTGTGTTAGTGGCATCACACAGAGCTCCTATATTTTCTTCTCAGCAGCACCCATAGGACTTCTAGTGTGTTAGTGGCATCACACAGAGCTCCTCTATTTTCTTTGCAGAAGCACCCATAGGACTTCTAGTGTGTTAGTGGCATCACACAGAGCTCCTATATATTCTTCTCAGCAGCACCCACAGGACTACCGACTACAATGGCTGGAAGACCGCCAAGGGGAGGCAGAGCGTGCAGAGCCAAGAACACAGGGCAGGCAGGCTCTGTTTCTAGTGGACGTGGCCGTGGACGTGGTCGTGCATCGTCATCAGCACGTGGCCATGGGACACGCGCGTCTTTGTTTTCGGCAGCTGGACATGTGGAGCCGCATCATGCTGAAGGCTTGGTAGAATGGATGACCAAGCCCTCCTCATCCTCCTCATCCTCTCTCACCCAGGCTCAGGGTACTGGCAGAGCATCATCAGCCACCCCTTCCCTAGACCCACCATGTCCTCCTGAGGAGTCCCCCGAACTCTTTGAGCACAGTGTTGGGTACATGCTCCAGGAGGATGCCCAACGATTCGAAGGCTCGGATGATGATACCCAGCTTGAGGAATCTGGCAGTACTGTTCCACCAGCTGCAGCTTACTGCCAGGTTTGCTCTAGTGGTGAAGAGGGAGGGGATGATGAGGTCACTGACTCCACGTGGGTGCCTGAAGGGAGAGAGGATGAGGAGGAGGACGAGGAGGAGGAGGATGCGGCGTCACATGTCCAACGAGGCAGGATGCCCCCTGGAGGCCAGGTAGAGGCCAGCACAGCAACTGTACAACACCGCAGAGCTCCGCCTGTGCAGGGCGCTGCCTCTGCACGTTATCAGAAAAGTTCTTTGGTGTGGGCCTTTTTTGAGACGAGTGCATCAGATCGCACCACTGCTATTTGCAATATTTGTCTCAAGCGTATCTCGCGTGGCCAAAACATCAGCCGCTTGGGCACCACAAGCATGACCAGACATATGGCGACCTGCCATGCAGCTCGTTGGCAGGCACACATAAAAGACCCACACCAAAGAACTAAGCGGACCTCTCCTTGCTCCTCCTCAGCTGGGATCTCCATCCCCACTACACCTTCAGTCCTCTCTGAAAGCTGCTCTGAGAGGACTGAAGGTGTAGAATTAGGTGTGTCACAACCAAGTACTTGCAGTACACCGACGTCCGATTGCAGAGGCAAATTTCCCTGCCCCAGCTGCTGGACCGTAGAAAGAAGTACACTCCCAGCCATCCACATGCCCAGCGGTTGAATGCTAGCCTGGCTAAATTGCTAGCACTTCAACTGCTGCCTTTTCAGTTGGTAGACTCGGCCCCCTTCCGTGAGTTTGTTCAATGTGCGGTTCCTCAGTGGCAGGTTCCCAAACGCCACTTTTTCTCACGGAAGGCGATTCCGTCTCTCTACCGGCATGTGGAGGGCAATGTCCATGCCTCGCTGGACAGGGCGGTCAGCGGTAAGGTGCATATTACCGCTGACTCATGGTCCAGCAGGCATGGACAGGGACGGTACCTTTCTTTCACGGCCCATTGGGTCACTCTATTGGCAGCTGGGAGGGATGCAGGACAAGGTGCAGTAGTGTTGGAGGTTGTTCCGCCACCACGCCTCCAAAACGCTACTACTGCTACTGGTTGTGACACACCTCTCTCCTCCACCCCCTCCTCTTCTTCTTCCTCCAGTGCTCTGTCCTTGGAACCAGCGGTGCTCCGTAGGCGTACAAGGGGCTACGCAAGTACGCAGGCAAAAAGATGCCATGCCGTGCTTGCGCTGGTGTGTTTGGGGGACAGGAGCCACACTGGGCCAGAGGTTCTGGCAGCTCTGCAGGGGCAGGCCGAGAGGTGGTTGACGCCACGTCAGCTTAAGCCAGGAATGGTCGTTTCTGACAATGGCACCAACCTCCTCTCCGCCCTGCGACAGGGGCAGCTCACCCATGTGCCCTGCATGGCTCACGTCCTCAACCTGGTGGTGCAGCGGTTCTTGGGCAGGTTCCCAGGCTTACAGGATGTCCTGAGGCAGGCCAGGAAAGTCTGTGTGCATTTCCGCCGATCTTATAATGCCAGTGCTCGGCTGACTGAGCTGCAAAAGGAGCTGAACCTGCCCAAGAACCGCCAGGTGGAACTCAACGTTGGCCATGCTGCAGCGACTGCACACGCAGCAGAGGGCCATCAATGAGTACCTTTGCGACTATGGCACCAGGACAGGGTCAGGGGAGCTTGTTTTTTTTTCCCCACGTCAGTGGAGCATGATCAGGGATGCATGCACTGTCCTCTCACCATTTGAGGAGGCCACGAGGATGGTGAGCAGTGACAGTGCATGCATCAGTGACACTGTCCCTCTTGTCCACCTGTTGGAGCATACGCTGCGTGGGATAATGGACAGGGCACTTGAGGCAGAACAGAGGCAGGAAGAGGAGGACTTCCTTGCCTCTCAAGGCCCCCTTTATCCGGACAGTGTTCCTTCTGTCCCACCCATCACACAGGAAGAGGATGAGGAGGAGGGGAGGAGGAGGAGGAGGAGGATTGTGTGAGCATGGAGGTGGAGCCTGGCACTCAGCATCAGCAGCAGCAGTCTTTTAGGGATGATGTACAGTCCCAACAAACCAGTGGACTTGTACGTGGCTGGGAGGAGGTGGCTGGCGATCATGTCATCCTCAGTGACCCAGAAGACTCCGGACCGAATGCCTCAGCTAACCTACGCTGCATGGCCTCCCTGATCCTGCAAAGCCTGCGGAAGGATCCTCGTGTTCTTCGGATCAAGGAGAGGGACCATTACTGGCTGGCCACTCTCCTTGATCCGC
The DNA here is from genome assembly GCA_028564925.1 of Lithobates sylvaticus. Lineage (NCBI taxonomy): Eukaryota > Metazoa > Chordata > Amphibia > Anura > Ranidae > Lithobates > Lithobates sylvaticus. The sequence goes on along the minus strand of CM053027.1, from coordinate 354,470,683 downwards.
GGTACAAGGGTAAGGTTGCGGACCTTATCTTGCCGTCGCAGAGGGAGCAGAGGATGAGACATCTCAGGGAGGCCTTGCAGAAAGGTCTGTGCAACGCGTTCCCAGAAACTGGGAGGCTACAAACTCCTGGTCCTGGGCGACGAGTTGCTGAGGCTTCGGTCAGTAGCAGAAGGAGCGGTGGGGAAGGTGGACGTCTGACCGATGCGTTCAGACAATTTTTTAGTCCGCAGCCCCAAGGTATGATCGGTTCCAGCAACCATCGCCAGCGTCTGATATACATGGTGCAGGAATACCTTGGGGCAAGGTCAGACTTGGACACCTTTCCCACCGAAAATCCTCTGGCTTACTGGGTCCTGAGGATGGATCACTGGCCAGAGCTTGCACAGTATGCAATTGAGCTACTGGCCTGTCCTGCCTCCAGCGTTCTTTCCGAACGCACATTCAGTGCTGCTGGAGGATTTGTCACCGATCATAGGGTGCGCCTGTCCACCGCCTCGGTTGATCGACTGACCTTCATCAAAATGAATCAGTCTTGGATCACCACCAGCTACCAGGCACCTGAGGCGGATATAACCGAATAATTTTTAATATCACATCCCTTCAAGACTGCCTATGCTGATGCTGAGTGACTGTCCTCTTATGTTCACTGACTATCCTCTTCCTCCTCCTCAATGATCCATGCCACCACACCAGTGCCTAAGGCACAATTTTTCAGCCCCTGTTTAACAGGGGCGTGTACATACAATTTTTATAAAAAAATGCTTCGCAACACGTGTGACTGCTGTGCTCCAAGTACAGTATCTGTGAGGGGTTGCAGTGTTGTGGCACCAGCACCAGTGCCTAAGGCACAATTTTTCAGCCCCTGTTTAACAGGGGCGTGTACTTAAATTTTTTTAAAAAAATGCTTCGCAACACGTGTGACTGCTGTGCTCCAAGTACAGTATCTGTGAGGGGTTGCAGTGTTGTGGCACCAGCACCAGTGCCTAAGGCACAATTTTTCAGCCCCTGTTTAACAGGGGCGGGTAATTACAATTTTTAAAAAAAAATGCTTCGCAACACGTGTGACTGCTGTGCTCCAAGTACAGTATCTGTGAGGGGTTGCAGTGTTGTGGCACCAGCACCAGTGCCTAAGGCACAATTTTTCAGCCCCTGTTTAACAGGGGCGGGTAATTACAATTTTTTAAAAAAATGCTTCGCAACACGTGTGACTGCTGTGCTCCAAGTACAGTATCTGTGAGGGGTTGCAGTGTTGTGGCACCAGCACCAGTGCCTAAGGCACAATTTTTCAGCCCCTGTTTAACAGGGGCGGGTAATTACAATTTTTTAAAAAAATGCTTTGCAACACGTGTGACTGCTGTGCTCCAAGTACAGTATCTGTGAGGGGTTGCAGTGTTGTGGCACCAGCACCAGTGCCTAAGGCACAATTTTTCAGGCCCTGTTTAACAGGGGCGGGTAATTACAAATCTTGATCTAATAGTTCACAGCAGGGCCCATTCCTGCGCCCACCAAGAGTAACTATGAGGGCCTACAGTCTTGTGGCAACACCGTCCACCACCACCGCCAAAGGCCCAATTTTTCTGCCCAGTTCATCAGGTGCTTGCAATTACAAATCTTGATCTAATAACACACAGCAGGGCCCATTCCTGCGCCCACCAAGAGTAACTGTGAGAGCTTACAGTCTTGTGGCAACACCGTCCACCACCACCGCCAAAGGCCCAATTTTTCTGCCCTGTTCATCAGGTGCTTGCAATTACAAATCTTGATCTAATAACTCACAGCAGGGCCCATTCTTGCGCCCACCAAGAGTAACTGTGAGAGCTTACAGTCTTGTGGCAACACCGTCCACCACCACCGCCAAAGGCCCAATTTTTCTGCCCTGTTCATCAGGTGCTTGCAATTACAAATCTTGATCTAATAACTCACAGTAGGGCCCATTCCTGCGCCCACCAAGAGTAACTGTGAGAGCTTACAGTCTTGTGGCAACACCGTCCACCACCACCACCACCCCCAATTTTTCTGCCCTGTTCAACAGGTGCATGCAATTACAAATCTTGATCTATTAACTCACAGCAGGGCCCATTCCTGTGCCCACCAGTCTTGTGGCTACACCAACATCTAATAGGGCAAATTTCTGCAGAGTATATACGCCAGGCCCCTACTTTCAAACATCCAACTTACAAACGACTCCTACTTGCAAATGGAAAGAGAAAACAGGAAGTGAGAGGAAATCTACCCCTAGGAAGGGAAATTCTATCCTGTTAGATTTAATTTGGGAAAAAGGTATCTCCTCTCTACTGATACTTTATCACCAATCCTTGTTTCAATTAAAACCCCACTTTTTCCAAAAACATTTGTCATTGGGACGGAAAGTGAGGTGACATGTTCTGAACAGATGTGCAAAGACAGCAAATGTTACAGGGGTGATAACCCCTCCCTATGTTCTCCAAAAAGCTTAAAAATAGATTTTTTTGGGATGGAGCTACACTTCATAATGTACCTGTTCAGATTCTACTTAAGAACAAACCTAAAGCCGCAAGTGGTTTTAAATGGCTTCTTTTTTTCCTTTAAAAATGTCATTTTGTGCAAGGACAGTTCTAAACACGGGAAACACATGCCACTTCACAGGCATACTTTAGACACCCCCCAGGTACCATATTTAAAGGAAAATTTCACTTTTTTTTTTTCACTTTATGCATCATTAAAATGACTGCTCCCGAAAAAACGTTAGTTTTTAAAAGTTCTTTTTGCATTGATATATGTCCCCTGGGGCAGGACCCGGGTCCCCAAACCTGTTTTATGACATTAACATGCATATTGGCCGTTGTAATTAGCACTTTTGATTTCGAACGTTCGCGTCCATTATAACGTATAGGGTTCGAAAATTCGCGCGAACTTTCGGTCGGTTCGAAGGTTCTGGTGCGAACCGAACCCGGGGGTGTTCGGCTCATCCCTACTATTGATCAATGTTTTCCTTATGTGAAATAATTTCCTGTATGTTTCTGATTATTATAAAAAGCAAAACGGGTTTAGAGGCACTCACGGGTCTTGCAGAGGAGGAAGATAAAAAATAGCAGTGTCTTTCTGAAGACTGAGCTTCTTTGAAAGGTTGACAATAAAAATACTGTGGTTTTAGATCTCCCTCCTCTTCAAGATCTGTGAGTGCCTCTAAACTAGTTTTGGATGTATAAGAATTTCTTTGTGGGTTAGCACCAGGGCATTTATTTTAGTGTAGCGCTGGCTCCTGACGAGCATGCGCTATATGTTTTTGAAAATTTATATTTCTGAAACCACAGTTGGGTTTTAGGGCTGATTATGCCAAATTATGGTTTCAGTGCCAGTCTAGCTGGAATTGCAAGTTCTCCTTGGACGTAGGTGTCGCTGTCACCGCCCGCAGGTATGAGAACACAGTTTAGCTGGGCGTATTGGGTACCATTCTTTTCTCGGAACCAGCCCAGTGGGAGTGTCATCCTGATGTGCATTCTGGGAGGTGGTATTTAAGGTACTGAAATCACGTGCTTCAGGGTTCCGGTCCAGAAGATATCTTCTGTCTGTTTGGTCCTGGTCCTCCAGACCAGCCCCCATGGCCCTTCTGGCCTGGGCTGCGGATCAATGCAATTCCAAGTCTCGGGGCTGGATAGCCTGAGGCGAAGCAACTGCAGGGACAGGCTTGAATGGATATCGGGGCCTAATTATCCAAAGGTGGTCCTGTGCCGTCTCATCAAAGGAGAGGCCCAGAAGGAGGAACATCCGGGGGGGGGGGGGGGTTCTTCAGGAGAAGGCCATGCACGAGGCTGGTTTCTCTGAAGGGGCCTGGAGGCTAAGTTGAAGGACACTTTATGGATCTACACTCATACAGTATCGCCGGACCGGCTGAGAGATACTGGTACCGTATGATAGCTCTTTAAATTTGTTATGTCCCTCAGTTACATTCAAGTCTGTGGCAGAGACTTTTTCTCAAGTGTCCTACATTCAAGTCTGTGGTAGAGACTTTTCTCAAGTGTTCTACATTCAAGTCTGTGGCAGAGACTTTCATTTACCTAACACGCGGCCGGCTGCTAGACCTAGTGAGAGGAGGTCTATCCGGAGGTGGTGAGAATCCAGCTGTGAAACAGTTATTCTCTGGATTCCTACAATAAGAGACTTCCTCTTGCAGTTCCAAAAGTACCTGAACTTTCCTCCTAACCCTCTACCCTACATTAAGAGACTGTGTTATCTTTTCAATAAATAACCCAAAAGGAAGATCAGTGTCAGTTTCTACATTTCTTTGGGCCATCAACCACGGGAAACCCTAGACGGAGACGAGGTACAGAAGGTAACGGTAAGCCCAATAAAACCAGCAGCTCCTTCGGGGGTAAGTGCTACACAAGTATAGAGTGACGTGGCTACCCTTGGACCTATTCTAAAAAGCATGTGGACACTATTTCGAAAAGCTTACTCGGTAAAACAAAGAGCACTGTAAAAACTATAATGACACCTACTGTAACAATCAATCAGCATTCATTTGTCATTCAGTTGGCCTTAGTAAACTGAGAAGTACTGATTACTCAGTTTTATTTACCATGAGATTCTTAGGGTCATTAACATTTCTACAGTTTAACATATGCGTGTTATGTCACACATTATAGTGATTGTAAACCCTTATATTTATACCCATTGAAGTGACTAGCCTTACATGATACACACATATTAAACAAATCCTCTTTCATAAGTTGTACCCATTTAGCTCTAGCCATCACTTTCTACATCAATTTAAAGTGCAGAATATACACAGCTTTTCTGAGCTTCCAGAGTCAGGGGACAGGGATCTGATGTCACACAATGCAAAGCATAGAGAAGATATCTGAATGTAATCTGAGACATGAGTGGAGGGAATGGATACACCCCCTCTACACAATAGATAAACATGCACACTTGAAGCTTTCATTCACCTCCTGTGTGCTGAAGGAGGGATGAGGCCATCTCCTGAGATTCTGTGGTGTCGGGATGACTTGTCCGAAGTGACTAATGCACATAGTAGAGGGAAGAGAGATGAGACAGAAATCCCACTCAATACTTTGGATTGAGGCTAGTCCAGACTATATAGCAGTGGTTATCAACCTCCTAGTGCCATGACCACTTGATACAATTTTCCAAGTTGTGGGGACCCCTAACAGTAAAATTATTTTCATAGAATAGTTTGTCAGCACCCAAGGCAAGACAAGTAATTTGCGCCCCTAACCCACAGACATTTAGCGTTCCCTTATGCCGCGTACACACGTTCGGACTTTGTCCGCCGGACCTAGTCTGGCGGATTGTTCCGCCGGACCTAGTCCGGCGGGACTTCCCCACACACGCCCGGACTTCCAAGCGTGTGACTTGCCCACACACGCCCGGACTTCTCCGGCGGACAATCCGCTGGAAAAAGTCCGCGGGAATGAACGGACTTTCCAATGAGCGGCAAGTCCGTTCATTTCAAAAGTCCGGCGGACTAGCCTACTAACGGCGGGATTGTCCGCCGGACTGCCAAGTCCAGCGGACAATTTTAAAACAAAACTTAAAACCTAGTCCGCCTGACTTTTGGCGCCAAAAAGTCCGCAGGCGCCCACACACGAGGGGATAGTCCCTTCGTGTGTACGCGGCATTAGTCCCTTCCACTTGTACAGTATTAAAACCCTTTATGGTACATTTTAGGATGTAACACTCTCTCTTTGTTCTCCTTTCTTTCTCCTTAATCCCCCTCTATCCTAATTTCTTTTTTTTCCCCCAATCCTTCTCTCTAGCCGTCTTTTTCTTATTCTTTCTCTTCCTTTTTCTTTGTTTCTCCCCCTCTCTTCCTCTCCCTTCCATGTATTCTCTATTTTTATTCCTTCTCTTACACCTTGGGGGTGGGGAGAATGGGAGGAGTGGCAGTGCTGTCGCGGAGTTGGGATGAGTGGCAGTGCTGGGGGGAGTTCTGATCAGCCAACTTAGGTGCTCTTGATCAAGGTCATCTGCTAATCTAAGAACTGTAGTGGGGACTTTTAATGGCAACTCTAATCACAGGTACAGTGGGGATCGAAATTTTGGGCACCCCAGGTAAACATATGTATTAATGTGCATAACAAAGCCAAGGAAAGATGGAAAAATCTCCAAATGGCATCAAATTACAGATTAGACATTCTTATAATATGTCAAAAAAAGTTAGATTTTTTTTCCATCATTTACACTTTCAAAATTACAGAAAACAAAAAAATGGCGTCTGCAAAAGTTTGGGCACCCTGCAGAGTTAATATCTTGTACTGCCCCCTTTGGCAAGTATCAAAGCTTGTAAATGCTTTTTGTAGTCAGCCAAGAGTCTTTCAATTCTTGTTTGAGGTATCTTTGCCCATTCTTCCTTACAAAAGTGTTCCAGTTCTTTGAGATTTCTGGGCTGTCTGTCATGCACTGCTCTTGTAAGGTCTATCCATAGATTTTCAATAATGTTGAGGTCAGGAGATTGTGAAGGCCATGGCAAAACCTTCAGTTTACGTCTCTTGATGTAATCCCCCATGGATTTTGAGGTGTGTTTAGGATCATTATCATTTGTAGAAGCCATCCTCTCTTTAACTTCAGCTTTTTCACAGATGGCATCAAGTTACCATCCAAAATTTGCTGAAATTTTATTGAATCCATTTTTCCTTCTACTCGTGAAATGTTCCCTGTGCCACTGGCTGCAATGCAACCCCAAAGCATGATTGATCCACCTCCATGCTTAACAGTTGGACAGAGGTTCTTTTCATTAAATTCTGTGCCCTTTCTTCTCCAAACGTACCTTTGTTCATTCCGGACAAAAAGTTCTATTTTAACCTCATGGGTCCACAGAACTTGTTTCCAAAATGCCTCAGGCTTGTCTATATGTTCATTTGCAAAGTTCAAATGCTGATTTTTGTGGTGAGGACATAGAAGAGGTTTTCTTCTCATGACTCTTCCATGAAGACCATATTTGTACAAGTATCTCTTTATAGTGGAACAGTGTACCACAACTCCAGTGTCTGCCAGATCTTTCTGGAGGGATCGTGCAGTCAAACGTGGGTTTTGAATTGCTTTTCTCACAATACTGCGAGCTGTTCTGTCTGATATTTTTCTTGGTCTTCCAGATCTTGCTTTAACTTCCACTGTTCCTGATGACTGCCATTTCTTAATTACATTCCGAACAGAGGATATTGACATCTGAAAACGCTTTTCTATCTTCTTATAGCCTTCTCCAGCTTTGTGAGCGTCAACTATTTTCATTTTCAGTTTTCTAGACAACTGCTTAGAAGAACCCATGGTGCTGATTGTTGGAGCAAGATGATGGTTGAGAACAATCCATGACACTGGCAGGTCTCAGCTTTGCAAAGGGGGCAGTGCATGCTATAAATTCTTCAGGGTGCCCAAACTTTTGCAGACGCCATTTTTTTGTTTTCTGTTATTTTGAAAGTGTAAATGATGGAAATAAAATCTAACTTTTTTTGACATATTATAAGAATGTCTAATCTGTAATTTGATGCCATTTGGAGATTTTGCCATCTTTCCTTGGCTTCGTTATGCACATTAATACACATTTTTACCTGGGGTGCCCAAACTTTCGATCCCCACTGTAGTGTTACTCACTGTGTCTCCGGCTTCACTGTGTCTCCAGCTCTGTGGTGTCTCGTAGCAGTGACAACTATGCTGAAATCAGGAGATAGGGTCTCCTTCAGCCCCTTCCACTTCACATTCCTCACCAGTCAGCTGACCTCTAGTCTCTGTGCCCCACCCATGCCATAAACTGAATGAGCAGCTGGGAAGAGGCTGGGTGGACGGCCGCAGGCTCCAGGAACAGCCCAGCTGGGCTTCCACAGGCACCAGGAACAGCCCTACGAAAAGGCTAGGAGAGTGGTGCGGGCTTCAGGAACAGTCCAGGATTTGGTGACCCTTGGCAAATCGTCAATTTTAATTTCAGAGGTTTACAACCACTTTAACATGCATTTTATTAAGGCAGCCCATACAATATTATTGCAACAATCAAATAATTATTTTTGCTGCAATTTACAAAACAGGAAAAAGAATGAACAATGAAACATACATACAGTAACTTTCATTTGACTTCCTTGGGAGCCAATATGCAGTGTCGTGGTGTATTGTAAGAAAATATACAGGAATACTTTAAAATGCCTGTAAAATGCATGAACATTCATACATGCATTTTACAAGTAACCTAAGTAGAAATGAAAAAGAAATGCAGGGTTTAAAAACATATAGAAAATGCATAGAAAACCTATCATGGTGTATCTCAAATACATCAGAACATACAAATATTAGTTTTCCTGTTGATGCAAGCAATTTTTTGTTCATGAAATATAAATGAGTCCTCAACCAGCTTTTAATCCTTCTTTAAAAACAATGCTAGCAATTTCTTTCAGTCTTCGTTGTGCTTTAGTTACTTGTTTTTTTTTTTTTTTTGATCCATTATCAAAAACTAGGAAAAAGAAAAAAGGATTAAAAATGCAAAGAAAACAGAATTGGTGTTTTTTTATTTGCGCCCTTTTAACTCCAGCATAAAAAGCTGAAAACCAGTAGAATAAAAATGGCAACATGTTGTATTTTTTAACACAGGAAAGAAAATGTAATTCTAAAGGTGGACTAATGGGTAAATATAGAAATAGAAAAAGACCCATCACTTACTGCAGTTTCCTTCCTGCTTTTACAGAGAAAAGATGATTAAAATGTGGAAAAAAAAAAAAAAAAAAGGCTGTGTACATACTCTTAAAGCTTTCTTCAGCAATTTAACAAAATGTTAAAGCCATACAGCTGTTGTATTTAGTTGGCTACAAATCTGCTTTTTGGAAGACATTGTTAAAAGAAACCTATGCAGAAATAATATCATGGTTGTCATGGTAATCCATTGCATTCAATATTTTCTGAGTTATTAGCCCAAAACACAAATCCAGATGAGGAATTCCGACATCGTTCTAACCCAACTTGCTGTTTAATTGTTCTGGGTCAATGAGATTGATTTACTAAAGAAGACATTGTTCACTTTGTACAGTTATTATTGATGAATAAGTTAAAAATATGGGGATGGCTTCTTACGTGAGTCATGATTGCTGGATGGCATGTTAAATGTTCTTTGCACTCTATCATGCACTTATCACATGCCTGATGAAGGGGTCTTGCGTGGTCACAAACCATTGCACTAAATAAACATTTGGACATTAGTTCACACCTAAAAGTATTCACCCCCTTGGCATTTTTGTTGTTTTGTTGCCTCCCAACCTGGAATTAACATGGATTGTTTGAGGATTTGCATCATTTTAGTTACAGAACATGCCCACAACTTTTAAAAAGTTTTTTTTTTATTGTGAAGCAAACAACAAATAGGACAAAATAACAGAAATGTGCATAACTAGTCACCCCCCTAAAGTCAATACTATGTAGAGCCACCTTTTGCTGCTATCACAGCTCCAAGTCACTTTGGATAAGTCTCTATGATCTTGCCACATCTTACCTCTGGGATTTTTTCCCATTCCTCCTTGCAAAACTGCTCCAGCTCCTTAAAGTTGGATGGTTTGCGCTTGTAAACAGCAATCTTTAAGTCATACCACAGATTTTCTATCGGATTGAGGCCTGGGCTTTGACTAGGCCATTCCAACACATTTACATGTTTCCTCTTAAACCACTCAAGTGTTGCTTTAGCAGTGTGTTTGGGGTCATTGTTCAGCTGGAAGGTGAACCTTTGTCCTAGCCTTAAATCACACAGAGTGGTACTGGTTTTGCGCAAGAATATCCCTGTATTTAGCACCATCCATCTTTCCCTCAACTCTGACCAGTTTCCCAGTCCCGACTGCTGAAAAACATCACCACAGCATGATGCTGCCACCACCACGGTGTTCTTTGGGTGATGTGATGTGTTGGGTTTGCGCCAGACATAGCGTCTTTGATGGCCAAAAAGTACAATTTTAGTCTCATCAGACCAGAGCACCTTCCTCCATACATTTTGGGAGTCCCCCACATGCCTTTTCGCAAACTCAAAACGTGCCATTTTGTTTTTTGCTGAAAGTAATGGCTTTCTTCTGGCCAATGTGCCATAAAGCCCAACTCTATGGAGCGTACAGCTTATTCTCATCCTATGTACAGATACGCCAGTCTCTGCTGTGGAACTCTGCAGATCCTCCAGGGTTACCCTAGGTCTCTGTGCTGCCTCTCTGATTAATGCCCTCCTTGCCTGGTCCATGAGTTTTGGTGTGCGGCAGTCTCTTGGCAGGTTTGCTGTTGAGCCATGTTCTTTTCATTTGGTTATGATAGATTTGATGGTGCTCCTAGGGATCATCAAAGATTTGGATATTTTTTTTATAACCTAACCCTGACTTGTAGTTCTCAACAACATTGTCGCTTACTTGTTTGGAGAGTTCCTTGGTATCCGTGGCAGTGTTTGGTTAGTGGTGCCTCTTGCTTAGGTGTTGCAGCCTCTGGGGCCTTTCAAAAAGGTGTGTATACGGAATGACAGATCATGTGACATTTAGATTGCACACAGGTGGACATCATTTCACTAATTACCTGACCTCTGAAGGCAATTGGTTGCACCAGAGCTGTTTATGGGCTTCATAACAAAAGGGGTGAATACATACGCACATGCAAATTATCATTTGTTTTTTATATTTGAAAAATAGTTTTATGTATATATTTTTCTAATTTTACTTCACCAACTTAGACTATTGTGTTCTGATCCATCACATATAATTTAGATTAAAAAAAACGAAAGGCTGTAATTTAACAAAATAGGTAAAAAGCCAACTGGGTGAATACTTTTGCAAAGCACTGTATATATATTAATATGGCGCTGCATTTATTTGGGTATTTTAAATCTGCTTGGAGTTAAAGTAGAAAGGCAAAAATGTATTCATATTTTTGATAGCGTAAGGGAGGATTATAACCTTTGATGTAAACCTTTTTTTACATCTGTTTCTCTCCCATTGGAGAGAATTCCTTTCACTTTCTGTCCCATAGCCAAAACAGGAAGTGAGAAGAAATTCCTCCAAAGTGAAGGGTCACCAAAAACCAATGTTGAAAGATAAGGTGAATCTCCCTAATGGGGCCAAAGACTTCAGTAAAAGACCTGACAGTTGTTCTATATCCTCTCCACTCTAGCATCCAGAATTAAAAAATAAATACGCTTTTCAGTTATACTTCAAGCTTTAAAGTATGGCTACCTCAATAAATGAGTGCAATGTAAATGTCCAATGTACAGTAACGCAGTAAAAAACTGATTCCTAATGTATTATGTATGATAATTAGAAGCCCTATCCATTCTTATCGGTTGCTTTAAGTTGCTGGGCATTGCTCTATACCTTGAGAATAAGGTTTCTTGAGCTTTTAGAGTTGGTAAAAGCTTATGAATAGTGCATCTAAATGAAACAGCAAATAAAAGTTTTGAAACATCTGCTACTAAATTTAGTGAATGTCTATTTCACCTGGCTGTGGAAATTCTACAAAAGGGAGTTCACTTAGAAGCAAGTGAGCAATATGTCTTTGACTTTAATGATATCTGTTTAAAATTGTATCTCCTTGAATATATTGGTGTTAGCAATTTGCGAATTGAAAATGGAAATAGACAACACTTAGTAGTTCTGTGAGATTTTATGGCAGACATCAAGTGTGTGTTCTTATATTCCCCAGGCATTATTTCTTGATGATAATTGTAGTGTTTAATTGCAATAGGAGTCACATTAATTTCTTGAAGCAGTGGCGCTGCATTACCAATGTAAATGAAATGCATGAAGAGTAACTGCTGTGGCTTTGCCTGGAAGCTGCAGCTTTTTGGTCTCGTCCCTTCTGATCTTCAAGTTTGAATGTTGCCCTGCAGCGGATATGCTCAGTTAGAATGAAAAGAGGGATGTGAATAAGGCATCTATGGGGGATAGAAGAGAAACATTGAGTTATCAGAGGCAGCTAGTGGGTGACTATCTTAAAGAGAGAGAGTGTGTATGTAAAAGCAAGATGCGACTGAGCTAATCCTGATGTGCTAGTTATGCTGCTGGTGCTGTTTATCAGTGAGGGCGGCTGTGCTTTAACAGTTGTAATCCTCTTAGGAGCTGAAGAATTAAAGCAGCTCGGACTGCATGGCTCCCAGATTTAAGGCAACAAAATCCTATAAAAGTAACTTATGTGTACTTGGTGCAAAAAGTGAGAGTTTTACGATACAGTAAAATTAGGAGTGAAATATGATTCTATATGATATATTAAGTTTTTTTTTTTTTTTTTTAATAGAGCTGTAAAATAATAAAACAAGTGGAACCAGAACCAAATAATGATTGCCAAAGCCTTCATACTAGTTTCTGTGATGAACCAAAATGGATAAACCTTTGAAATATTTTCTCTTATACAGTGCTCAGCATAAATAAATACACCCCCTTTGAAAAGTAAGATTTTAATCAATATCTCAATGAGCACAAGAACAATTTCAAAAATTTGCTCCATTATATGAAAGTAAGGGTAATAACATAACTAAGGCTGGATTCACACCTATGCATTTTTTGTGATTTTTTGCATTTTGCAGATTTGCACTACAGTCCATTTAACATGGTTTCCTATGAAACACGTTCTGTAGTGCAAATCTGCAAAATGCTAACAGCACTAAAAATGCATAGGTGTGAATCCAGCATTAGATTGCAAAATCTTCAGTTTTACTCAAATTAGTTGATGCAAAAATGAATGCACCTCACAACAAAAACTGACCACATCTAGTATTTTTTATGACCACCATGATTTGTAAGGACAGCAGCAAGTCTTCTAGGCATGGAATGAACAAGTTGGCGACATATTACAACATCTATCTTTTTCCATTCTTTAAGAACAACCTCTTTTAGAGCCTGGACGCTGGATGGAGAGTTGTATCTTCAGAATTCCCCATAGGTGTTCGATTGGGTTCAGATCAGGAGACATACTTGGCCACTGAATCACTTTCACTCTGTTCTTCTTATGAAATGCAACAGTGACCTTAGATGTGTGTTTTAGATCATTGTCATGTTGAAGTGATGGTAGCATCTTCTCTTTCAATATAAAGCAGTACATCTGTGAATTCATGATACCATTAATGGAATGCAGCTCCCCGTCATCAGCAGCACTCATGCAGCTCCACAGAAGGACACTGCCCACCACCATGTTGCACTGTAGACACTATGCATTTTTCTTTGTACTCCTCACCTTTGTGCCTGTCAAGGAGTTAACTCCCGTGGACAGCCTGGACATCTCTGTGAGATGGTTGCAATCCCATCTTTGTTAAATTTGTGTATCAACTTTTCTGCAGAATTCTGACTGATAAGTAAAGCTTTGCTGATCTTCTTGTAACCTTCACCTTTCATGCATAAAGACATGATTTCCTTTCCCAGGCCTTGTGACATTTCTCTTCCATGTGGTGCCATTGCTGACAGCATGAAATGGAAAGGGGTTTTTCTTTGTTAAGTAATGCCTTTTTTAATCAACTGTCTGCTGGACACCTGTTTAATGAATAATTAGACTCACCTGTAGTTAAATTCTTGTTAATTAGGATTTTGTTGTCTGATTCTGAAAGGAAAGTAAAGGTTTTCTGACAAATCTGTTGGGATGTACTCATTTTTGCTAAGCACTGCAATATGGCAACATGACAATTGCGTCATCTGCAGGTTTCCTTGGTTGCATCCTTTTATTCCCATAAATAGAGTTTTCTTTTGGTGCTATTTAATCACCTCTGTGGTTTTTATTTTTTATTTTTTATAAACAAAAAATAGTGACAATTTTTTTTACTTTTTGCTATAATAAATATCCCCAAAAATGTTTTTAAAAAAAGAATTTCTTCATCAGTTTAGCCCAATTTATATTCTTCTACATACTTTTGGTAAAAAAAAAAAGCGCAATAAGCGCTGATTGGTTTGCGCAAAAGTTATAGCGTCTACAAACTATGGGAAAGATTTATGGCATTTTTATTATTATTTTTTTTACTAGTAATGGCGGTGATCTGCGATTTTTCGTGGTATTGCGACATTGCGACAGACAGATTGGACACTTTTGACACATTTCTGGGACATTTATACAGTGATAAGTGCTATAAAAATGCACTGATTATTGTATAAATGTCACTGGTAGGGAAGGGGTTAACATTAAAGGCGATCAAGGGGTTAAATGTGTGTTCCCTCAGTGTATTCTAACTGTATGGGGATTGGACTGAGTAGGTGAGGAGACATATTGCAGTTCCTACTTACTAGGAACAAACAACATGTCTCCTCTCCTCTGACAGTACAGGGATTTGTGTGTTTACGCAGGGTAGCCATTCTGCCCCTGTAAATAGACGTGAGCCTGTCGGGAACCAGTTAAAGCAGATACTTATTTGTGGGCAGCACAGCTTTAAAGACATTCTGCTACTTTGCCCATTCAGTGACAAATGTCTCCATTCACAAAAAGCATCTCACATGTGGTATGTAGGTGTCCAGACACATTTTGCCTAAATACCCTATGCGATCCTGAAACTGTTAAGTCACTTCGTATTTACTGCAAAATACTGAAAGCGCTCGGTAAATACTGCATGCACAGCCATTAAACTCAATTCACAGAAGGAAATAAATAATTAAATGCATGTAATTAAGTAGTGATCGAAGCATGATCTATTTATGGAATGTGTACTGGTTGTTATGGAGCAGGCGTCTGCCGGTGTCCTTAAAAAACAGTAAAGAACATGTTGTTAAGGAGCGGGCAGCTGCCACGTCCTTAACAACCAATGAGTTATCAGCTATCAGCAGGATTTTTCAAAACATTTTTGACGTGAGGGTTCCCTTCAAAATTTATACCAGACCCAAAGGGCCTGGTATGGATTAGGGGGATCCTGCGCCAATCCTTTTCTTAATTTTTTATTGTGGGGCAATTCTTTTTTTTTACATTCAGCTGGAACCACGCTAACAGCTGATAACTCATTGTTTGTTAAGGACACAGCAGCCGCCTTCTCCTTAACATCTATGACAGTTACTGGTTGTTAAGGACACCAGTGGCCTCCTGCTCTTTGACAATATGGTATTTACTACTGTAAATAAATACACCGGCTGCCACCATGTGTTAAAATAACGCATATTTTTACTACTAAAATACCACATGACTTCATAAAATAACTCATGACAGTGTTTTTTTGTGGATGCCAAAAAACGTTCTGAAAAACACTGAGCAGTGTTTTACTGCATTTTTTTTACGGTGCTCTATACAGCTTTATGAATGGAGCCCAAAGTCCCTTGCTATCCCACTCCCTCCTCTCACTAAAGCACCCCTTTATAACTCTTCCCTGTTGCTTCCTCCTCAATTGCAATCAGCATAAAATGCCCATTTCTACCAGGTATGGGGCTTTTTCTAAGAGGCATGGGAAGGAGATAACTTCCTCCCATGATTCAGTGCCCAGGCCTAAGTTACCAACTGCCAAGCCCAAACACATGATGCAGGAGAGGGCATCATCCATCCTGTGCAAGTGCCTACACCATCTGACATGGAATTTACATGTGATAGTTTGCAGTGGCTCAGGTGGAGGCAGAAGTGGTAGAGTAGTACTACAAAGGTGATTTAAGTTGGTCATAGGTGAGCTAGCAAGGGACTCAATTTGCCGTTCACTCCCTTTAAAGTGCACCTGTGATCAGGCTATTGATTCAATTGAAATACATATTCTTAACAGGCATTACAATAGCTCTACAACAAGCCATCTCTTAATCATCCAGCTGCTTTTTTGAAAAGCTACTCCTTCTCAAAATCTTTTGAGATCACAAGAAAGACTCTAGTGTCCAGTCTCAGTAAGTTTCTAACAGCTTAGAAACAGTTGCTGGCTGCTTACATTAGAGGGCAGGCATGCTGCCAATATTCTGTTCTTATTAAAAAAAACAACATAATGCCTGTGTTCATTTTTTTTCACAACACTTATAGATACATAGATGAGTGAGGGCATGTTTTAAAGTGCTTTTACAGATGTAGATACTTGTGTGTGCATGATCTGGGCACAGGTTAACTTTAAACAGTGCTAACATTTCATCTGAACTGATGCACATTGCTGTCTACTGGTATTTTTCTGAACACCGTTATTGGTCATTACAGAATCTATGCTCTTGTCTCATCATTTCAGTTTAAGAAGAATCATTTTTGTTCATGTTCATGACAGTCACTACAATTCCCTTATACTGTCTTTTCCCCCCATACCTCAAGTTTTTACTTTTCTATTTTGATCATTTGTATGCTGTCATGGATACACCAGGATCAACTGTAATTTTATTTTACTTACGAATCTCCATAGCAGCACATAGGTAGTTTAATTTCTTATTGTTTTCTTTTAGACAATGAGACTAATTATGAGAAAAAAAGAAGTGAACATTTTTCTATAGAAATGTCCTAAGGCGTAACCACAACTCATTTCCACTATTACACACCTTTCAGTTGTAGAATAATGAAGGGCATAATCTTAACTAATACAATTCCAAGTAAAACTCCAATAGGCATTGATGAACATATCCTGACTGTTTACCTGTGTTCACAAGACTTCCGCTTAAAGTGGCATCAAACTCTTCAATTTGTTTTATTAATCAGGCATCCAGGAAAATTATGCCATAGTGCACTAGTATGTACTGCATATTAGCACATTATGTCAGATTTACCTTTCAAGCAATGCTCCTCAGCTTTGTGATGTCCATACTCTGGCTGGTTCTGGGAGCATCCATCTTCTCTCAGTTTTCCTTCTGGGTTCTGTCCACTTGAATGGCCAGGCCCTGATGATGTCACTCCCACGCATGAGCACAGGAGTCATATCATTAGGGTACAGAGCTTTAAAGTCCTTTAATAAACTAAGTTTAGTCATGTTAAATAAACCTAGAAGAATGTAGGCAAAATAACATACTGAATAATTGTAGAATGTGGAAAAGTATGTTTGACAATGTTTACGATTTGCCACAAAGATATGGGTTTGAGTTTTTAAAATAAAGTACCTAAGCTGAGATTATTCTATCAAAGTTGAACAATCAGACCCAACACTCCTCCAATTCACAAGTGTGGTTACTATACATAGAATATTAGGCCATCTCCCCATCCCTGCCTTTAAGGCATTACAATACACTGACATTCATTCAAGTATAGATAAAAACCCGCTCAATCGCTTGAGATTCCAATATCAGTTTCTTGATACAATTGCTCACACACAATATATTTGGAAAGTATATATTTCACTGCTACATGTGTAAGGGTAAATAGGTGGGGTCCAGAGGCATGTGCAGTGATTATAATGAGTGTGCTGTACTTCATTCGTTTTTCACCTTACTCTTTATATTCCTCACACTCCTAAAGGATGGCAATCCCCTTCATATCAACAAAAAAAGGGTTTATGTCTTTTAACATTTGCTTGTCCACTGGTGCTCACTGACTGATACAGCATTATTATATAACTAATTATATATTATTATAAAGGTTTTTATATACCAGCTCTGTGAAACATTGCTGTATATCAGCTTATTTTGACATTATTATATACTATTTCAATGTTACAATGTCCCTTTTGCTTTGCCTGATGAATGGTGAGTCACAGTCAAGAACAGAATAAAATAGACTCAGCCGTCAACATGGCATGCACTGTGATGATATTACTATGAAGTGTATTGCGTGTAATTTAAAAAAAAATTCAGACATATGACTAATTCCCGTTATGCAAAACTTCATGACTAATATGAATCAAGTAATACTATTAGATACATACAGTATAAGCACAAATATTAAAATAAAGCTCTAAAAAGATCTTATGCTTTAGGGAAGAAAAAAAAAATATGGATATCTTCTGTGTATGTCATTGCTCAGCAATAAGGTTGCATCAAAGTGGCAATTACCGTATATACTCGAGTATAAGCCGAGATTTTCAGCCCTTTTTTTAGGGCTGAAAGTCCCCTTCTCGGCTTATACTCGAGTCAGTGCGGTCTGCCTACATGAACAGCTTGTCATGTAGACAGACGGCACTGTTCAAAAGCCGCGCCGCCTCCTCCCGCCCGTCCGTGATAGGCGGACACTAATTTTCCCAGCAGCGCAGTGTTCCGCCTATCACGGATGTTCTCTCATTCTCATCTCATGGACGAGGATGAGAGAATATCCGTGATAGGCGGAACACTGCACATGACCGCTGGGAAAACCGAGTGTTCCTCCTATCACGGACGAGAAGGAGGAGGAGGCGCGGCTTTCAAACCTGCAATGGCGCCTCGCGCCTCAGCGTGTACGCTGAGGCGGAGGAGGGACACCGGACACCCGAGGGACACCGCACACCGGACACCGGACACCGGGCAGCGGCCCCCGAGGGACACGGGACAGCGGGACACCGGATCGATCGGCACAGGTAGGCTGCACTGGGGACACGGGGGGGTTGTATAGGACACAGGGGACATGTAGATGGGCATTTGGTGACACACTTTTCCACTTACAGTAGCTGCTCCATTTCCCCCCCTCGGCTTATACACGGGTCATTAACTTTTCCCATTTTTTTGTGGTAAATCAGGGGCCTCGGCTTATACTCGGGACGGCCTATACTCGAGTATATACGGTATGTTATATGATTTGACCCATATTAAAATCTATTCACATGCTCAAATGATAGACATTCACCTTTTCACACATTGGCCTGCAATATCAATATAGCAATACTGGTATGGAGACTGTTAACCTGGTTTCTTGTATATTTATGATTTATTGATCACAAAAGATATCAGAAGGGTTAAATGAGAGTTCTTTTGACCAGAAGTGAAAGCTTTAACATAATAACATTTATTAAAGTATTGTTAAAAGTCTAACTAATACACAGAAAATATCTATAGTCTTAAGCAAGGGAGGAAATATTAGGTTAAAATACAAGAATACAGAGTATATTCATCACAATACAAATAGTAAACAAACAAACATATGACAAGCAGGTATACCTTTAAGCACTGGGAGATGATCTGATAATTACCTCTACTAATGGTTCTGGGCACGGGTCAGTTTCTTCTCTGATAATTACTCTCTTTGGGACTACTATTATAGGCCCATCTCTCATTGACTTGAACAGGGCCCCTCTGATTGGGTATTCTGTTAGCCCTCTCCTCCCTCTGGGCGTATCTCTTTCAAGTTTGGGCAATTTCCTCTTAACTTAATTTCCCCTCAATAGCACCTCCTCTTCTTGGGTTAACGAGTTAGTGATAATTCGTTTGAAGAGAAATTAATTAAAGTGAAGGTCGTCACCTTCTCTTGAATGGGGCACTTAACTAGGCATGGCATTAGCCGGGGAAACCCTCCCTTCCTGAACAAGTAAAGAAATATTCTCATCCTTTCAAACACCCTTTAAAATGGATAAATGGTTGATTAGCACAGAGGAATACAAAAGCCTTTATCGAGCTAATAAATTTGGCCCGTAATGACTACACGATCAGATGGTATCTCTTCCTGGCCCTTTGAATATTAAGCTAGGTAAACAGCAGAGCATCTCTATAGGACATCCTCACCCAGCATCCTTGCAAGTCAAAAGGGGGCTGTTAAATGGAATAGATATTCTCAGGCCAAGCCTGTCATATATATTTACATCCAGCCAAGTTAACCCCTTACTGAAACAATATTACATACACACTACTCTTATTTCTTATGCTAAACTATATATATACATCTATATACAAATATTCCCAGTTGCTAATGGAGATTACTCATAAACTCCTCATAAGGCAACAGAGACATAATGGGGGTTATTCACTAAATCTGGAGAGTGCAAAATCTGGTTCACCATAGAAACCAATTTGCTTCCAGTTTTTATTGTCAAAGCTTAAAGTGGCCGTTAACCCACTTCTTTCAAATCCACCCATCCCTTCTGTACCATAATAATAAGTGTCCCTGTGCCTGTGTATTGTAAAAAAAATCTGTTGATCTGTACCTATATAAGCTTGGCTCCCGAGGCTCAGCTGACTGCTGAAGTCCCGCTAAAGTCAGCCGAGGAGGAGGGGGAGAGAGAAGAGAGAGAGTCGACAGTCAGCTGAGGTCCAGGAGCCGCGGTCATATAGGTACAGATCGGCAGATTTTTGACATTACACAGACACAGGGACCCTTATTATTATAGTACAGAGAGGATTGTATGAATTAGCTGCAGATATGAGAGCAGCAGGAGCAGGGGGGTTGGCATACTGCTGGAGGGGAGATAAGGACAGAGGAGACTCAGGAGAGCAGGGCAGCGTATGACGGAGGCACGTACACTGACTGATATATCGGAGTCAGCGTACAGGGGGAAGGGTATAGCCTGGCCGGATTAGCCAGGTATTACAGGTGATACAGGGGGCCAAATGACTCAGCAATGTGCTGTATAACATGCTTTAACCACATGCTTACTGGGCACTTAAACCCCCCTCCTATCCAGACCAATTTTCAGCTTTCAGCACTGTCACATTTTGAATGAGAATTGCACGGTTATACAACACTGTACCCAAAATACATTTTTATAATTTTTTTCCCCCAAAGAGAGCTTTCTTTTGGTGGTATTTGATCACCTCTACGATTTTTATTTTTTGTTAACATTTTTTTTAAAAGACTGAATTTAAAAAAAAAACATTTTTTTTTAAATTTTGTTATAAAGATTTTAAATCGGTAATTTTTGTCCGTCATTGATGTACGCTGATGAGGCGGCAGTGACGGACACCGATAGGTGGCAGTGATGGGCACTGATGGGTTACACTGATAGGCAGTACTTTTAGGTGGCACTGATTGGCAGCACTGGTGGGCATTGATAGGCGGCACTTATGGGCATTGACAGGTGGCACTTATGGGCATTGACAGGTGGCACTTATGGGCATTGACAGGTGGCACTTGTGGGCATTGACAAGTGGCATACATGAGGCATAATTGCCTCTGACTTTTCGGGACCGATGTCCCTTTAAGATGAGCCAGTGATTGGCTTTTTTTTTTCTCCTCCGCTGTTAGCGTGAGGAGAAGAAAAAAAAACGATCACAAGCTTTTGTTTTAATCATGTGATCAGCTGTCATTGGCTGACAGCTGATCACATGGTAAGAGGCCGGGACCCGCCCCTTACTGGGATCGCTGATCACCCGAGTCTCAGTGACTCTGTGATCACAGCGCGCTCCGCGCACGCCCTATAGGGCACGCGCAGGGAGCGTGCACAGGGGAGGACATCATATGAAGGCCTCCCGGAAATTGAGATCCGTGCTGTGGCTATCATTCGGCCATAGCGCGGATGTCAAGTGGTTAAGGGAAAAACCGATCACCGAGCTTTTGTTTTGATCATGTGATCAGCTGTCATTGGCTGACAGCTGATCACATGGTAAGAGGCCGGGACCCGCCCCTTACTCGGATCGCTGATCACCCGAGTCACAGTGACTCGGTGATCACGGCGCGCGCAGGGAGCGTGCACAGGGGAGGACGTCATATGATGGCCTCCCGGGAATTGAGATCCGCGCTGTGGCCATCATTCGGCCATAGCGCGGATGTCAAGTGGTTAAGGGAACAGGATCAGTTTTTTTTTTTTTTTTGGGGGGGGGTTTACAAACGCTTTAATTTAACAAGCTGGAGTTAGAAGCTGATTGGCTACCATGCACAGTTGCACCAGATTCTGAGAGCACCAGTTTTAGTAAATCTCCCCCACTGCTTTTTCCCCCTAGATAGCCCTTCTTTTAATAAATCACTGTATAACTGTTTTTGAGTTATTTTACAGTTCCATGGATGAGTGAGTTTGGGGTGAAGGAACTTGACTGACCTGCACAGAGTCCTGACCTCAATCTGATAGAACTCCTTTGGGGTGACTTAGAGCGGAGACTGTGAGCAAGACCTTTTCACCCACATCAGTGCCTGACCTGACAAATGCACTTCTGGAAGACTGGTCAAACATTCCTGCAAACACACTCCTAAACCTTGTGGACAGCCTTCCCAAGGAGTTGAAGCTGTTATAGTTGCAAAGGGTGGGCCAACTCAATATTAAACCCTACAGACTAAAACCGGGATGCCATTAAAGTTCACGTGCATGTAAAGGCAGGCATCTCAAAACTTTTGACAATATAGTGTAGGTTAAACGGTTGGTACACATTCATTATTGTATTGCTAAGAAAATAATTGTATTACCCTGGAAAGGATTTGTTTTGCCTATGTTGACTTCTTTGCTGAAACACATTAATGCTTCTCTTCCCTTATATAGACTTACTTTTGAGCTTAGAAAAAAAAAACTAAACTGATAAAATCTGGGGCATTGGATTTCTAACCCCCTTACTTTGACCTCGCTGGATCCAGTATGCTGAAATTATGGTTTTATCCTCCTAACATAGCTTAACTGTATCTTTGCATTGGAGTACCTAGATGTTTTGTACCATTATGCTGTGATTTATGCAACTTTTTTTTTGTCTTATGAGACTTGTGGGACACTGCAAAGTTGCTGCTGTTGTTTTTGTCTATTGTATTTTCTGTGTTTTTTTGTATTTGTTTTTGGTGTACCTGATTGTGTTTTTTATGCACACTGAAAAACAGAAACCTTAAAAAAAAAAAAAAAATATATATATATATATTGTATATATATATATATATTCTACGCTGGCTCTACAGTACATTGTTTGAATGTGTGAAGAACATTAGATTGTAAGCTCTTTGGCAGCAGGCCCTAATGTACATATAGTTCAGTGAGCTCCTTAAAGTGCTGGGGAAAAAGTACTAGCACTATTACAAAAGCTGAAGAGAACTTGCTATTTTAATCCCGAAACAAGTTGCTGATAATACTGTACTTTTTTTTTTTTTCAAATCTTTAATTTTATTTTGTTTAATTATACACTTTTAGACTTTGTTACATGTACAGACAAAAATAGTTAATTGAGAAACAGCATCAGATATGCTGGGCACAGAAATATTCCAGGCAAAACTCAGATCAGAGAGATCCACAAACTGTAAATGCAATTTTGTTTTAAGGCACTGTAAAATAATATTAATATATGTCTGAAGTGAGGAAGTTTCTAGAATTACTACAAAAATATATGCAAGCAAATGATAGCAGATCAGCCTAGCCTGCTCACATCAATGCCTTCTTCAATCTCAACTCATTAGCTGCCTTTTTATGCCAACCTAATCGAAAATCATATTAGCACGCAATGTTGTTGCTTGGACTGAAATTAATGCTAATGCACTGTGATGTTAATCAATGACAAGGTGTCAAACCAATCAGTGTTCTCATATTGTGATGTTATCAGATGTCCCTAGGGGCACAGAGCGTTATCCCAAAACACACTATTAAATTCCTTTTATTTGCAGCTCTTGTCATACATGTAATGACTGACCTGTCTATTGTTGCAAAAATAGCAACCAATTATATAGAGCATGAGATGACCAAAGTGACATTCTTTCATATCTTGAATTACTGTGATAACTTACACAGGCTACACAACTGTGATCTTTATGTGTCTCATGTTCAATAATACATTATTTTGACACTGAAGTCATGCAGCAGGGAAGACAAGCCATTTCTATTCTGCTCAAGGCCCATATTTGTTAAAAGTCTACAAAGAATGGTGCTTTGTGGAGTTCCAATTTGGACGTGATGGGGACATTTTACTAGATTCTTAATTTTTCCCAAGCTACAAGGATACCCCCTTAGTAAAGCTAAAATTACTACTATAATATATACAGTGTGGTAGTGGGGTGATTCAATACATGTGGTAAGTGTTTTTTTTTTCAATGAGTTGCGCAAGTAAAAACTGTATTTTAAGGCATAGCAGCCTATGTTTATTGAACAAAATGGAAAGTTCATATACACATCAGTCGCCCATGCAGGGTTTTCCACCATCAATACAAAACTTCATCTGAAAATGCCAAGCCACCTGGCTGCCTTGTTAGCAGCACTGATTGCGTTGTCCAGCTCTACTGGTTCACTTAGCTCTCTTAGCTTTTTGTCGCAGCACCCTGCTGCATGACTCAATCTTGGCCTCTGGACAGGTTTTCTTCCAACACCCTGATCAGAGCCCACCTGACTCTTGGAATGAGACCTCCTGTCTCCTGGCTGGTGGCTGGTGGCTGGGGCACCTCTGACCCCTGGGTGAGACCTTCTGTCTCCAATATGGGAGTTGTCTCCAGACTGGAAGCTCTGACCTATCCTCAGGTCTGAGTATATAATGACCCTGCACACCTGTGTACTCACACAGGTTGAAGGCACTTGGTAAAATCTGGACACAGGATTAAAGGTTCCGTTGTACGCAAACATTTTGGAATGTTCACTCTTCAGACCCCAAATCGGGACTACAGAATACAGAGAAAATAAAAAACACAGGAATACATAGGATATAAGGCTTGGCTCAGATCTGTACATGTGCACGCTCATCGCAGGTAGGGCAGCTTATTCAATAGGCTGCCCTAAACATGAGAAACAAAAGGAAAGGAGTGCAGTCCCTTTGTTTTAAATCACATTGTGCCAAGCCAGATGGTGTTGCAGAACCATGTGGTTTGGCGTGCGTGATATTGTGCCATAGGTGCCGATGTGTTGGGGTGGCACCCCCACGCATCGGCTAAAGCAGTGGTCATCAAACTTGTCCTAAGGGCCCACTAACAGGCCAGGTTTGCAAGCTAACTGAAATGCATCACAGGTGATATAATTTGCTGCTCAGTGATTGCAGTATTCTAGTCTGCATCTCCCCAAGGTAATACATAAAACCTGGCCTGTTAGTGGGCCCTGAGGACAGGGTTGATGACCACTGGGCTAAAGTGCAGCAAGTTTCTCTGTGGATTGGGTACATTTATGCTCTGCTGATATGTGGGAATGCATGCGATTTCGCACATGTTCCCCATCCACAAATTTGTGAACCAAGCTTAAAAGAAGGGGTCTGTGATGTGAAGGATTTGAGTCATCACACAAACATGCGGACCTCTGTTGACAGAATATTTTACTGACTGGATCATCACAAATTTTAATTTAATACCACCAGCTCTAGGAACTATTTTTCTCAATTTAATAAGAAAAGCATAATGATAAAACTCAAACTACAAACTAGATCATGGGTGCAAATGAAAAAAAAATGTATGCAGCACATTCATTTCTACTCGTACTTTTTTTTCACTATTGGGTAGATCATCCATTCTGAAAGTATGGTACAAAGTAAAGAATAGTAATTCCCAGTCTGCTAATTTGGTAGCAAAGAACACAGAACAGACAATGATTCCACCTTCCCTTCACCTTAGTAAGAACATTTGGTTTCTTCATATAAAGTTATTTAACATTTTGTAATATCATAGAGGCATTAAACATTGTATTTATTTAATTATTTATTTGCATTAGTATGGACCATGTTCATCTAATCTGTATATGTTTATTTTTCACTGTATCTATATTTTATGTACTTATTTGGGGTACCACAAAATCCTTTCTCATACATTTTACCATTTTCTAAATAAAATATGAATATTTTACTTAATATGTCTCCTTTCTGTGGCCGATATAGTCCGTCATTGTAGGATACTGAGGGTTCACTGGTTATTTCCATTAGTTTTGTAAACATTTTATTTATTATGGTTAGGCTCAAAAAAAGAAAAATTGTATTTGTAATCAAATATGTTGTAAAATTGAAATATTGCATATGAACATTTAGTCTTTTTATTTTTAAAGCGGATCTTCAATGCATCTGAGCACCACAAACCAAAAACACAATTTACTTTATTTGTAATATTTAAAGCAGTGTCCCCTATCCAGCCATGTCTCTATTCTTTATTTTGTTGAGAAATCTCTTTGAAACACACCCCCCTAGAATTTCTGGCCATGGCCATCTTGAGTTAAGGGCAAATGATTCATGTAGCATTTACTTCCTGGAATCCATTTGCCCTTAGCTTAGCAGCATGGGGATTAAATCAGCAGTTAATCAGCGGTTGGAGATTTAGGTTCTGTTTTCCAGGCTGATCTTTGCTGCTTTGCTGAAAAAGCCTCTTTCTTGTACAGATCATTGGCTCTTGTTAATACATACATACAACTGTATGAGTATGAACAACCAGTAGGGATAGGAATTCAATTTATTAGGCAGTAGGTGTTCAGTCTACAAAGCATTGCCCACTGGCTGCCCAGTACTTTGCAGGAGTGAAAAGCACCTGCCAAGTGACCCCTTCTGCCTTCCCTGTTAGCCCAGTCTTATGGTGTCATACTGATTTGGGGTCCAGACTCCAGACTGTCTGTGATTTTTTTCACTGTGTTTTACAGTCATACCTGGAAAACACAGATATTTTTTTAAATTCAAAAGTCCTTTTCTTTTTGCTACAGGAAAAAAAAAAAGCACAAGACATGGAAAGGAAAAGAATCATGCTTTTATTTTGGTCATACTAAAGTAAAGTAAAGCTAAGTGCAGTGACCTAAAATATGCTTTTACTTTTAGTGTGCTGAATAAGTATATATAAAATCAGAAACTGCAGAAACTGTAAAATAGCAGCTAGACTTAACCCTCCCATCTGGTTTTGACAATACACGGTGCTTTAGAGAGTAGGTAGAACTATTTAACATCATCCTCTGTTCCAGAGAGCTTGAACTAGCTGTAAGTGGACAAGGAGGTGACATCAGAGGATAGGGCAATTTATCACAAAAAGACAAAACTATCTGAAGGCAGGCTGGTAATGTGGACGCTCTGTTTAGCATTTCCCACTTTTCCTACACTAGCTTAATCTATAATCCTACACAAAGTCATTCAGAGGCAGAGGATGATACATTTATGGAAACTGTACATATCCAAAAACACCTGTTCCAAAGAATCTGAAAATCACTGCCTCCAATAAACCCCAGTGGTGTACTATAAACCTACAGCTCAAATGTTTAATGTCAAAAATAAACATCACTCCTTAGTAGGGAATACTAATGCCAGTAACAAAAAGAACACTTATCACTAACTGCACTATATGCCTTTAAAATGAGACCCCCCAACAATCCATAGTTTAAAAGAAAAGTATGGGTTTACAACAAAATAAAGTGCTGGGCTGTCAAGTGGGTGGGAGTGGTTGGCTCAGTCTCCCAGTGGCTAGCTGATAGGCTGAGCCAGCTGCCGGTCCAAGAGTTGGGACCTTTCCCGAGACTGGACCGGCCCGCTGTCGGACAAAAATGGACAAACTGCACTCCTGTGATCTCCAGGGAAGTATAGCCAAAAATAGCTTTGGCTATACTTCTCCTTTAAGTCCCCATTCTTGCATCAAAACAACATGCTTTGATCTTTTGCCGATGTCTCAGGGTTAATCATGCCCAACGGGATGCCATGGGCTTAAATACAAAAAGATAAAAAGACACAGATAAGCAGACAATCTTGTGCAGTTAAACATTTTAATGAGATGACTAAAATCAAATCCTAAAGAACTGCACTCAAATGTAACTACCTCAGGGAAGCGATTTGTACATATTCATACTCTCCAGTATGTGCTCTCAGGCTGGGGAAAGTGGATGTCTGCTTTCCATTTCATTTCCTTTCTCTGACTGAGAAAGTCAGACTTGAGAAAGGGGGACAAACAAAAAACACACTCAGCACTCAGAGGACTGCCACTGGTTCGAGTAGCTGTGTGGAGAAGCGGTACGAGAGCTCCTTGATAGAAGAAGCTTGGAGCCAAGTACCTCTTTAACACCCTGAGGAAACACCACCATTCTAATGCCCCATACACACGGTCGGAAATTCCGACCACAAAATCCGTCAGATTTTTTCCGACGGATTTTGTCCGACACTGGTGTTGCATACACACAGTCGGACAAAGTTGTCGGAAAATCCGATCATCCTGAACGTGGTGACGTTCGTTGCGTACGACGGGGCTACGTAGAGGCTAGTAGCCAATAGCTTTGGTCTTGTAATGTGATCTGAGCATGCGCGGCACTTTGTCCGTCGGAATTCGCTACACGCGATCGGAAAAAGTCACACGGTCGGAATTTCCGACAACATTGTCCAATAGGACATTTTCCGTCGGAAAATCCGACCGTGTGTATGGGGCATAAGATTAACATTACAGAACAACATTACATTCTGTACTCAATATAATCATAAAGCGTTTCATAATAAAGTATTACTAACCCCACAACAGTAAAATGTAAATGCAGTAAAGTATGCTTGTTATGCTCACTGTGGAACCTAAGGGGTTAAAAAAGGCTGCTTGATCTTGTATGCACAGATCCTCCCCTCCCTGCACTGTCCCCATGGACAAGTCCGTATAAGACAGAACCTTTGGAGTCAAGCTGCACATGTTCAGTTCGGTGTGTATTGCTAGAGATATTTTTTTTCTTGGGAGAGTGCATGTGATCAGCACAGAGACAATCAACACTGTTTAGACATGTCCAGACAGAGGAGCCCAGCAGCCTCATAGGACAGCTCAGTGCAGTAGGAAAACTCCTCCTACAGGCTTCACCAGGAACTTATTTACTAAAATAATTGCATTTCCAGACCAGATATAGTGACTGCAAGGTCCTAGGTTTAGTAATACTTTAACAGCTTGCCGACCAGCCGCCACAGTCATACTGCGGAAGGTTGGCTCTGCTGTGCAAATCACTGTAGGTGTACGCCTGTTCCTTTAATGGCTATAGCCATTGTGCGTGGTTGGCGCCCGCGATGTCCGCCGGCCACTCAAGATCGCTCCACAGAGAGCCAGAATGGGGATCTGTCAATGTAAACAAACAGATCCCTGTTCTGTCAGGGGAGTAGAGAGAGATCGTCTTTTCCTAATGATCAGGAACAGCGATCTCTCTCCACTACTTAGAAACACCTCCCTAGGGAACACTTAACCCCTTGATCGCCCTCTAGTGTTAACCCCTTCCCTGCCAATGTCATTTATACAGTGATCAGTGGCTATTTTTAGCTCTGATCACTGTAATAATGTCACTGGTCCCAAAAAAGTGTCAAAGGTGTCCAATCTGTCTGTCGCAATAGTGCAGCCCTGCTAAAAATCGCTGATCATCGCCATTACTTGTAAAAAAAAAAAACGAATAATAAAAAAATGCCATTAATATATCCCCTATTTTGTAGACACTATAAATTTTGCACAAACCAATATACGCTTATTGCGATTTTTTTTACCAAAAATATGTAGAAGAATACATATTGGCCTAAACTGATGAAGAAATCATAATTTTTTTGGGGATATTAAGTATAGCAAAAAGTAAAATATATTGTTATTTTTTTTTCAAAATTGTCTGTATTTTTTTGTTTAAAGTACAAAAAATAAAAACCGCAGTGGTAATCAAATACCACCAAAAGAGAGCTCTATTTGTGGGGGAAAAAGGACATAAATTTTGTTTGGGTAAAGCATCGCACGACCGCACAATTGTCAATTAAAGCAACGCAGTGCTGTATTTCAAAAAATGGCCTGGTCATTAAGGGGGTAAATCCTTCTGGGGCTAAAGTGGGTAAGCATATTTTACAGAAATATTGGGGAATACTCCATCTCTTCCTGGCAAATGTCATTTCTGAGCACCCTAGAGTAATTTTCCAGAAACTGAAAGATCTGAAAAGACATATAGTTCCTAGTAGGATCCACCCCATAAAACATAGTTTGGCCTCTGGCTGGAACAGCAATTTTGACCAGAGGGAAAGTCAAAGGTATGGTGTACCCAATTTTGGGTCTTGTCATTTCATGTGGCACAGAAAAAAGGAGGTAATGGGCAGTAATGGTGTCTCCTACTCCATCCAAACTATGGTTACCAGTAAGTGATCTATTGCCTTATTTGCACATGTGGCTTCCTTTATGTCGGTCGGACCTCATGATCATTGCAAGTGCATTTTGGTGAATAATAAAAGGAACATAATACATGGGATGACAAGCACTCCCCACCTTGCCACTTTCAGGAATATGGTAAAATCCCATGGGTCTGAAAGTGTTTGGGCTGGAGACAATCACAGGGGATATGGACACTGGAAGGTGGCACTAAAAGCTACACAGGAGAGAAACCTTCTGAATTCATCAACTTGGTACACTAACCCCTAAAGGTCTCAATGAAAGATTAGACGTTCATGTGGTAATTTAGTGTCATCTATGATTGATACTCCACCATTTGGGCCTGATTATGTATTTGGTTATGGAGTTTAGAATTCATGTTTTTTATGCCTTTACCCTCTGCCGGTATTGGCACCATGGTAGAGTATGTATGGGCCTATAGATAGGTACATTTGGTTTTGTATCAGGTTCGATATATATTTTGCCACATAAATGAAATTACTTTGTCAATTTGGCACATTTCCTTTAAAGTGATTTATGAGTATGAATTGCATGAAATATTTTTTTTTTTAACATATTTAATATGATTACATACATGTATTTCCGTATGTAGTCTGGTTTAACTGAATTTTTGCATATGTTTTTTTTTTTTTTGTGTATTTCTATAGTATTGAATTTCTGTTAAGTAATTGTAAATGTATACCTATTTGTGCATGTAGTTCCCACACCTGTATATCCAGCCACAGATAGGGTCAAGTTTTTTTTTCCTTCCAATCATCCTCCCTTTTTTAATATTTAACATTCACATTTTTTTTTTACTATGGGGTCAGGCTGTGCCGATGGTGCATTCGGGATTGTGCCTCTTTGCCGGCTTAAATGCATCCAACATCCTGCACAGACCTGTACTTTTGGTTCTGGCCCCCACACTTCCACCAGGTGGAAAGCACATAACTGCTTCAGGCGGTGACGTAGTTCCGGTGCGTCACTTCCTGTGGACGGCCAGAATTATCACGGCGTGTTGTACTTCTGGTCCACCAGAGCATGTATTGTCGAATAGTGTGCATTCCAGTGGCCATTTGCCCCTATGTATTCCACATCTTTCACATTGTTGGGCCTATACACAATGGGGGAGATTTACTAAAACTGGAGAGAGCAAAATCTGCTGCAGCTGTGCATGGTAGCCAATCAGCGTCTAACTTCAGCTTGTTCCATTAGGCTTTGACAAAAAAAACTGATAGCTGATTGGTTCCTATGCAAATCTGCACCAGATTTTGCACTCTCCAGTTTTAGTAAATCAACCCCGGTGTATTTGTAAGAGGATGAAGTTCTGTTTAAATTTCCGGTTGGTCCTGTATCTATTATGTAAGGTACTGCGTGTGTTTACATCCTAGTTCTTTATTTCTGTGTGCCTTTTTGGGTGGTAACCTCTAACCCCATATGATGCTGCAACAACCCTTCTATGTGTGGGGAGGAGCTATAGGATGCCTTTGTATATTTAAGGAGGGAAACATTTGTCAGCTATATCTCTGAAGAAGGAAATACGTCCTCTGAAACGCGTCAGTTTGCTGATATTGTAGTGTACCAGACAGGTCACTCGATACCACACTGGATCATTATTTGAAACAATACAATGCTTAAAATATTCCTCTTTTGTGAGTATTGATTTGGCTTGTTGTCTAATATATCAATAAATCTTGTGGTAATGCACTAGATATTTATACTCTCCTGTGTGCTTTTTACAGGTTGATAAAGGGGGACCCATGCCCAAAATGCTTAATGAAGGCAACAGTAGCCACCTGTCAGAAGAGTTAGTCAGTACGTCCACGTATGATGCTAGCAGAGGTCTCCAGTGCTGGTGCACAGTCCAGAATGTTGGAAGGAGATGTTTCTTTTCCCAGCCTTTCAGCACATACTTAAGAGGATGCAGCCTGGAGCTGTTGGTTACACTGCAGCGCAAATGTGCGTTCTCCTATATGTATATGTACAAAGCGCTTCCCTGAGGTGGTTACATGTGAGTGCAATTCTTTTGGATTTGATTGTATTCATCTCTTTAAAGAGTTTAACTGTGTCAGTTTCACTTTAATAATAATACAAGTGTTTTTACCTATATTTGTAATAACTTTTAAATTTGGGGGTAATAAGTCCTTTTTATTGTAATCCAAGCAAACTACATAGGAGCAACCAGTAAACCCAGCATAGGTTCAGATTGCAAACAAACACTTCATCAGTTTGTTGGCATGTAGGTGGCAACTAAATCAATGGACTGATGTAGTTCCATTACCTGAAAACGTCTACATGGTATGTTGGTGCAATGTAAGTGAAAAAGAAATAATTGTGGTTAGCTAAAGCCGAATGCTACCCAAAAAAATGTCTTTAGTTTTGAATAGAGGGTTTGAATCTGTGTACAGCGTGAAATGGTTCTATGTTGGTGTTTGTGATTTTTCAAGAATACTGTAGACTAAAAGACTAAAAATACCTCTTTTATATAAAGCATTTTTGTTAAATAAAGCATTTCTGAAATAATAATAATAATTATATATTTAATCCAATTTCTTAATCATTAATGAGTTACTGTAGAAGCCAACTGCACAGAACACTCTCAGAGCCTGTGTATAAATGTATTTTGTTATTTTCTGTAATTTAGGTTTGGTACCACTACATTATGGATCATTATTTTTATCTTAGTTATTTGGCTTAAAAAATGAAAGTTACTTTTGATAGTTAAGAATGCTTCAGTGATATTATAAAACAAGGAATGCAATGCAGTAGATTACAGTAAAACGGCATTTATGGATCAAAAGCTATGCCACCTACTGTGTGATATTCTAAAGGTAATGTGCTGTCTGACATGTGGCTCAGTGTTGATAATCACTGTGTCGTGCTTATTATTGATTAACTATGCAAACATCCTAGCGTTAAAAGCTTGCTTCAGCACCTCGGACAGAACTCTTAACTGTGACTGTTGCCTACCATAAAATGGTGACAGATGTTAAAAATATTGCTAAAGGTGCAATCAGGCTTTAAGCTCCTTTGCAAAATCACTTCTTAGTTTTTTACTTTAGAGAAATCCTTCTAGTATAGGAGGCATGTTGAAGCTCCAAGCCAGCTGCTTCAATATATTTTTGTTATATTCAGCAATATATTTTATTTTTAGCATTTTACAGCTGCAGCCCACTAACACAAAGGCATTAGTAAACACCTATTAAAGAAGACCTGCAATTGTGCATACATTACAATCAAAAGTTTAAATGAGCACAATACTTTAAACCAGCTTCGACAATGGATCAGCCTAATAAACAATAATATCAGTGATTTGACTGAACTAGGCACCATTATCAACACATTTTTTGTTTGGCCTTTAAACTGCCCGTATAGCTTCAAAGACCCATAGAAATGCCTTTAAGCACTTTTCCTAACACTTGGCCCATGGGCTTTCACCCGATTAAAATAAGAAATACCAGATCAATACATGTTTATGGTGCTGTCATTTCTGAAGCAATTATATAAAAATAAAATAAATTAAAAAAAGTTCTCCTTTCCTTGTCCTACAGCTACTGTCAACCAAGTTGCCAATCTCTTCCCTAATACTTATGTAATACACAGGTAAGTTCATAAAAAGTAAGGTCTTTGAAAAACCTGATCAAGGGATATTAAAATGCTGTTGTTGTACTTTTAAAATCATGACTAGTTATGATATAAAAGAAACAACAAATATACAGAAAGGCAATTTTAGTTTATAGGGACACCCTGGCTCAACACTTTGCATCCTTTCTTTTCTTTGGGAATCCTATGGCATTTGTTGTTTTGTTTCTCAAGTTTATTTTCTGTGTTCCCAAACTTTATCTTGTTACTAATGTCTAAGTCCACATTTTTTTGTCTGAGATTGAACACTGTCTGCTGTCCATTGGCTTCTTCAAAGACATGCTCATTGCTTTTCAGACCAACATTTACAAGCTATCACCAGTGGGGCACGTCTGAGGGTTTTGAGCATCATGCTTCAAAATCCACAGATTCTTGCAGATGCCACTGGATATAAGCTTGAGTTGATGAAAACACTCAATACAATTTTTGACTTATGAAATTCCAAATTTGTTAAATCTAGGCCAAATATAAATGTGAGTGGACAAAACCACTAACTTAAAAAGGAAGTAAACCCTGATGGCTTTGCTTCCTCTTTGTTTCCCTGCAAAGGTAAAGCATAATGGACTACTATGCATCGCATAGTAGTCCATTATGTGTCACTTACCTGACAAAGGAGCCAGCAAAGTCACTGCTGTCCCCCTGTGTACGGCACCTCCATCTTCTTGGTGGGTCTCATGGCTCCGTCGCTGTGATTCGACGGCGCCGTAATGATGTCACTCCCGCGCATGCGCACGGGAGCCGCCACTTGCGGCATATCACCGTTGAGAGCGGTGCACTCAGTGCTCCTATGCGCCGCTGTCTCGGCGCTGTCTCGGCGCACAGCGGTGCCTGTCTTTTGGCAAATATCTCCTAAACCATATAGGTTTAGGAGATATTTCTTTGACCTACAGGTAAGCCTTAATCTAAGCTTACCTGTAGGTCCAAGTGGTTTGTAAGGGTTTACAATCACTTTAAAGGATAGGTCCAGTCAAAACTTTTTTTTGGACAAATTGTGAATGAATTAAATAAAAAAAAGTCCCCCAATCTGTGTTAAAAAAGCAACTCAAGCCTCACCACTCACCTTCAGTCTGGAGCTGTTTCCTGTAGTACTTCTTCACCACAGGATGTCCTCAGTCTTCTGGAAAGGAGTCTCCTGTGAATTCAAAGCATCATGGGCCTGCCTGCTGAGAGGGTCAAATTCTGGTGCCTTTCATTTACAATGAACTAGTGCATCACATCAATGCTACAAGGTCATGATTTCAGGATTTTCCTCAGATGAAATGGCTGTGGTAATTACTAAGGCAGTAAAACTGATCAAATCACCTGTGCAAAATAATGGGAAGCCTGAAAACATGACCTGTTGGGGGTACTTGAGGACCGGAGTTGAGAAACACTGCTCTAGATAATTAAGGACCCAGCCCACAGAAGAGGACCCTGGGCATCACTTGATTTGTTTGAAGACTTCGGAAAAGGTAAGTAGTAAAAGAAAGCATAATATATATGCTGGAGGACCTTTAGGGGAGGGAACAAGAGGTGTCAAACCAGGAGTTGGACTTTAACATACCATGTATAAATCTGTGACTCTACTCCTGAATCTAGCCTGCCTGTGAGAGCATATTTTTACTGACCACAGATCAGATCTGCCTTGTACCTTTGCCTCATTATCTGCAAATAATCTCTGTTATGTGTTAAGGGGTCATCTTGTCAGTTAGGGATTAAAGGAATGCCACACTTAATCGGTTAAATAGTTTGTCTGAAATGCATTCACACATGTTTTAGTGATCCTTTAGCACTAGCCATTGTGTTGAGCTGGATAATTATAATTTAATTTAGTTTGACACTAATACATCACCTATCTTTGAGGCAGGTGTGTCAAGAGTGGTAAACTAAAAACTTGAGCTCCGTATTCATAATACTATCCCCCTAATGTGATGTAGGAAGGTGGGGGGGGGGGGGGGGGTTATATGCTATTTACCTGCCCTTATGTAAGCTACAAAATTACTTATTGCCTTTGCTTCTGGCAAACTGCTAGAGATAACTTAATTATTTTAGCATATTTAAAATAAAAGAACGACATCAGGTTTAAAAACAAAAAGGATAAAAAATGTCAATATGGCGCAATGTATGCAGCCTGGGCTGGGACAAACTAGATTGATGGAAAGTACAGTGTGGTCCAAATCCTCAGGTTAAATCCTATGGCTTTAGAAACTGCTGAAAAATCCAATCCAGCACACTTAACGCAGCACTTCTGAGAGAGTAAAGAGATCTCTAAGGCCCCTTTCACACTGGGGCGGTTTTCAGGCGGTACAGCGCTAAAAATAGCGCCTGTACACCGCCTGAAAAAACCGGCCCCATTCACTCCAGTGTGAAAGCCGGCGGGCTTTCACACTGGAGCGGTGCGCTAGCAGGACGGTAAAAAAAGTCCTGCTAGCTGCATCTTTGGAGCGATGTAGGAGCGGTGTATTTACTGCTCCTATACCGCTCGTTCCCATTGAAATCAATGGGAAACCGCGGGGATACCGCCCGCAAACCGCCGCTGCAGCGGCGGTTTGCGGAGGTTTTTAACCCTTTTGCGGCCGCTAGCGGGGGTTAAAACCACCCCGCTAGCGGCCGCATACCGCGGGTAAAACGAAGGTAAAGCAGCGCTAAATATAGCGCTGCTTTACCGTCGCCGCCCCGCACCGCCCCAGTGTGAAAGGGGCCTAAGGGGCAAACAGACAAAAAGAAGAAAGTGCACAGACTAAGTGTAGTGGGTGTGTAAACATTTATTAAAAGGAAGACAATTAGCAACTCACACAAAGTAAGACGGATTATGCTTATCATGGTTCTCAAAAGGATTCCCAGCTTGGGAAGACACCAATGAAACTGTCACAATTGATACACTGTATATGGTCTGGATAGCACCTGCAATATAGTGTGTGGATGATCTCATCCATTACAGTCATTGGTGCATCTACAGCTGGGAGGAGGAGGCATCCAGGATCCCAAGATGTAACTGATGCTGCAAGGAGTGGAGTATGGTAGCTAGGGTGACCAGACAGCCTCAGGACAGGAAGCAGCACGTGTGGATCGATTGAGCACATGGGAGGACAGGAAGTGATGTCAAGGGGGTGTGGCGACATGTTTTGAAGCCAACACCTCTTTTTCAAGCCAAGCTTTGAATTTTCCTTGGTGTCTTCCCCAGCTGGGAATCCTTTTGAGAACCATGATAAGCATTAATTGTCTTACATCATGTGAGTTGCTAAATGTCTTCCTTTAATAAATGTTTACACATCCATTACACTAAGGGGTTGATTTACTGAAGGTAAAAAGACTGTGCACTCTGCAAGAGCAGTTGCTCCAGAGCTTAGTAGAAACTCTGGTGACTTCCATCATCCAATCATGTGCAAGCAAAATTGCTGTTTTTTTTCTTTTTCTTTCTTTTCTTTTTTCACGTGATTGGTTGTTCTTTACAAAGTGAGTTACCTCATTCACTAGGCTCTGGAGCAACTGCACTTGCAGAGTTCAACTGCACTTTGCAAAGTGCACAGTCCACTTGCCTTTAGTAATTCAACCCCTTATGCCGCGTACACACGAAGGGACTATCCCGCGGGATTGTCCGCTGGACTCGAGTCCGCCGGACAATCCCCTCGTGTGTGTGCCTTCGACTGACTTTTTTTCCCAAAAGTCCGGCGGACTAGGTTTTAAGTTTTGTTTTAAAATTATCCGCTGGACTTGGCAGTCCGGCGGACAATACGGCCGTCTGTAGTATGGTCCGGCGGACCAAAAAGGACGCATGCTCAGTAGCAAGTATTTTTGTAGTATTTTTCTTTTTATAGTCCCGTCGTACGTGCTGTACGTCATCGCGTGAACCGCCGGACTTTTAGCGTGATCGTGTGTGGTCAAGTCCGTTCGCTTTCAAGTCCGCCGAAGCCCAGCTGGAAAGTCCGGCGGATTGTCCGCTGGACTAGGTCCGGTGGACAAAGTCCCTTCGCGTGTACGCGGCATTAGTCTGCGCACTTTTTACTCTTTTTGTCTGTAAAAAAAATAAATATTCTTTGATAGAAAGCAACACCCCAAATATTCATTATTTTACAAATAATTAGATAAAAATAATAGTTTCTGTCTTCAACTTGTGTCATCCTGTACTGAGTCCTGCACTTATTTTGATGAATCAATGGTTTCACTTTTGAAAATCAACACTCCATCTGCAAAATATACTGAATATTACAGTTTCGCAATGACTACCTCTAATAGAGCACCACGGTAATAGTAACTGGACCATGGGGTTTTGGCAGCCTGTACGCTCGCATAGTTGATACTTTTATTTACTTAACTGGAACCATTTCCATTCACCATTACTCAGCAATGCAAGAAAATAACTGCATGAATTGCTAGAATAAAAAAAAAAAAAAACTAAGATCTATTTCTGTTTGGATGAAGAAAGTTTTGGCACAGCAGCACTATTTATAAAGGATTATAATGGCCAAAAATTCAGAACATGGTGAAGTAAATTAACTAAAGAAATGGAGGCTTTTCTCTTAGAAAGTGAATATTCTCTTTGAAACGTAGATGTTCAGTCTGCATAGTAAATACTCTCCGAACCTACAGAGAACATACTAAAGCTGTGTTCACGTTAATTATTCAATCAAATGTGCCATTTTTTTTAATTTTTCTTGCACAGGATTGGGTACTCAAAGTGAACACAGATTCACCTTATTTACTTAAATAAATAGACTCTATTACTATAGTAAAACAATTCCAATAAGTGCACATGCTATCAAAAGCACCCCGCATATTTGCTGCAACCTGGCAGTTACTCTGGTCCATCCTCATGTGCTATTGCAGCAATGAATCACTTAAAGAGTGAGTTTAAAAAAAATAAATAAACAACAGGTCACTGTTGCATTGACCTCTTGCAGCTGGGGAAAGTAAGGCAGAGCTGCTAAAGTAACATATTATCTGATCCCAATAAACCACATAAAGCACATTTTAGTTTAAATTTCTCCTTCAAAATGAACACCTAGTATTCCTGTTTGTAATGTTCCATAACTCAAGTCACTTTGAGTCCCTTTTTGTGACATATTTGACATTTCATATACAAGTTCTTATATTTTTGCTATTTTGCCCAGTCTTATATCAGTCAGCCTCTAATCTCTTGTAAACACTCTGCTTTTATCACCTTTTCAGTATTTATTCCCTACCATTCCTTTTTGGAACCTCATCAGGTTTGCCCCTGTGATCTGAATAAATCTGTGAGTTCTCTTTTTCCTACACAGAAGGTGACAGCTGTCAGAAGCTCCCGGGATAGGGAAACAAGAAGGCCTCGGGGCTCAGTTGACAGCAAATAAGAACTTCAGAAGAAAGAAAGGAAATCTGAAAAAGCTCTGAACTTTTATCCCCTGGGTAGTTACGGTAAAATTAGAATCTACAGCAGATAAAGTCATAGATCACATTAAAATGAACAGTATAACACACAAAATACACACTAAAAATTCACAGGTTGGCAATAAATTTGGATGTTTTAGAGTCAAAGATCTCCAATTCTTTGCATACCCTCAAATGTACATCCCTCTGCCATAGGATTGATTTACTAAAGGAATAGCAACATGAATGTTCATTTACCTTTGTAAATTAGGTGAAGTCTTTACTTTAACCACTTGCCGACCAGTCGCCGTACTTATACTGCGGCAAGTCGGCTCTCCTGCATGAACCAACTTACCCGTACGTCGTTCCATGCATATGTGATTGTGGGCGCAAAAAATAAAAACCACAGAGGTGATCAAATACCAACAAAAGAAAGCCCTATTTTTGGGAAAAAAGGACATCAATTTTGATTGGGTACAACATCGCACAACCATGCAATTGTCAGTTAAAATGACGCAGTGTCATATTGCTAAAAATGGCCTGGTCATTAAGGGGGCAAATCATCCAGGGGCTGAAGTGGTTAAAAGCTCAATCATTTGCAAGCAACAATCCACTGCTTTTAAGTTCCCTTGCACTTGCTCAAGTACTCAAAATGAACACAGCTTCACTATATGAACAATAACTTTGCAAAGTTAGTATTCTCTACTCCTTTAGTAAATCAACAATTGCACATCACATACATTGCAAAATGTGTTTTAGACTAAGCGCTTGTTGGGTCTAACATACTAAAGTGTAGGGTGAGCTAAAGTGTATGGAAGTTAACAAGAACATTCAGTCATTTGTAGATGAATGTCAAAACTTAAGACCCCCTTTCACACTGAGGGCGTTTTGCAGGCGCTATAGCGTTAAAAATAGCGCCTGCAAAACGCCCTAAAACAGCGGCTCTATGAACTTGCACTATGCCGCATGTAGCTACAATTATTTGTATTTGTACTCAGGGCTTTCACACTGGAGCGGTGCGCTGGCAGGGTGTCAGAAATAGTCCTGCCAGCAGTTTTTTTTTGGAGCATGAAAGGAGCGGTGAACTCAACGCTCCTCCACCGCTGCTCCCCTTTGAAATCAAAATGCTCCGGCGGCATTTTGTGGGCTGATTTAACCCATTTTCGGCTAGCAGGGGGTTAAAACTGCACCGCTAGCAGCCGAATAGCGCCACTAAAATTACTATTTTTAGCGCCGCTTTAACACTGACGCCCTAGGCGGCGCGGTGCGAAAGGGCTCTAAAGGTTAACTAAACCTTCCTATCCTTTTCAGCCAAGGAAGCTGCCACCTTAGGGCTAATTTACACTTGCTTCAAAACAAGGCTTCAGACAGGCTTTGTTAAAGCTCTCTGAATGCCAGTCAAAGCTCCTGTCACTAAATAAAATGGTTAGCTTACAGTCCTGTTTACACCTTGCTTTTGCTGGGTGTTTTGATGAGGCTTCAGTGGGACTTCATGAGCCTTTGGTGATGCTTTGATGGGGCTTTGATGAGGCTTTGGTGGGGCTTCAGTGAGACTTCCTGGTACTTCAATGAGGCTTCGGTGGGGCTTCAGTGGGGCTTCAAGGGAGCTTTGCCATAGATTTCTATGGAGGCTTTGAAGATGCTTCGAAGCACCACTAAAGCTACATGGGGTATAATTTTTGAAGCAAAGCTGAAGCAAAGCAAAGCAAAAGCAAGGTGTAAACAGGACTGTAAGCTAACCATTTTTTTTAGTCACAGGAGCTTTGACTAGCGTTCAGAGAACTTTAAAAAAGCCTGTCTGAAGCCTTGTTTTAAAGCAAGTGTAAACTAGCCGTTAATGTGTGTTGAAGCTGAAGCAAGTGAGCCCTTACTGAATTTGTAAACTTAAAGTTGAACTAAACACAGAGATTTAATGGCTTCCCAACACAGTTACATTCAAGACATGCTGTGAATGATAACTGTAATGTTTGCTTGTGCTCTCAACCCAACGGTCAAACCATCAATTGGCTGGTGTCATAACTGATCACAAGTGCAGCATCATAGCATATCACCAGAGGCCCAGATGGTAGCTTCCTTGGTTGTAAAAGATAGGAGGGTTTAGTTCCGCTTTGACATACTCCATGTTCAGTACGACAGAGGGAGTGCAAAGTCTTACAGTTTGTTTTCTTTAGAAAGCAGGCACAGCTTGAGTAAAAAGTTTGACTCCTGCCTGCATGCTGCAGACAAGGGTGCTTGCTCTCTTTTCAAGAAAACAGTAGGCTCTCAGCCCATTCCCCTGATGACATCATCTGTGAGGGTGGAGCCTACAAGAGTGACAATATCATGCACGCTGGGATTGATTGGTGGTCGGGTCCGCTTAGTCTGCTTGGAGGAACGCTGACTTATATGACATGTCTTGGAGCTCTGACCTGAGTGCTCAATATGAATTTTAATAAATAGGTTCATAAGGTACAGTATTACGCTATGGTCTTGCTTTTTCATTTATAAGATATACTGTGGTGGCTCCCATCCTACAAACACAGTAACTGTCAAGAGAGATAAACCCCTCATGCGCTTTTTGACCACTTACTAGCAGTAGTGGTCAACATGATCTGGTAAGAAGCTGGAGTGTTTTATGATGTTTTGGGAGCTTGTCCTACTGCACATTGTTCCAGGTTATTTAATCCCTCATGCACTATTAAACTATTTATTATTACAATCTGGTAAGAAGCAGAAGTGTGTCTTTTCTAACTGGGTGCACGGATCTGATTTATATCATATGGGTGATTACAGCTTTTAGCATTGGATCTTCATCGTTTTAACTTTTTCTATGCATGTGGGCTTTTATATTGTCTATATTGAGATACAATCAGAGCATTGGTGGTTATAATTTACTTTGTATGCTTAGAGCGAACATTTTTGTTTATGAGTGGTTCTTGTGTTGGCATATGATTTTGCAGTGTTTGATATCATTCATGTTATAGCGCTGCACATTTTTCTCATGTGACAAATGTTTGCCTTGACTCTCAATGTGCTTCTGCATTGTCATCCTGTCACACACATCACACAGACAGACTTTCTAAAAAAAAAAATGCATCACATAGGTATGATCCACTGTTGTCATTCTCAGGATATGTGTTCTGAGAAATACCATATAGCCATCACTGGAGTATAGTACAGAGTTTGTAGTCAGGAATTAATTGCAAAAGGATGTAAAATTAGCAGCACTGAAACGCAACAGATACGGAGGAGTGAAAAGGTATTTTCTAAAAGAAAAAAAAAATGTTTATAATCCATGGTGCTCTAGCAAAGTAAATGTAATTTATTAGGGACTACGCATAATTTATTGTGTATGACCTTCCCTCTCC
Source organism: Lithobates sylvaticus (assembly GCA_028564925.1). NCBI lineage: Eukaryota > Metazoa > Chordata > Amphibia > Anura > Ranidae > Lithobates > Lithobates sylvaticus. The sequence continues at coordinate 354,428,744 of CM053027.1, read as the reverse complement.
ACTAAAGTCCATGAGGATTCTTACTGCGCAGAGTCAGCTTAAATGATTTCTGGATGTTAGTATAAGAAAGAACACTCTTCATGGATTAAGAACTATTAATGATTTAACCATGTACTACTTCTGCCTGTACCTGGGTAAAACTTTAGACCTATTTAATTAATTAAGCCTTCAACATTTGAGATAATTAGAATCTTACAGCTTTACATTTCACAAAAAAAAATCATAAAACATAAAATAAAAGTTTTACCCTTTTGCAAAGAATTTATAATATACTTCCTAACGGAGCTATTAAACTTTGCTTTTGAAACCACTTTGAGTAAATTGAAATGGTATAGTAATTGTTTTAGAAAAAACTGAGATAGTTTGAAATGGAAAACAAAATGCATTTATAAAAATATATATATTTAATATTTTTGTATTTGCTGTCCTGTTAGAATTCACCATTACATAGGTACATCCAGACATCATCAGTGAAAGACTTTGGGTTGATGTACTAAAGGCAATCTAAGCTAAGGGAAAGTTTCCTTGTCAACCCCTTTTTGCCTTTAGAAAATGAACCCCTGCATATCTATAGAATACCCTTGACCTATGCAAACATCCGTGGGCCAACAAGTCTTAGGAGAAGAATTAGTTGTCCACAATAGACTATCGAAAACTATTGATTATATTGCAGGAGGGGCAATCGGGCATGTTTATTGCACAATTATCACAGGGAACAATTGTGAAATGGTCAAAAATCTTTTGACTGCCGTCTTATGTCTACAAATATTTTGAGGGCCTGTTCATGAACCAGAAATGCATTATACAGTATTTAGAAATTAAATTATTTCTTCTGTTAGTGGTTTACATCCTTGCCCTGCAGTTCAGTATGTTTTTTAAAGGGGACCTCTATGTGTACACTGTACGTGTGCATAAGTACAAATATGCCCTAAGAAATGTGGGGCAATTGTATCAAGATTGATGTACATTTCAAAAGAAATTCTTGTTTCATCCAAGTTAATAATACATAAAGTTAATAATACTTTAAGAATGAAGCTATAAAATAGTTAATAACGCTAATAAAGTTGGTCGATTGTAGCAAGTCTAATAAATTAGGTGGAGTCAATGACTGGCTACATTAGATATTTAGATTATGAGGCAAAAAAGATTAGGGGTCAATTAAAAAGTGTATAGTAAGCAAAGGGAAGGAACCAGTACCCACCTTGTTTGCCCTTGTTCTTTGATAGTGGATGCTAGAACACCAAAGAGACTGGATCCCAAAAGGCCAGTAGAGTTGGATAACTCCTGCCTGACACTTAAGTAGAACTGTGACTAGGCTATGAACTTTCAGATATTTACATTCAATTTAAAGCCTAACTATGAGATTGTTTCTGCCCAGCACCACCCCACCCAGAAGTCTGAGGACTCTACTATAAATGCAGTACGACATGATCCCACTCACTGCCTCGTCCACTAGAGGTATAGGATGTCGATTGAGGATTGTCACACACTGGACTATAACCTTATAGCCTTTAAGGAGGAAGAGGACATCTGAAGATTTTCCCTCACTCTCTCTTTTGTGTTTTTGTCCCTTCAATGAAGCTTCCGGCCTGTGAACTCTTTTCCCTCCCTTATCCCTCTTTCCTATCCCCATCACAACTGTTGCTTGTTAAAATATTTTGACATTTTTTGAATGGTTTGCTTTTGTTGTGGTGACATGTGTGGAGCAGAGGTCTAACTCTGCATTGCATGTCTAACATTGTGCTGCTGGGTATTTCAGTGGTACCTTAGGGGACACATAATGCTTTTGGATAAAGCAACATCATGCATGGCTGGACAGTTTGTGCTCTGCACAACATGTTAGGCATCATACCATTGAATAAATGTAATTTATTGTGTGATTGTATTGTAATGTTGTGTATTTTTGTGTTGAGTCACAGTGCAATGTGCCCCGATTAAGTATTTTTTTAAAATATATTTTATATAAAATAAAGTATATTTTTTTCAACAAAAAATCACTGTGGCACCCTTATTTCAGTTTACATGTGTATCAGTAAGGATCACCCAGCCTGCAGAAGAAGTTAGAGTCACTTGTGACAGATTGGCACTGAGATGCAAATGTATTTTGAATTTGTCTTTAACTATGTTAATGGTCAAAGTGTCAACATGCCACAGTGAGTGAATGAGTAGGTTAATGTAGGGTGAAATATGTATTGCCATGTTATCACAAATATTCCTGATTGTTGGTTGTTGATTGATGCATCCCAAAAGTCCTTCCAAGAATGGTGCCTTATTGCCATCAAAGTATTAACCTAATCAATACAGTCATACCCCACCTTTAAGTACACAATTGGGTTTATTTACTAAAGCTGAAAAAATTCTAAATCAGGCTCACTTCTTCATAGAAACCAATGAGCTTCCAGGTTTTATTACCAAAGCTTAAGTGAACAACCCAAGGTTAGAAGCTCATTGGTTTCTATGCAGAAGTGAGCCTGATTTTGCGCTTTCCAGCTTTGGTAAATAAACCCCATTGTGTACTTAAAAGTAGGATATGCCTGTACAAAGGTTAAAACAACCCTAGCACTGAAATGTTAGCATTGAAGCTGAACACCAGGCAGATATAAAATACAAATGAATGTAGTTGTATTTGACTTGGTATCAGGCTCTTTCAGTCTCAGCTCATTAGAGAGGGAGAAGAAAGCAGCACAAGAAGCCAATCAATTGTGCTGCAGTGCAAGGAGCATGCTGGCAGGAGGTGAGAGCAGAGTGTTGTAGAAACAAGCTCATTTGTCTACTGACTCTCTTTTCACTGTTCAGTCACAGGGTGGGGGAGGGTCAAGACCACCAGCCTACTTTGTGGTATGGCAGAGCTGTTTAAATCTTAAAACTGGGCCAACAGACATAAAAATCATTTAGCAGTTTATTTGGCTGCTTAGTTGCTTTATATGTATTTGAGCTATTTGCCAGTAATTCAGCCTTATCAATTAGTTTATGACAAAAGAACATACACCTAAACCTAAAAAAGAAAATTCAGGATACAGTATATAATTCTAAAGTGTCATTCAGTGGATGCAATTTTAGGTGTTCATTTTAATAATGAAGGAAGTGACATGCAGAGTGCAGTAATCCAATGCCACCAATCAGAATTTATTGTTGGCTTTTCTGGCTAATGCTAAAATGCTAAACATGGAATTAAATCAATTATTGCAGAATCTATGCACCAGTAAAATCAGCTCTAAAATATCCTTGAGTGTCAAACAATAGGAATTAGACAATGTTTTCCAGTAAAACAGTGTGATTTTTTTTCAGTTCAACTTACTGCAACCACATTTAGTAGACAGGGTAATAATTTCATTTTAGTATTTAGTCTAAGCAGCATCTACCTCAAATATGTGAAGAGATATTTATTCTTTTATTGCTTTTTCAAAAACTATATAGGAGTCATTTGTCATTTACTTGTGAACAAACCCTTGTGTTGTTTCTCAGCCTCATATAATCACAGACACATAGAAATTATACAGGGTCTGTAGGTGAATAGCTTAGGTATATAAAAAAAACAATAAGGATATGTTGTCAACTTGCTTCACAGTAGACACCTAAGAGGCCCAAAAGTCTCTATGCCTAGTGCACAAGGTTGGTATAATTTAAAGTGCTTGTAAACCTTTACATATACCCACTGAAGTTACAAGCTTCAGGTGATACACAGAAACACATGAAAAAATCTTCCTACATACAGTGCCTTGAAAAAGTATTCATACGCCTTGAAATCTTCCACATTTTGTCATGTGTGATAGACCAACACAAAGTGGCACATAATTGTGAAGTAGATGGAAAATGATACATGGTTTTTAAAATGTTTTACAAATAAATATTGAAAAAGTGTTGCATGCATTTGTATTCAGCCCCCTTTACTCTAATACCCCTAACTAAAATCTAGTGGAACCAATTGCCTTCAGAAGTCTCCTAATTCGTAAATAGAGTCTACCTGTGTGTAATTTAATCTCAGTATAAATACAGCTGTTCTGGGAAGGCTTGTTAGAGAACCTTAGTGACATTGTCATAATGGCCAAGGAACACACCAGACAGGTCAGGAATAAAGTGGTTGAGAAGTTTAAAGCAGGGTTAGGTTATATAAAAATATCCCAAGCTTTGAACATCTCATGGAGCACTGTTCAATCCATCATCTGAAAATAGCAAACCTACCAAGACATGGCCGTCCACCTAAACTGACAGGCTGGGCAAGGAGAGCATTAATCAGGGAAGCAGCCAAGAGGCCCATGGTGACTCTGGAGGAGCTGCAGAGATCCACAGCTCAGGTGGGAGAATCTGTCCACAGGGCAACCATTAATCGTGCACTCCACAAATCTGACCTTTATGGAAGAGTGACAAGAAGAAAGCCATTGTTGAAAAAAAGCCATAAGAAGTCCTGTTTGCAGTTTATGAAAAACCATGTGGGCGAGACAGAAAACATGTGGAAGAAGGTGCTCTGGTCAGATAAGACCAAAATGTAAAGTTTTGGCCTAAAAGCAAAACGTTATGTGTGGCGGAAAATAAACACTGCACATCACCCTGAACACGCCATCCTCACCGTGAAACATGGTGGTGGCAGCATCTTGTTGTGGGGATGCTTTTCTTCAGCAGGGACAGGGAAGCTGGATAGAGTTGATGGGAAGATGGTTGAAGCCAAATACAGGGCAATCTTAGAAGAAAACCTGTTAGAGTCTGCAATAGTCTTTAGACTGGGGCGGAGATTTGCCTTCCGGCAGGACAACAGCCCTAAACATACAGCCAGAGCTACAATGGAATGGTTTAGATCAAAGCATATTCATGTGTTAGAATGGCCCAGTCAAAGTCCACACCTAAATCCAATTGAGAATCTGTGGCAAGACTTGAAAACTGCTGTACACAGACGCTCTCCATCCAATCTTCTTGAGAGACAGAGCTTGAGCTATTTTGCAAAGAAAAATGGGCAAAAATGTCACTCACTAGATGTGCAAAGCTGGTAGAGACATCCCCAAAAAGACTTGCAGCTGTAATTGCAGCGAAAGGTGGTTCTACAAAGTATTGACTCAGGGGGGCTGAATACAAATGCACGCCACACTTTTCACATATTTATTTGTAAAACATTTTGGAAACAATTTATAAGTTTCCTTCCACTTCACAATTATGTCCCAATTAGAGCTGGTCTATCACATAACATCTCAATAAAATACATTTACGTTTTTGGTTGCAACATGACAAAATGTGGAAAAATGCAAGGGGTATGAATACTTTTTCAAGGCACTGTAATTTGAACCTGTTTATCTGCAGCCCTCTCCCCTCTACAGCCTTCCAAAAGACACATATCACAAGACACACTGCAGAGTACAGAGAGGAAAGCTGAGGGAATCCTGGGACCTGAGTGGAGGAAAAGTGCACACTCCCTTCTATACAATCTTCTCATAGGGGAACGTGCACAGCTGATGAAACAACACTCAAGGCTTTGGGTTGTAGTACACACTATACTGTAAAGTGATATGCTCTGTGCATTTTTCATTTCAGAGGTTTACAGCCACTTTAAAAGGAGAGGGTAGAACACATAAAAAATGTAGACAAAAGTAAAGAAATAGCCACATATTCAAGTACTGAGCTAAACTGTTGGAGGAATGAATGTTTTAATGTGCCCATGGGTCCCGCGGACTCGATGTCCGCCGGTGTCCCAGCAATCTTGTCATGGAGCCGCAGAACAGGGAGATGCCTGTGTAAACAAGGCATTTCCCCATTCTGCCTTGTGACATGACAGAGATCACTGCTCCCTGTCATCAGGAGCAGTGATCGCTGTCATGTGAGTTGTAGCCCACCCCCCCACAGTTAGAATCACTCCCTAGGACACACTTAACCCCTTGATCGCCCCTACTCTTTAACACCTTCCCTGCCAGTGTGATTTACACAGTAATCAGTGCAGTTTTATAGCACTGATCGCTGTATAAATGACAATGGTCCCAAAATAGTGTCAAGAGTGTCCGAGGTGTCCGCCATAATGTCGCAGTCACGATAAAAATCGCAGATCGCCGCAATTACTAATAATTTTTTTTATATATAAAATATATTTTATTATAAAAATGCCATAAAACTATCCCCTATTTCGTAGATGCTAGAACTTTTGCGTAAACCAATCAATATACACTTGTTGCGATTTTTGTTTACCAAAAATATGTAGAAGAATAAATATCGGCCTAAAATGAGGAAAACATTTTTTTTATATATATTTTTGGGGGATATTTATTATCGCCAAAAGTAAAAAATATTGCTTTTTTTTCAAAATTGTCACTCTTTTTTTGTTTATAGCGCAAGAAATAAAAAAGGCAGAGGTGATCAAATACCACCAAAAGAAAGCTCTATTTGTGAGAAAAAAAGGACGTAAATTTTGTTTGGGTGCAACGTCGCACGACCGCGTAATTGTCAGTTAAAGCGACGCAGTGCCGAATCGCCAAAAGTGCTCTGGTCAGGAAGGGGGTAAAATCTTCCCGGGGCTGAATACAGAAAAGCAAAACTACTTTCTACTACTTTAGGGCAAAAGAATAAAAAAAAGGAAACCTTTAAAAAAAAAAAATGGATACCTCTCAATATATGAAATAAATACACATAATGCACACATTTAGTGTAAATTGACTGCTGAAATATATATGGAAACAAAATAATTCTTGAATAGAAAATATATTGGTTTTAGAAAATGCAATCAAAAGGTATACAGTATGCAGCAATGTATTCTTTCTTCTCCCTTGTGGTGTAAAATGCAAAGGTATTCAAGCAGAAGGTCAGACTGTTAGCTCTGCAGTGTTCCATAAAAGGCTTTCCTCTATTATCTGTAACTCCTAACCCTTTAACCTAACCAGCTTCTCCTAAAGCTCTTATTTTTCTCTGAGCTTAATTTAAATCCCAAAGCCTTCAAAAACCAAACTTAATTTAACATATAAGAATATCAGATCAAACCTTTTCATTGTATAAGCGAATTCTTCAGTTTTTAAAGAGGATTTGTCACTTTTTTAGATATCTTATTCATCAATCTGTTTGATGTGAGTTTTGAAAATGGCTATTTTCGGACCTCACTCCCTTCCAAAGAAACAGTGGAATTTTTTGCTGAAAATCTTCCTTGTTCAAATTAGGACATTCCATCTGCTTGATATTTCTCCCAAGTTTACTGTCCATAGTAATCAAAAAGGGTGGACAATCAATTTGTGCAGATTGTGCAGCAGCACAGGGGCCATTTAGAGCTAAGGGGCACATATATACTAGATGTACAGTAGGTCTGGCAGGTATTGGGACCCTTCTCTCTTTCTCCAGAGCAAGTAAGAGGCAGGATGCATTCCTCATAAAACAACAAAAGAGGGGGTGCACCGACCTAGTACATTACCATAGATTAAATTTTATTAAAGCAATAAATAACAAGTGAATATTTACAAATGCATATCATGCACAAGCATATGGAGACAAACTGATGAGACCGACTCCAAATCCACCACACTTCGCTGATGGCATGAGAAGACCTCATAACGTCTAAAAACTGTTTTTGGACGCTATGAGGTCTTCCCAGTGCCGGGACACGCTCATCCAGGACACTGGGCAAAGATGTCATACTACACCCCCTCGATATATGCAAACTTAGGGGAACCTATCCCCAGCAGTCATCAGGTTGTCAATAGGAGGCATCTCAAGAACTGAGGCTGTGCATGGTGGGAGACCACTGTGACAGCCACCTGGCTCTCTACTGCTCTCCATACTGCTCTCAGCAATTAGATGACAGGAGTAGTGATGCAACTGTCACTACTCCTATCAGGCATACATTCAGAATGCTGGAGTCCCCATCCATGCAGTATACAACGGCACCCAGGGCAGTCACCCCCTCCTGCCCACCCCTTGTCCCAGCCCTGGGTCTTCCCATGCCATCAGCTGAGTATGGTGGATTTGGAGGTGGTCTCATCAGTTTGTCTAGATATGCTTGTGCATGACATGCGTTTGTGAGTGTTCACTGTGTGTAAAGGCAGATGTCCCAATACTTTTGGTAATATAGTCTATCTATCTATCTATCTATCTATCTATCTATCTATCTATCTATCTATCTATCTATCTATATATCTATCACAGGTGATTATACCTGAGCAGAAACTGAATGGGGGCCATAACCCCTTAGCACCGACCATATGCACATATGTGGCCTCGGCTTTCAGGGGTTATACCGGGGTAATGCCGTGTTGTTTAGATCGGCCTGTCGGTTCTTTAGGGATAACAACCGATGTGGTTAAAAGCCGCTCAGTTGTTATCCCAAACAAACGAAAGGGGACGTCCCACCGGGAGACCCGATCCACGATCCGACACTTCCGCCGTCTAGAGTAAGATTGAAACAAAGCCAGAAACGGCTTTGTTACAGTCTTCTATGTAAACATACAGAAGCAAAGTTACTGTCAATGTTTACATTCCTTGTGACAGCAATAAAAGTGATCAGAATTTTTTTTTTTTAAAGTAACAATGTAAAAAAATAAATAAAAAGAGGGACATTTTTTTTTTAAGCGCCCCCGTCCCCACAAGCTCGCGCAGCAAAGGAAACTAATACGTAAGTCCCGCCCGCATATGTAAACAGTGTTCAAATCACACATGTGAGGTATCGCCACAATTGTTACAGTGAGATCAATAATTCTAGCAAAATACCTCCTCTGTAACTCTAACCTGGTAACCATTAATTTTTTTTAAAGTGTTGCCTATAACGATTTTTAGGTATGGTAGTTTGTCGCCATTCCACAAGCGGGCGCAATTTCAAAGCATGACATATTAGGTATCTATTTACTCGGCGTAAAATCATCTTTACCATTATACAAAAAAATGTAAAGTCCTAACTTTACTGTTTAGTTTATTTTTTTTATTCATGAAAGTGAAAGAAATCTGCTAAAAAATATATATATACAGGCATACCCCACTTTTAAGTACACAATGGGGTTTATTTACTAAAGCTGGAAAGTACAAAATCAGGCTCACTCCTGCATAGAAACCAATGAGCTTCTAACCCAGATTGTTCAATTAAGCTTTGGTAATAAAACCTGGAAGCTCATTTGTTTCTATGCAGAAGTGAGCCTGATTTTGCACTTTCCAGCTTTAGTAAATAAACCCCATGTTTGGGGGTTCCAAGTAATTTTGTAGCAAAAAATACAGATTTTAACTTGTAAGCAAAGGAATAAGGTTTTAGTGGTTGGATTTAAAAACTTTAAAACTTTAAAAACTTAAAAACTTTAAAAGAGCTATCTTTTTCTAGGTCCACTTCTATTTTGCGCTTACATTTTATATAAATATAAAGCACTCAGAGAAAATTATCAATACAATTGCAGAAAGGCTGCCATGGCTGAAACATGTTAGCATGCTATTTTTACATGAGTCTTTTTTGCGCTATATATATATATATATATATATATATATATATATATATATATATATATATAAATCTTGAGGACTTGGAGCTTGTGCAGGAATTTTCTTATGATATGGCAAAAAGCCCAAAACACATCTAGAAAAATGAAGCCATCGAAGTGCATCAAATTCCAGCCTCCAAACATCAATATCAATGGGAAGAAGTCATTCATAAGTCCAAGATCAGCACATTTTAAATTTACATTAAAAATGCAACTCCACGTTTGATAAATGTGCCCCTATGGAAGGAGTTAGCTCTGAAGATAGCAATTTTTTTGGCAAACAGAATACATTAGATACAATTTACACCTTGCATCAAACTGATTGACAAGAAAGACATTTTAATAGTGATAAATCTTTTTTAAAGAGTGCTCATACTGAGAACAACTTTTTTAAGATATTGGTTGATGTACCATAACATGCTTAATTGTACCCTGGCTGTAAAAAAGAAATAATTTGTCACCACTGCTATAGTCTGTATGGCATTTCCTGTGCAAATATGGTATTTCTTGGTTGGGATTTGAATCAGAAGCATTCCCCCGAATTTTACACTGGACAGTTCTCACCTGTAGTGTAGATTGGCAGAGGGAACATGCCTATTCTTACTGTAGTCCAGATGTTTAGTGCTGACAGAGGGATATTTAATATTAATTATTATATTATTATTTATTGCATCACAGATACAATCAACTTATGATATATTTAACATATCTTTAAACTCAGCTGAATATTTTTGTGTCACCACAGTTTTAATTTTCAGCACATTTTGCAGAAAAAGTATAGGTTACAATGTAAAAAAGAAAGATAAGTGATATATTTTTACCCCTTTCAAATTTTCTCTCAATGGCTTAAAGTAGGACTATGGTTAAAAATGTAAATCATTTATTATGCAGATTGCCTATGGCATTAAAACAAATCAGTTTGTCTTGCATAGTCTACCCTCTGACGATATCTTTATACCTGCTTGACCTGCCAGCAAAACTCTTGATGTGCCAATTTTTTGATTAGGGTGACGATGCTCTTTATTCTGCCCTTTCCATTAATGTATAGTAAAGGCTGGTTTAAAAACATCTATTTAAGTAAAAATAAAAGTCTTTACATTGGTCATGGTCAGAAATAATTGTGAATAGAAAATGTGTCAGATTTCAGATGATTTATATCTCAGTAGTCATTCAGTACAGAAGCTAACGGAACTACCCACATGTAAATTCTATAGCCACTAATGAGAGTAGGTACAAATTTGAATGTGACATACAATTATATTGCAAATTTAGAATAGCGCACAGGTGATAATAGGAAAGCAAAAATGTGAAAGCCAATGCAAATTTAACTGTCAAACAAATTTTACAAAACAACTCAAAATGAGTTTACAATACAAATTCCACTTATTGCTTAAACTAAACCTGTCAAAGTTCACAAAGTATTGAAATGTACAATTCTGCTGAAGTGCAAGTGCTGTTTTTAAACCTCAAAATCTGACACTGAAAAACAGCACAAATCACACTTCAGCATTATTGTCAGGTTGCTAAAGCTTTAAAAGAAAGTTAGTACTTTGTGCAAAATGATTAGTACTTTTTATAACATATGACATGTGCAGGTGTATTCAAGGAGAAGTAAACCCACAAACTAACCATAACTGCTATTCTAGAATTTAGAAGCTTGTAGAAGAACTAACACATATTTTTTATGTCTCACAGGCAGAGTTTCCAGTGTCTGCACACCTGTCAAGTTTGTTGCAAAAGGGGCTTCATTCCCTGGGTTGGACTTATAATTTATTTAACATTATCAATATGTAACAGGATAAACTTTTTGGCCCCTTTTCACACAAGGCGGATCCGCCTCTACGGAGTCCGCCTCTGTCCGCCGGCTCAGCGGGAGATCTCTCCGTTGGGCTTGTCGAGTCCCGCTGGTTTCCATGGAGAGATTGGATGAAAACGGACAGCATGTCCGTTTTTATCAGACAGGCGGACCGGAACGGTCCTACAGTGTGAAAGGGGCCCAACACCCTAAGATGGTGGGAAAACTCAAAATGTCAAGGTAGGCAGGAACAGAGTCAGGAACAATGGCAGAATGATACCCTATACTCCCCCAGAAGATATAACAAGTTAACAAGGTTGATTTACTAAAGGAGAATAGTAAGTGCAGTTACCCCAGAGCTTAGTAAATAAGTAAAAGCTCTGCTGTCTTCTATCATCCAATCATTTTCCCCTGTCCCATGGGTATTCTTTACAAAGTAGGAGCTTTATCTCATTAACCAAGCTCTGGAGCAACTTTGCAAAGTGCACAGTCTATTTGGCTTTAGTAAATCAACCCAAGTAAAAGAAATATTACTTTCGGATGGACTGACCCTTTAAAATGTAAGTATAGCCTAGTTTTGGGTAAAGTAGGGAAGGTTTGAAATGTCCGTCAGTTTATTTTCTGCTGTGTGTCCCATTGGAAGGCTTTACCTTCAATTCAATTTACCTTCAATTCCAGTCCTGGATATTCAAAATGATGTGAGAGAAGATCATAATAAGCAGAATCAGAATTCCTCCCTTAGTTGTCAGCAAAGCAAAAGTCTTATGCTCACAATACATGTTACAATCTGATTGCACAATATTTGTACAATTAACATTAGATCTACCAAAACGATATAATATGATGACATAAGTAAACTATATGTAGAGCATCCCCTGTATGTGATGCCCACTTAACTGGAAAAAAATTCTCTTCAGGGACACTTCAACTATATACACTCCTTTTCTTTCTCCTGCACAATCTTTCTTGCAGATCCACTGCAGTGTCACCCAAGGAAAATCTTTAGTAAAGGGTCTTTACAGGCAGGGACTGTGGGCCCCTATACTTGAGAACAATGGGGTGACACCACTAGCACTTTCACTGTACTTCCTTTCATGGTCACTGGACCTAGCACCACCTCTTCAGGCTCTGCCAGCCCTCCTGGCTGCAGCAGCCCCATTAACTAGCCATCCTGGCTACATCCCTCAGTCCTCCCAGACTGCACACTCACCAGCCCACCCAGCTGACTTTTCCTGGAGACTTCCTGAACATGCTCGCTGTCTCCTGCTGTCTTCACTCTTGCTTCCATGCCACTAGACAGGACTCCTCTGTGTGTCTTGAGAGGATCCCTCCAGCACCTGAGACCCAGGCCCAGGGTCCCCCCCCAGACTAGGGGGCTTCCCCTTAAGGGCCACCAATAGACTCCTCAGCACTGCATCTCCAACTTCCACCCAAACTCTACTGCCCCTGCTGGCCAGAGTATTTAAGAGGGCCTACCCCCTGCCAGCCCATTTTCTGGGGATTTACTGGGGCCTCCTCAATACTCCAGGCAGCTTCACCTACCCCCCTCCCATAGAAGCTTCTCCAAGGTTGCAGCAAGTAGGGAGAGGTACCAGAGGTGCTGCCTGATGAGTCATCCAGCCTCCCTGAGTCACTCACCCTGACCCAGATTCAACCCAGCCGGGCTCTCAGCCAGGCCAAATTTACCTGCACTATCAAAAAAGCTAGTTACACTAGCACTCTATACTAGAGGGTGCTACATATCTAATCAATTTGTATTAATCGGGCAGGCCCTTGCATTACATTACTACTTGTTGGTAGAGATAAAGGTGATTGTACAATTGGCTTCTATCATGTACTGTGAACTTTACACTCACCTATCTTCGTACCTGTCAGATCCCCATTGTGTGTCCCACTGCAAGTCACACAGCTACAAATGCAAACTCACCCAACCAGAGAATTGCGCATTTGTGAAAAACAATCTCATTCATTCCGATGAAGAGGCCCTCATTGAAGCATTTTAGTGGTGCTTAGCCTCTCTATAGGAATTCATGGGATTTTGTCACACATGCCTAGGAAAAAAAACAGACCAGCAGGTAGAGTTTGCAGAAACAGCTGTGCAGCTTTCAATTTAGGCACCTGGATGTCTGTATTACCATTATATGCATATACTTCCTTAGCCATATACTTGGTCCCTCCCAAGCTTCACTGTTGTCCAGCAGGGCTGCCCATCACAGGAATGGTAGGGCTTAGAATGCACTTCAGGCACCCTGAGTGATTACACTAAAATAAAAACTGACATGTAGGGTCCCAGAGGTCCATACGGTGTGTTAATAGTGCTGGGCTCTAGTATTTTCTAGTCACATTAAATTAACACCAGTGTTTTTAAGAAAGCCATTAGTGTCTGACGTACAAGCAGCATCCCAAGACATCCCCTTACTTTCAGTGAAGTTGAACTTGTGCTTCATCATCCCGGATTTAGCACACAGCTTGTGAGTCAGATATTTTCTCCATGAGAAAATAATTTTTCTGATGACATATTCTATTTAAAAAAAAAAAAACTTCACATTCAAAAAATGACATAGCATATGATATTTTCATTATACTCTTATGCCCCATACACACGGTCAGAAATTCCGTTGGAAAATGTCCGATAGGACCATGTTGTTGGAAAATCCAGCTGTGTGTGGGCTCCATTGAACTTTTTCCGTTGGAATCTCCGACGGAAAAAATTTGAGATCCTGCTCTTAAATTTTCTGACAACAAAGTCCGATCAGACTTTTTCCGATCGTGTGTAGAGAATTCCGACGGACAAAGTGCCACGCATGCTCAGATCAAATTACGAGACCGAAGCTATTGGCTACTAGCCTCTACGTAGTTCCGTCGTACGCAACGAACGTCACCACATTCAGAATGATTGGATTTTCTGACAACTTTGTCCGACCGTGTGTATGCAACACCAGTGTCGGACAAAATCCGTCGGAAAAAATCAGACGGATTTTGTGGTCGGAATTTCCGACCGTGTGTACGGGGCATTAAGCCTCTTTCACACATGCGGACCGTTGATGGATGAAAAAACGGACATCATCTCTATAGAAAAACGGATGTAAATGAATGATCATCTATTTACATCCGTTTATATCTGCTTTAGTCAACATCTGTTTTTTGGAATGGATCAAAGTCCTATTTTTCTTCCGTTAAAAAAACACATTGGACGAAAAGCAGATGTTAACGGACAAACGTTCAGTTTTTGTGTGAAAAAATGGCTCTGGAACTCAAGTGGTTAAGCACTCTAGCTGTTGGATGTAAAAACTGGTTGAAAAACTAATGACAAACTTATGAAAAACTGATGTAAAAATGGATTAAAAAGTTAATGACAAACTTATGAAAAACTGATGAGAACTTCATCCATTTTTTCTTTGAAAAAACGTGACTGAACTCATGAAACAAACAGTCCACATTTGTGAAAGGGGCGTTAGCCATTTTTGCAATTTAGGCCTCTTTCACACGGGGCGGATCAGTGCTGATCCGCCCCGTTAAAGTCCGCTTGCTCAGCGGGGATCGCACTGCGCAGGGACGGACCTGTCAGAGCGCCGCTCTTCCCTATGGGAGATCAGGTGACGACGGACCGCAGAGTCCGTCGTCACCCGATCCGATAATGGATGGAAAAATAGTTTTTTCCTCCATCACACTTTTTCAGATCGGAGCGGTTCGGATGTCAGCGGACATGTCACCGCTGACATCCGACGCTCCATAGACCTCTATGGAGCATCCGTTCAGGTCCGCCTAAAAAACTGACAGGCGGATCTGAACAGATCGGCCGTGTGAAAGAGGCCTAAGTGTTGTTAAAAAATGCTTTCAACTTTAATCTACAGTTGCAGTGAAATCCTAAGGCTTCATGCACACTGGATGTTAAAACAACGTTATAA
Source organism: Lithobates sylvaticus (assembly GCA_028564925.1). Lineage (NCBI taxonomy): Eukaryota > Metazoa > Chordata > Amphibia > Anura > Ranidae > Lithobates > Lithobates sylvaticus. The sequence continues at coordinate 354,413,625 of CM053027.1, read as the reverse complement.
AAATGCCAGTAGCTTCGCAGTGAGCTTTTCAAAGTTTTTTAATGCTTTTGTAATAGCACTTTTTTAGCGTTTATTGGCGGATTTTAGCGTTTTTCCATGTTAGCGGTTTTTATTTATTTTTAATTTTTTCAATGGTTCAAAAACGTCATAAAATGCCGGTGAGCAGCGTTTTTGAGCGTTTATCTGCGTTTATCAGCGTTTTTGGACGTTAGAAAGTTAAAAGCTAAAAGTTAAAAAACAAATTTCAGACCTCAGTTGCATTAGGAGTCTTAAGCTGGCTATAGATGTACAGTTTTTTTTTTTTTTTTTTTCATTCAACCAGAAGGTTGAATGAACAAAAACTGACAGCAAAAGCAATGTTGACGTAGGGATCTCTCCCACTCTGCTATTGCACTCATTCATTCACCCCCCCCCCCCACTTGTCCTAATACACAGATCAGCACTTGAAGCCATCGACTGCGAGGGCTGATCTAATGCTGGTTTTCCAACAGGACTATTTGACAGAAGTGGGTTGTTAGGTCAGTTTCTGTTGAACAGACAGCAGTACACACAGACTGAAATTTGTCTGGTTACTGCTGAACCAACCAAATTTAAGTACATGTGTATCAGTTTTTTTTTGGTTAGACTCTATATAAGACTCTTCCACTGCTACATGGATGTAGGTGGTGCTTCTTTCCTTATACCAACACTGGGACTGATCAGGTGATGACAAAGGCAGAGCCTCCCATCACTAGCCAGCAGTGTCATACACAGCATGGTTTGGCACCCAAGGCTAATCATTTTTTAAAGTATAAAGTAAGTTCACCTTTGTGAATAAAATAATGAATGCACATATTTTTGCAGCAATTTTTGTGCAATTTTCCTTTTTTTGCATTTATTATTGTTTTCACTGGCACCTGCAGAGTAAAGCACCCACGATTAGTGGATCACAGGTGCAATGTCAGGCTCCTGCACACACTACCCAAAGCTCTCTACCCATACTTCTGTACAGGCAGACAGTTCCTGAGTTGTAAGCAGTGTGAATGAACTACAAGCCTGCTGATCAGCATGCTTGCAGTTCCTTGATATTACAAGTCTGTTTACTGCAGAGGTATTTATTTATTTTCAGCCTATTTATTCACAGATTCCTGTTAATAAATGACACGTCTGTGTACGGAACCCCACACAGTAGTGCCGTTTTCAAAATGCTACAGTGGGTGCGGGGAGAAGGCCCCCCTGCCCGCTGTCACAGTCTTATCCTAACACTTCCCAGAGGAAGTAATGAGACTGTGCCGAAACCGGTAGGAGGAGCTTGATCGACTGATGAGAGAGGTACCAGGAAGTGTTGCAGAGCTGGCATAGGACAGGGGGAATGCTGTGTAAACCGGGGCTGCAGAACCAGACAACAGGTGACTCTATCACCCCTCAGCAGTATAGCACTTTAAAAAGCGTTTTTTATTTATTTGAAATGTGAGTTGTATATGTGGAGTTCTGTTTGCAATTAAACATTTTTAAACGTTATCACGCTATAGCATGCCTCTGTCATTTCCCGCATGTGATACATATGAGGAGAGTCTCTGAACATACCAAGAGAAAATAGTGAGCTGGGTTATGATCGGAAGTAGCAGGTGGCCAGTGTTCCATATCAGTGTCCCATAAACCTGCATAGGATAAAGGAAGTAAAGGAGCCTCTTTGCAGGCTATTGCTATCAATTACAGGCTTATTTTTTAAGCCCCTAAGGTGAGGTTACACCCGGTGGGGGTTATGTGCGCACAACGCAAGAAGACACAATTATCACATGGTTGATGTTAATATGGACTTTTGCTGTTTAGTTTAAACACTCATCAAGGATTAATTGAAAGTCATGGAGCACGAGCACTTTATTTTCATATATTATGTTGCTGTTTAGTTTAATAACCTCATTGAGGACTGAGTGTAATATCACGGAGCACAAGCACTTTATTTATAGTGTTTATATGTTGTTATGCTTTAGACATTTATGTTATATAGTTTATTGGATTCATATATTTATATAGTATTGTTTCCATATTTATCAGCGCTGCACAGTGTGTTATATAGATTGCATTATCACCATCTGGGGAAGTGTGGGAAGTGCGGGCAGCTGATTATAGTTATATCTCCTGTGTTTATTTTAGGTTAATTTAGGCTTAGTGTGGCAGCTCACAAGGCTTTTACCCATTGTTTTAACTTATCCTCACTCCTCTAACACCCCACACCAAAAAAATGTATCTGAAACAATAAAGCAGCATGCCACACTGAACTGGGTATAGCCAAATCATGCTTACAATGGGAAGGGCTTAAAGGGACATGGTTACATATAACCTGAGCATATTCATTGTGTACACTGTAAACATATGTCATATTCCAAAAAATGCTTTGATTACTGTGCAATAAATGAGAGTCTAACAGACACATATAGCACAATCAACAACAAAAAATAAAACACATCCATTATATATGATTTTCTGCACAGCCTAGCCTACCTTAGAAAAACTTCTGGAGTATATAATGTACTTAGAGTGCATTGGTCAGGAGTCTTTAACAGCCCGGTACTGTATATTAATTGCAGTAGTCAGGAGTATGACATATACATCATAGCACCTGTAGTGTCTTTTGGCATAATGCACAAAGTTCAGGGGACCATGATGAGTTCCTAACCTACAGAGTCAGGGGTGCGTAATGCAGAGAATGGAGAGGCCAGGTGTGCATGATGCACACATTTCAGGGTTCTGGAGTGTGTAATGCAATATTGCATAATGCACAAAATGCATGGGCTAGGAGTGTAATAAATGGATGCAGGGGTCAGGAGTGCCTAACAAACAGAATGCAGGTGACATAGGTTCACAGCACAGAGAGTGCAGGGCTCAACAATGCATAATGCAAAAAGTGCAAGGCTTAGGTGCATAATGGAGAGAGGGCAGGGCTCAGGAGTGCATAATGTAGAGAATCCAGGGGCTAGGAATAAGTAATGCACAGAGTGCAGGGGTTAGGAGTGCATAACACAGAGTACAGGGACAGTAGTGCATAATGCACAGAATCATTGGGGCTAAGAGAGCATAAAAAAAAGAGTGCAGGGCTCAGGAGTGCATACAACAGAAAGTGCAGGAGTCAGGAATGTGTAACGCACTGGCCACTGTACAGAATATAACCCCCTCTTCTCAGTACATGTTTCCGATAAGCCCATGCCTCCCATAGCACAGCCTTCCTTAAAGATAAACTTAATGAGTATATAATGTACCTAAAGTGCTTTGGTCAGGAGTACAGTAGTTATTAGTATGAAATGTATAATATCATTTTTACTGTACTGCATAGGGGCCAAGAGTGCCTAAAGCAGAGATTGCCGGGCTTCGGAGTGCATGAAGCACAGAGGTCAGGGCCATGAGTGTGCAATGTAGAAAATGCAGGGGCCAGGAGAGTGTAGCGAAAAGAATGCAGGGGTCAGGAGTGCATAACGCTCATTGTGCAGGGGCAAAGGAGTGCATAATGTAATAAGTGCAGGGCTTGGAAGTGCGTAATGCAGAGATTGCAGGGGTCAGGAGTGTGCAATGCCCAGGCCACTGTGCAGAATAAAATCAAAAATTTCCCCCTTCTCCCAGTCAAAATCCCCCCCCCCCCCCCCCCAGTCACATATTTCTCACAGTATAGCTCTCCACCAACAGTTCTAAATCCCCCATTCCAGCACAGGTTCTCAGTACACACCCCCAGTACAGACCTCACCTTCCAGTACAGAGCCCCCTCTCCCAGCCTAGCTGTCCCCCCTCTTACTCACATACAGCAGCAGTTTACAGACCTCAGAAGCAGTAGCAGTTCAAAGTTAGGGGAAGTCATTCCCTAGGCTGTGTCATGATACCATAGGTGAAAAGTGATCTACGCTTCTGCCACTATCATACAGGCAGATGCAGCACTGCAGTGCAAATGCCGAGCGCTGAGCAACATGAAGAACAAAAAGTAGAACAGTCACAACTCCCCCAAAGTGTTGACACCTGGTGGTGACTGTGCCCCCTTAGGTATGCCACTGATTGTCACTTTGAGAATTGACATGTTAAGACAAACATTTTGAATCTGCAATAAAGTTTGCATAATTTGCACAGTGTATATAGATAATATGCAGTACATTGTATGATATGTTTCGACACCTGCTGTTTTTTTCTTGAAATGGAATATGTCATCAGACAAACTAAATTGTCTGAGAGAAAATGTCTCTCAAGCCGTGTGCTAATTCCAGGGCAGTGAAGCACATGCTCAGCATCACTGCAAGTAAGAGGATGTCTTGGCAACCAGTATGCTGCTTTTAAGTCAGACAATAGCAGACAGCTTTTTAGCATACAGATTCCACTTTTTTTTTTTTTTTACAAATGAAATCAGAAACAACAGAGTTTGCGATATTTAGTTCTCTAAGCACTTTGTACTCGTGAAGGTAACAGCTGCTGCACTAGGCTTATGACAGTGTAATTTAAGACTGCCCTTATACATGACTGTCATATCGTGAGCATGTTATTTTGTACCATTATAATTCCTATGTTAAGAAATGTGATTTTTTTTTTCTTGCATTGTAATCCCTTTTGGTACAAAATAAAGAATGTATTAAAAAAAAAGAAACGAAAAACACAGTGCCCTTACATGGGTATAAAGATCAATGATCTTCAGGCTCACTTTCTTAAGCTTATTATGATGTCTGTCAGGGGGTCTGTTCATCTCCATGATAAGAAGAAGTTACCACAGTGCACCCATCCATGTCAGTGTAGCTCTATACATCAGCAGACTATAGAATGCAGTTTTGCTCATTATTAGCTTGCACAGGACTGCACAGATATGGAGTGTATGCTACTGTAAACTCTGTTCAGCAAAGGACTGAATAGAGGACCACAGAAAACAGTTTGAGGTCAAAGTCAGTGCAAAAGAGCAGGACTTAAGATCTAGCATCTTTAGCGATTTGTAAGGGCACTTCCAAACATTAAACCTTTGGTTAAAATTTAACTAAAGTTGAAAAATAAATAAGTGCAAAGCTCTTTATTGCAAAGGAAACATGTAATGCCTTTTCTGCAACAAAATATACTTACCTGCCTATTCATAATCCCCTGTAGAATGTATACTGAACTATGCATCAGCAGTTCAGTTTACATTCTGGCACAGTGGCTGTGTATAGGGATGACTGCATGCTTGGCAGTGGCGTCATCCCCCACGGCCAATCAAGACAGGTGAAGACTGGCACCCAGAAGAACTTAGGAGAAGAAGCCAGCGCCAGTGAGAGACCTTGCGGGCATTGGACTGTTGAAACTAAGGTAAGTATTTTTGTCTTTAGTTCCACTTTAAAACAAAACAAGTCAGGTGAATAAATGGTGTTCCATTAAGAGGCATATTTTTCACATTAAAGGGCTTGGATTAACATTGTAGTAATTCATAAACTGCATTGTGGTGTCATTCATTTTCACTAAAACCACAGCACACATCTTTTAGTTCACCACTAACATTTTGCATCCAGCCTTCAAGCCTGCTTTTCCTAAGACTAGTATTTTCATTTTGAGAATTAAACTGTTAAAATTATTGAAACTGATTAAAAATCTCCAACATGAGGGGGCGTGGCTTGCGCGCAAACCGAATGGACGCCTGAGTCTGCAGCTCTCCCAGGCCGGCCGGAACTACAGCGCTAAACGGGCAGATTAAGCCCCATCGAACCTCCACATTGCTTTCACAAGTGCTGGGGAACCCTCCGGAATGACATCCCGCAAGAGAAAGGAGGAACGGAACCTCCAGCGGCTGACGGCCCTTTCGTTCCAGCGCGGCGGCCTCAGGCAAGATGGCGCCGCCGGCGCCACAGACAAACAGGCCGCGGCCTATACAGAACCAACGAGCGGCGATGCAGGGGAAATGGAAGGGGATTTCACTCCCCCAACCCACGATGGCTCTCCTCCTCTCACCCCCAACTCCCAGAGCCCTGCTAAAGCGCGGATGCGCTTGGATTCCAACTACAAGGCCGGATCCACAGTGAGTACTCCACTGCATAATGCACATGCCATCTCCTCACTACAAACCTCCATAGCGGCCTTCCCCACATCTGGACAGCCTGTCCTTGATACAACCATGAAGGACATGCTGATGTCCCTCCAATCATCCCTCATGACTAACCTGTCCTCCTTAATGCACAAATTCACTACAGACATGAAACAAATGGACAATAGAGTGCACTACCTTGAAGACAAGATGGGAGAATGCACAGAGACAGTCAATGATTTGGTTGATACATGTATGGCCCAAAAAGATGACACTGACTGGATCAAATCAAAAATCGCGGACCTCGAGGACCGCTCTCGCCGCAACAATATAAAAATCCGCGGGATCCCGGAATCGGTACCTCCCGCTGAACTGCACGCATACGCCGGCTCCATGTTTGCCGCCATGCTACCCGAATTAACCCCTATAGAGTTGACGATCGATCGCATACACAGGATCCCGAAACCCAAACATCTAGCTGACACGGTCCCGAGGGACGTGCTCCTTAGGATACACTTCTACCAAGCAAAGGAACAGATCCTATCAAAAGCGAGAGCACTGAACACACTACCGGCTCCGTACGCAGACATCCAACTTTTTGCCGACTTATCGCAGTACACGCTACAAATGCGAAGACAACTGAAATCGGTCACAAAAGCCCTCACGAACCATAAGATAATCTACAAATGGCGACATCCTGCCACTATTCTGGTTACACACAACGGTATCCCGCACTCAATCTCCACAATGGAAGGAGGAATGAAACTACTACACTCTTGGGGCATAATACTGGAATCACCGAATGGCCCCTCCGCACCTCCACGGAGATTCAACTCTCCCCCTCAGGGTTCCCAAAGAAGGAACTACCACTCCTCCATGGACTGAAAGCTGCTGCCCGTACTCCTAATGAGCTACCACACATGATCCGGTCCGGCCGACCGCTCTCTCAGTCTTAATTTCTGAACTTTTTTCCCCCAAGGTTTAGTCAGCATCCACGAGTAGTGGATTACCGCTGACCTGTTTCCATTTGACCAACATCTGCTACCACCTACCGAACTCAAGGTTGCTATATTTCTTGTTTTATTTTTTTTTCTTTTTTTTTTTTTTTTTTTTCTCTGCCCCTCTCCCTCCCCCCTTCTCTCCTAATTTTTTTTACAGATTTGTCGCGTCACAACTTCGATACTTACCTCCAGCAAACTCTAGCGATAGAACAGTAAAGACCCTACAGTGGACCTCCACTATCTGACGACCCCCGACGCCGAACCTACTCACCGTACAACTACTGAAGTGCCCCCGCTACTCTCCCTGCAAACAACCTGAAACGTCCGAGCTCCTCTCCTCCCAACTGTAAGTTGCTCAAGCGCACCAACACTCTATAGAACACAGCAATGTCCGTAACAGTCGTGTCCCTGAACGCAAAGGGCTTGAACCATCCGGCCAAACGTTCTTCCCTCTGGAAAACTGCCTTATCGCTCAAAAGCGACATTGTATGTGTCCAAGAAACACATTTTACCCAGGACTCAGCTCCTATCTGCCAGCATAGGCTATTTCCTCATATCTTTAAATCATCTTACACAAAGAAACAAAGAGGCGTCCTCATTGCCATACGCAACACAGTCCTGTTTGAGCCACTACAATGCATCACGGATACTGAGGGAAGGTACATTATTCTTATTTGCAAAATTAACAACATCCTCTATACACTGGTGTCCCTGTATGCACCAAACCAACGACAGATGTCCTTCCTCAATAAGCTCATGGAGAAAGTCCACAAACTCAAGAAAGGTCATGTTCTGTGGTGTGGCGACTTCAACTTAGTACCTGATGTCCATACTGACTCTACTGCAGGTTGCAAGAGACTCGCATCTCCTCTGAAAAGCTTTATATCCTCTAATGCATTATTTGACGTGTGGAGGTGCTGTCACGCCAGTGAACGCGACTATACCTTTCTATCACCGCGTCACAACACCTACTCACGTATCGATTTATTTCTCTCTGATAAGGTCTTGTTGCAAAAAATTTCAGCATCAGCGATCCACACCACCACCTGGTCAGACCATGCCCCCATCAGTATTACTATTAACGCTAAACTCCACCATTCCAGCTCCTACCTATGGAGACTTGACAACTATCTACTACAAAACCAGTCCACACGACAGGAGATACGACAACATCTTGAGGAGTATTTCTCCACAAATTCCCAATCGGTATCTGACCCGGAGGTGGTGTGGAACGCTCACAAAGCTGTAATCAGGGGGGTCTTTATCCAAATGGGAGCTAGGGCAAGAAAATTGAGATCACGGAAACTTGACCAACTTACTGCTGACATAGAACTTACTGACTCACAAAACAAATCCAACCCCTCTCCTGCACTCCAAACCAGACTATTTAAACTCAGACATGACCTGAGATTACTACTCCTACAGACATTTGAAAAATCATATACCAAATTGAGAGCAAATACCTATTCCACAGGCAACAAAGCAGGTAAACTGATGGCATTAAGATTAAAAGGGCATAAAGCCAAATCCAAAATTCCGCACATGCTGCACCCACACACCAAAGAAAAACTGCTCAAACCCCACGACATAGCGAATGCATTCAGTGCCTACTACAAGGACCTCTACAACTTAAAAGACGACCCAAATACCACCCAGCCTTCCCTAGAAGACATTAACAAATTCCTAGAAAACATTGACCTTCCCTCTATATCTCCAACACAACTAGCTACACTCAACGATCCCTTTACAATTCCTGAGATAGAATTCGCTATTACTAAACTCCCGACAGCCAAGTCCCCTGGTCCAGATGGATTCACTGGAGAATACTATAAAGCTTTCCAGCAAATCTTGGCCCCCACACTTTGCACAATATATAACTCCGCGGTCTCCACATCCTCCTTCTCTTCAGATATGCTCAGCGCAATAGTAGTTACACTCCCCAAACCAGGCAAAGAACCAACCTCTCCCCAAAACTTCCGGCCAATATCTCTACTTAATGTAGACGTTAAAATTTACGCAAAATTGATCGCCAATAGACTAATCGACATCCTCCCAGAGCTTATACATACAGATCAATCCGGCTTTACGAAAGGTAGACAATCCTCAGACGCTACCAGAAGGATGATAGATGTTATCCACCACGCAAAGCTCACAGGTACCCCCTCTGTACTCCTATCCCTAGATGCAGAAAAAGCGTTCGATAGAGTACACTGGGGGTACCTATCATCGGTCTTGGGGAAATTCGGACTTACAGGCCAAATCCACAGTGCCATCATGGCCCTGTATTCCTCTCCCTCAGCTCGTGTGTACTCGGCGGATTCACTGTCCGACCCGTTCAACATAACAAATGGAACTAGGCAGGGATGCCCTCTTTCCCCCCTAATCTTTAACTTAGTCATGGAACCTCTTGCCCAATCCATCCGAACAAACAAACAAGTTACGGGTATACCAATAGGAAAATTAGAGAATAAAATAAGTCTATTCGCGGATGATGTCATACTAATGATCTCCAATCCCACCACCTCCCTCCAGGCAGTTCAAGAGACGCTAACCCAATTCAGTAATATATCTTACTACAAAGTCAATAATAGCAAATCCAACATCTTGAACCTGGGCATTGATGCTACTTCCAGTTTACTACTCCAACTACAATACCCATTTGCTTGGGCTGAAAAAAGTATAACCTACCTTGGAGTCCAACTAACTAAAACTACAGCGGAACTATTCTATCATAACTATATCCCCTTCCGCAACAAACTCCAAGAAGACCTTCGCAAATTAGCGTCTTTTGAGCTGTCCTGGATGGGCCGACTAGCGGCATTCAAAATGCTCCACCTCCCCCAAATTCTGTACCTCTTTAGGACACTACCAATTCCTATACCGAATAACTACTTTAGCTCCCTTCAGACTATCCTGTCCTCTTTCACCTGGCAAGGCAAAAAAGCGAGAAGTGCACACAAACACCTAATCAAATCTCGTACAGCAGGGGGAGCAGGGTATGTAGATTTCCGTGACTACTACATGGCATCAATCCTCACACAAATTAGAGAATGGTTCTCTCCTGCACACCGCACCACCTGGGGTCAGTTAGAGTCCGAAATAGCTCCAGGGAAAAAACTACTCCCTTGGCTACTATCTAATCCACGCATCGCCACCAACTCTTCACATTTTCCCCCCACAATGGTAGCCTCAGTCCAATCCTGGAAAAAATTCATGACCCTTACCTTAAACTACCCCAGGAGAGTCCCCATGAACATCCCAATACTAATGCTACACCATAAAATAGACCACATTTCCTTTTCACGATGGAGTGAGCATGGCATCACTTACATAAGTGACCTCTTCACTGATAATGGGCTCAAATCTTTCCAAGACCTACGGTCTGAATTCCATCTACCTAAAACAGATTTCTACCTCTATCTCAGAACTAAACACTATCTAACTACATCTACTTCCTGGGCATGTGAAATCCCCCAACCTGCTAGGCAATTCCTGCACAATCCAATGAGCAAACACAAAGGAATATCCCTTTTCTATAATATTCTTCAACAGAAGCAGTTTTTCACCAAAACTACCCACTTAACCAAGTGGGAATCTGACCTGGGACGAGAGTACACCATAGACCAATGGACCATTGCATGCAACTCAGTCTACAAAGTCACTAGTTGCTCTAACCTGTGGGAACTAACAATAAAAATTTTCCAACGTTGGTACCTAACGCCCGCTAGAACATCGAAATTCTCAAATGCCACCAGTGCTCAATGCTGGCGCATGTGTGGCACAAGAGGAGATATGCTCCATACGTTTTGGAGCTGCCCCAAACTACTGCCTCTATGGACATCGACATTCCGACTCCTAACTGATATATTAAATCACAATCTTGACCCTAAACCTGACCTTGCACTTCTGTCTCTGGACATTGACAAGTACCCTCCTCAAACAAGACACGTCCTGTCTCATATTCTGCTTTCGACCAGACTATCCATAACTAGACGATGGAAAAACCCTGAACCACCCACCCTAGGAGAGGTAGTGAGGACAACCCACCTTCACTATATATACGAACAAAATATAGCAACCAGGAATGGCAGACTGGACCGCACCAATCTACTATGGCTTCCTTGGTCCACATGGATCAAGAATAACACACAAATTCCACTAACTAAATAGTTCTACGCAAAGATATAATAATATATACCAGAACGGACTAAGCATACTCATTGACATAACCGAGAGAGTTCTGTACGGTCACTACACACGTAAACGGTTTTATATTCACTGCTGTTTGAGTAGAAAGTTTATTTTGACCCGCGGGGGTGGGGGGTCACACACTCTGGCCACAGTAAGAGCCCATAGGGGGTGACCGGGGAGTGTGGCTACCTTCCCCATCGACTCCAAATACTGGACATGTACCTATATCTAACTGGGTCCACACGCTTGATTGGCGTTCCAGAAATGTTTTCTTGTTCTACACGTTACTGTATGTTAATGTACCATATTCTAGTACTATTGTGAGCCATAGCTTCCATTCGAAGTGTCACTGATTTTGCCAATATCTGGATTTTCTGTTTCTTTTTGTTGTTGTATACAATGTAAAACTCAATAAAAATCTATTATTCATAAAAATCTCCAACATAAATTCCCAGTTGATGATGGTGTCCCAGCCCATCCATGACAAAGTGATGTAGCATAAACAAATACTTGAACAATCTAGCTGCAAGAGAGTGAAATGTTTGCTATGACTTTGGCAGAGGTGGTGGCAATATAATTAAAGCTGAACTTCTGCTTTTAGTGAAGTTTAAATAGTTTATTTGGACCAAGCTCATCCAAACAAATTATTACCTTTACTAACAGATGCAGTGGCTGGGAGCACTGTATAAACTGTATGTAGCCTCAACTACATACATTATAGTGTGTAGTATCCAGCAGAGGGATGCAAACTTTGCCAACATCTCTGACTCATAGAATACGAAGCTACCTGTGAAAGGCTAGTCTCAGTCTAACATAACTTTGATCTGGGATGTGTGACAGGAAGTTCCCATCCCAGTGCCAAAATCTAGCACTGTATAATGTATATAATTGATACAGATACCTATACAGAATTTAAACTGCGAAAGCTGTATTCAAAAAAGGCAAGCAGAGGACAATTCACTTGCCTGTAGCTAATCTTTTTCTTCTGGCTGATTTATAATGCCTAGTAACACTGTGTTTCTGGGTGTTGTAGCGGGTATCTTGATAGAAGAGAAGACATTGCTTCCTAATGTCAGACCTTGCCCTCTCAAATGTCAAAATCAAAGGTCCACAGATATAATGAAGCAGGGAGGTCCTTGTCTACAGTTCATCAGGTACAGCTCCCTCTCCTGCAAGGATAATTGTGAGAAGCACAGAAGTGACATCACCAAATCTCACTCCAAATCCCATGAGACTAGCTGTCAGAGGTAGCAGTGCCTTATATAGTCTTACACTGCAGATATATATCTAGGAGGCTGTAACCACTGTGTTATTTTTTAGGAGGAATTCAAAACAAAATGTATATTTTTGGGGGTATTACTTGGGCACAATTAAATTATCTAGGTATTTGTTATAACATAGCAAGTCTTTATTTTGAGTTCCGGTTCACTTAATGAGATACGACATGGCCCATTGAAATTCTTCCTTCTTCCTTGATCCTTCCTTCAGCTGCTGGTTGCTATTATACTGTGACATGATAAGACCGTAGATTTATTTTATTCTTTGAAATACAACTTTGAATTATAGTAATAATAATAATAACAACAACAACATAAACACCATTAGTATTCAAAAACAATAAAACACACATGACTTTGGTGCACTGCCAAATTTTATTTTCCCTTATATTGACTTAGGAAAAAAAATTGACATAAATGGTGGTTAAATTGTCTTATATAAGGAGAATCTATTATGCACCCATCCATCTCTTCTGGGAATTAAGTTCTCCTATAAATTTGCTCTGCTGATTTAGCAGGGACTGTCCTCCATACTGGTTGTTGTCTGTAGTTTTCATTAACAGAGCTGAGTGTTCTTCTGCCATGACACTCGAAGCATTGTCCAAAAAACAAAAACAAAAAAAAAAAACGAGAAATAAATCAAAATAAAAAAGGCAGTATTTTTATAGTGTTAAGGATTCGGCAGAGTATTATTATCTTATTACTTTGAAAATATATATAAATCACATCCTGGTAAACTCAAATTAAGAAATAAATGCATGTTTTTATATAATAAAATAAAGATACATATACAAGGTTTAAGGTTTTGTTTGAAGAAATCCTACTACAAGAACTCTTCAGACTGAACATCACGCGAATGAAACACTGACTCATAGAATCAAGGATTCATTTTTGAATGGAATAGCTATCTCTAAGTAAGTTTTAAAGGAAAATTTTAGTTTTCCAACAGTCAAATATAATTAATTTCTGTGGTGGCATGACAAATGGAATGTTGTGGCAACTTTCAAATTGGCCAAATAAACAGAAATTACTGGGTCTGCAAGCATGTGTCACTAATGGAACCATCAAGTAGCATAATAATTTATTTCCGTGTAACAATCCTTGATCACTAATCTTGCAAAGATGGCTACGTCTCCTATCTTGTGCCATGGCACAGCATCACCAGGAATAGCAATTTATAAACGGCATTAATTGCTCTATAACCCTGAGAAAAATCTTGTTAAAATTGAGGTGCTATATAAATCTGTTGCATTTAAGCATTTCCGTGATTGGTAAACACATTCATGAAGCTGTACTTTTAGCTGTCAGCAGGTTTTTCTTTTACTGTTAGGTGGAAAGCACCCTTGCACTGCTAACTCCACAATAATCTTTTGGTATTAATATTACATAGTTTGGCATAAAATAGTGTAATCAGAGTCTTCCAAATGTACTCATTATAGCTTCCTCAATTTGATGGCAATGTACCAATTCTATGTTCACTTTTTAAAGAAAATGTACTTTCGCCAGTTGCAGTGAGCTGCTATAAGATATTGTTTAGCTCCTACTGTAAGGATTTTTATAGTGTATTGTACTTTACTAATAATACAAGGAGCCACACTTGTTGTTTGGCTTTTCCCTTAGTTTTGAACCTCAGAACCCCAATATACATTGATGTTTAATATTTAAATAGCGTAGTATATGAAGTTGTTTGGAAAGTTGGAGGCAAATAAATGCTTATTTTTCCATCCCACAGATTACAGAGACATAAGCAGACAACATGCTCTTCTTTCTTTGCTATATGTGCATGTGTTTTGGGCAAAAGCGAAGAAGAGAAAGACAGAATAACAAATGTCTTAAGTGACTATCATATGAAGGAAGGAAAAGAGGTGAGTGGCAGTGTATGGGTTTAAATACGTAGAGACATAAAAGGGAAATTATCCCATTTTCTGTGTTCTAGAGAAAACAACAGTCCTAATGGGCGCAAGTTTGTTTTGTCTTGTCCATAATAACATCCCAAGCAAGTTCCAAGGCTATGCCATTTCTGTGACCCTCCTGATGTAGTTTCTGAGTTCATGTGGGTCCCTCAGTCCCATATCCCGACACACCCATTCAAGATCACATTCCTCTGTACCCGGCACTGCATCATAAGCACTACCTTCACTAGGCAAACTAGTAAAAGTAGTAAACTTTACACGTTTGCGCTTGGATGTGGGAGATGAGCTTAATGGGTCCTCGCTGGCTTCCCTACTTGAGCCACCCCCACCAGAGGAGCCATCTCCACGTCCATGAGATTGGCTTTGCACACTAGCCTGAGAACTGCTGTTACTGCTGCTTCCTCTTGCCTCTCCTCTACAGCAAGAAGAATGATGAGGAGGTAGTGTTCCGGTTTCCAAGGGGTTTCCAGGACTTTCAGGTTGTGGTGATAATTCTCCTCGAGCCCTAAGGGGCTGTCCATTTCCCAAGAATACCCAGTGGTGAGAGTGATCTGGATTGGCCTGCCCCTCTGGGGGAACTCTTTTGTGTCTATACTTAAGAACAAACACAATGCAGTTAATGAGAAAGACCAGAATGGCAAGGCAGAATACTCCTAGAAGAGCATACATCCCAATCTCCAGGTCTGTCAATCCACGTGGGAGTTGAGGAAACACTGTAGGAAGTGGTAAGGGATATTCCCCGGGAACATGTGAGCTGTGCTCTTCAGATGTTGTGGATAGCGTTGTCATAGATGTCGTTCTTGATATGTCTCTGTTTTCTTGTACAGGAGAATGTGGTGGAACCTCAGTCACCAGTTTTCCAGGATCACTTTCTCCACCTGGTTCAGTAGAGCCAAAAACAACATGAACCACAGCTGTTGCCGTTGCAAGTACACTTTTTCGCTTAGTCTTCTGGCAGCTCTCATTAATTATCATCTCTGCTTTCAGAAAAGCCCCTGTTCCTTGTTCTTCACCAGCAAGAACAAGAGGAAATGTGTGATCTGGGCTCACAGATACCACCTGTTCATCTGTGCTACTTAGAGACAATATATAATCCTTAGGATCATAGAGGGACAATGGAGCTGATGTACCATCACTGAATATAAGCCAAAGGTTCACCAAACCATCCTGCAAAAGAGTGAGAATGTAATTAGTTTTACCTGTAATTGAGCTAAATCTGGTAATGAAATTTTTCATGGCTTAAAAAATGTGATAAAAATCTAATTACAAATAAAATGATAATAATAATATGGACATATGAATACAGGAGACAGTTAGTATATTGTAGCTCTACTCTCCCAAATATTTGTTTATGTGATCTATTTTAAGTCTGGCCTCGCAGAAGACATGTATGTGTAAAAAGATAATGTATAGAGAAAAATAATGTGCATAGTGTGAAATAAATAAAAGGAAATGATCAATTAACAGCAGCACTCACAAGAATGTACACAACAACATCCAAAAACATAATAAAAAAAGTGTTGCGCTGTCTAGTGAAAATCTAGTGAATTAAAAAAAGGCAAAAATTTGAATATATAAAACATCATATAATATACAAATTATATAGGTTAATTTTTTATTTTCTAAATTGGTTCCTTTAAGCTAGTGCATTGTTGGTTCACTTACCTTTTCCTTCGATTTCCCTTATAAATGTTTTTTTTCTTTGTCTGAATTTCTCACTTCCTGTTTCTCCTCAGTAAACTTCACACCATCATCCGAGCGGTGTTTAGTCAGCCAGAACAGCTTATTGAACAGCTTACTGAGGAGGAACAGGAAGTGAGAATTTCAGACAAAGAAAACAAAGAAAAGGGAAAAGGGAAATCGAAGGGAAAGGTAAGTGAACCAACAATGCACTAGCTTAAAGGAACCTATTTAGAAAATAAAAAACAAACCTTTACAACCCCTTTAAGGTCTATATTTGCATCTGTGAGCTTTATTACCCCTCACATTAGGTGCAGATCACCTTAGCTTATTCAGCCTCCTCATAGGGAACCATTGGTGAAAACGAGCCACAGGTAATGATCACAGGATATCCACAGAAGGCGATCCAACCATTAATCATATGAGAAAAGGAAAACTCATTGCACAGCGTCCAGATCAAAAATGGGCAATTTATTAAAATACTACTTGCAACCAAACTGTAATCACAGGCATTTGGAAATACACTGTCCTAGCACTCTCACGAGCGTATTGACATCACCACTATTTCCTGCCGTGCCTGGAAATAGTGATGACATCAGTACACTCGTGAGAGTGCTAGGATGGTGTATTTCCAAATGCCTGTGATTACAGTTTGGTTGTAAGTAGTATTTTAATAAATTGCCAGTCAGCAAATACTGTAGCTGCTAACTTTTAATATAAGGACACTCACCTGTCCAGGTGTCCCGCAATGTTTGCACTAGCTGATTCTTCCATTGGCTGTGGGTGCAGGTGCTGGCATCTTCACTAAGGGAAACAGGAAGTGAAGCCTTGCGGCTTCACAGCTTGTTTCCTAATGTGCATGCGCGAGTTACGCTGTGCTTTCTGAATGGTCCCTGCTGTCTTCTGGGACCTGTGTGCCTCCCAAAAGGCAGTGGGAGGGGAAGGAGGAGGGGGTGGAAATTTTGTAGATCACTGCGATCGATGTGCAGCGATCTTAACCAGAAGTGGGAGTGGGTACCTAATTTTGACAGGTATCTGCACCCCCCCCAAAAAAAAACCAAAGGTGGCAGTAGAATAGGGGGGGGGGGGAGAGGCTGCGAACAAGCTGAGCTTTCCCTTTTGGGTGGAGCTCTGCTTTAAGACTGATATGAAAGATTTTCTACTAAAATAATATGCAGTAAAGTGGGATATTTAAATTATCATACAATAGCACTTCATACCTTAAAACAGGACAGTACTTTTGCCTGAAATAATTTATTTTGAAATCATATAAGTTTGGCAAAAATATAAAACTGTATATAATGATAATATAAAGTGCTCAATAAAAGTAGTTGACAATGTAGTGATGTGATAATTTCTGTGTATACTGTGTATAAGTGTATACTCTTGTTATGCAGTGTTTGTTTGCCCTTTTCCAATATGGCGGCTGTGCTCTCTCTCTCTCACCAAGGATGAGGTCATCAAGAAGAGCAGAGGTTTTGAGGGTAAGTGGGTGGAGAGAGGGACATGTGTCAGAAGGAGAAGAGTGAATTCCTGCTAAGAGAGAACAGACCGTTTAAGTGCTGCAGCTTCACCTCACTGAGACATACATAGAGTCTGTTAATAATGTAATGTTCCTGTTTGGAAAATGCCTTATGTTGGATGGTTCACTTAATGTTATTTCTTCAATACATGGACTTTCAAATACAATGCTGTGTGGATTACTGTCTATGTGGAGATATATTTCTCAATTGGGATTTCTCTTGCTATTCACAAGCCCCAATTGAGTGGAGGCACTGTGATTGTTAAAGATCCTGTCCTGATCACACTGATTATGAAGACTCCCCTCCTAAATACTATACAGGTGACGCCATCATACCTCAGTAGCCGCAGAGAGAGAAAAGAATAGTGCTACAACATCAATGCAAACTGATCCAGAGTTATCAGGGAGCACCTACCTGTTTTGGAAATTTTAGCATGTGTTGAGCAGTAGTCTTGGCTATTATTGTGTGACTGTTTCCTGGGCTGGCATGCAGGGAGAGAGAGAGGCCAGATATCACTTGTGCCTGAAGCTCTATGATGCTGACTTTCTCCTCAGTCACTGTAATTGTTGTTTCACCTAAAACGGCCTCCATAAGAGGGGATACCACCTATTCAATTTAGAAAGAAAGAGAGCTTAGTTAGCAATTATTAACCTGCAGAAAAAAAAACATAATTATAAAAAATAAAATAGACATTCAACATTTAGCACCATAAAAAGCCATAAGTTTAGGTAACACACACATTATATATATATATATATATATATATATATATATATATATATATATATAATTTACAGTATCTCACAAAAGTGAGTACACCCCTCACATTTTTGTAAATATTTTATTATATCGTTTCTTCTTTTTTTTCATGTGACAACACTGAAGAAATGTCACTTTGCTGCAATGTAAATTAGTGAGTGTACAGCTTGTATAACAGTGTAAATTTGCTGTCCCTTCAAAATAACTCAACGCACAGCCATTAATGTTTAAACCGCTGGCAACAAAAGTGAGTACACCCCTAAGTGAAAATGTCCAAGTTGGGCCCAATTAGCCTTTTTCCCTCCCCGGTGTCATGTTACTCGTTAGTGTTACAAGGTCTCAGGTGTGAATGGGGAGCAGGTGTGTTAAATTTGGCGTTATCGTTCTCACGCTCTCATACTGGTCACTGGAAGTTCAACATGGCACCTCATGGCAAAGAAGTCTCTGAGGATCTGAAAAAAATAATTTTTGCTCTACATAAAGTTGGCCGAGGCTATAAGAAGATTGCCAAGACCCTGAAACTGAGCTGCAGCATGGTGGACAAGACCATACAGTGGTTTAACAGGACAGGTTACACTCAGAACAGGCCTCGCTATGGTCGACCAAAGATGTTGAGTGCACGCAATAAGCGTCATATCCAGAGGTTGTCTTTGGGAAATAGACGTGTGAGTGCTGCCAGCATTGCTACAGAGGTTGAGGGGGTGAGGTGTCAGCCTGTCAGTACTCAGACCATACGCCACACACTGCATCTAAATGGTCTGCATGGCTGTTGTCCCAGAAGCAAGCTTCTTCTAAAGATGATGCACAAGAAAGCCAGCAAACAGTTTGCTGAAGACAAGCAGACTAAGGACATGGATTACTGGAAGCATGTCCTGTGGTCTGATAAGACCAAAATAAAGTTCTTTGGTTCAGATGGTGCAAGCGTGTGTGGTGGCAACCAGGTGAGGAGTACAAAGACAAGTGTGTCTTGCCTACAGTCAAGCATGGTGGCAAGAGTGTCATGGTCTGGGGCTACATGAGTGCTGTCGGCACTGGGGAGCTACAGTTCATTGAGGGAACCATGAATGCCACTTGTACTGTGACATACTGAAGCAGAGCATGATCCCCTCCCTTTGGAGACTAGGCTACAGGGCAGTATTCCAACATGATAACGACCCCCAAACACACCTCTAAGATGACCACTGCCTTGCTAAAGAAGCTGAGGGTAAAGGTGATGGACTGGTCAAGCATGTCTCCAGACCTAAACCCTATTGAGCATCTGTGGGGCATAAATGGTATCCTTGATCACAGCACACCAGGTAACATGAAGCCAGGTATAATAGACATAGGTAACCAGATCTCCATAGGTCGTTCTCAGTGCTCACAACAGCGTTGAAACACCAGCGTACATTCCCAGGAAACATAAAAGAACAGGCCTTATGGTGCAGCAATCTTAACATCAATTTATTGTGAATAATAACAAGAATTGCACTCACATATTACTAGACTAAAATTTGCTTGTGTTATGGTCTCATAATATGAGAACTTCCAACAAGACGGCTGCCGCGTCCCGGCCTACACAAGCTCTACGTCTGGTCACAAGCCCCTCCGATGACAGGGAGCAGTAGATCCCTGTCATGTTGCTAGGCAGCATGTCACGATTGCGGGCTCCCCACGGACATGGAGTCCCCGGGACCCGCGGGCATGCTCACGGAGTATGTGGCAGGCTGGCACGTGCCCACAATGCAACGCCTAAGCCCCCGTACACACAGTCGGAAATTCCGACCACAAAATCCGTCTGATTTTTTCCGACGGATTTTGTCCCACACTAGTGTTGCATACACACGGTCGGAAAAAGTTGTTGGAAAATCTGATCATTCTGAACGTGGTGAAGTTCGTTTTGTACGACGGAACCACGTAGAGGCTAGTAGCCAATAGCTTTGGTCTCATAATTTGATCTGAGCATGCGTGGCACTTTGTCCGTCGGAATTCTCAACACATGATCGGAAAAAGTCTGATCGGATTTTGTTGTCGGAAAATTTGAGAGCAGGATCTTAAATTTTTTCTGTCGGAAATTCAGACGGAAAAAGTCAGATGGAGCCCACACACTGGCGGATTTTCCGACAACATGGTCCGATCGGACATTTTCCGTCTGAATTTTCGACCGTGTGTACGGGGAATTAAAGGGGACGTACAGGTACGCCCATTTGCGCAGCCATGCCATTGTGCCGACGTACATCGTCATGCGCTGGTTGGCAAGCAGTTAATCATATTAGCCCCTCTCCAGTGTCTATTGATGGTGTCAATGGCATAAAAAGATAATGCAGCTGGATCTTTATTATGTACCAATTTAAAATGATTGGACACACTGTGTTTGAGGAATCCATTACGGATGTTTGTTATATGTTCACCAACACGCACTGCCAATGTTCTCAAAGTCCTGCCCACATACTGATAACCACAGGCACATTCCAAGACATAGGTTACGTGTCTGGTGCCACATGTGATACATTTTTTTATAGTATACTGTATGCTGGTTTGATGTGACTTTAAAAAGGTGCGTTTCCTAGGAGCTGTTTTTGTACTTTTACAGGGGCCACATCTCCCACAATTGTAAAAGCCTTCTAGATTGAACATGGTAGTGGGGGGGGGGGGGTCGAAATGTTTTTCACTAGCCTTGTTCTCTGCTTTGCGTCATATGAACTTTGGCCTACTTGATAGTATTTGATTTAAGATACGATCTTTTTGTAAAATTGGCCAATATTTATTAATGCTTTTTTCCAGGTGTTTGAACTGTTTATTAAAACCTGTAATGAATATAACATCATAGGCTTGGTCTTTTTTTTTGTAGCTAAAAGGGTATCTCTGTTAGCATTTCCCACTAGAGCTCTCACTTCCACCAGGTGATCATAGGGATAGGGATCATAGGGATAGCCTTTATCTTTGAATCTTTGTACCAAATACATCGGTCTGTTCTATATAGTCCTGATGCATCGTACAGTTTTTTTTTTTTTTCTTTCAATCAGTTTTTATTATAAAAAGTCATAAACAAGCATGAAAACTGAACATTGTACATATTGCAGAAGGGAAGGCCTTTTTCTACATGTAAATTGGCCTTTTGGGATAGCCATCTTCCACTTCGGGTGGTGGCAGCTTCGGGTTGGAATGTAACCATTCCAATCTGTATTTTTGAAATAGGTTTTGGTGTTTAACATATCCTCATAAATCCAGAAAGTCTACATGTCCAGTTTAACTGTTCATTCTAGGTTATGTCGTCCCCTTATGTCCAAAAGTTGATATTATTCACATTCTTTTACAAAGAATTACATATCTTATAAATAATCACTTCATTAAGAATCACATTTTAGGTATTAAACATTAATTTAGAGTTAATACCCTTTTTTGACCAATAGATGGCCACTTATTATTCAATTCACTATTCCTTTTACTTCATGAACACTTTATATGTAATTTATTATTTTAAAGGTCATTACCAGTTTTTGAACACTAGATGACAACTAATTAGCATATTACCTTTGCTCACTTAGTGATCACACTGTAGGTAACTTCCAAACACATATTAATTACCACCATCAGAGCTCCTCGTATAAGTCAAATTGCATGACATACGGATTAACTTTTTTTATTTTAAATTATATATTTTTTTTTTTTTCCGCATTAAAATACTTTGACTAATGGTATATATGGTTGCATGTGTGTAGATGTTAGATTGTACGCACTGCCAAGGTACTAACAGGTGATTGTAATATTCAATTACGAAATCCAGAGTGAGGGTAAAAATGCCCTCACCCAAAATGGTGGAACTAGAGCTTCCCGATGATGGCCCACTGATTGGCTGAAACGCGTTGAGGTATTACCACGTCACCGCGACACATTTCCGCCCAAACGAACACAGGGAATCGGGCAGCACTGCCATATCGGTAATTACCACCATTGTGGGCCGATTTCCCCCCCAAAAAATCACCTGTTACACACCGGGTGCCAGGATGTTCAGGCACCTTAACATGTGCGTGATACTTGTCACTTTTAAATGCTTTTAATAAACGTTTTGGAACGATATTTTGGCAACGAGGATTCTTTTGGTTTGTTTATCTGTATGAGGAACTGCACTGCATGAGATGCCAGCAGCGGATCTCTACAGGGGTCTCCCCACATGCTTAAAGAACCATACCAGCGATAGTTGGTCAACTCCAGGGGGTGAGTTTACATCTATGTGGGACACCAAAGCCTGAGCACATTAAAGCACGTATATATCACTTTTGAGCACAAGCACTTTATATCACTATACTACTGGAACTGTTCTATATTTGTGTATATCATTTTTTTACTGGACCTAGCGCAGTGGACTGTTTTCTATATTTTCTATTGCCATTTTGACAATTTTTTTACTGCAGTTGGACTAGTATTGTGCTTATTACATTTCATATCCATTGGCACTTGGTTCTTTTACTTTTACACAGCCATTATTGTCTAAACCGCTGGCAACAAAAGTGAGCACACCCCACAAGTAAAAAAATGTCCAAATTAGGCCCAAAGTGGTAATAATTTGTGTAGCCACCATTATTTTCCAACACTGCCTTAACCCTCTTGGACATGGAGTTCACCAGAGACTCACAGGTTGCCACTGGAGTCCTCTTCCACTCCTCTATGAGGACATCACAGAGCTGGTGGATGTTAGAGACCTTGCGCTCCTCCACCTTCCGCATTGGGCAGTGACAGCTTGGCTTAAGTAAATCAAATTTTAAGTGTCTGTAAATTATGAACGATTCAACAGGAAAGGCACCAGTACATTCGTGTGCTGTGCAATAGTTGTCTGGACTGTCAAGGGGCTTAAAATTACTTTCTGGTAATGTCTGTTATGTAATGCAAAGTATAAATAATTTCATTTGGAAAATGTATCACACAATTTAATTTAACTTTCCAGAAGACTGATTTCAAAAGCTCTGCATTAAACGCATTAACTTCTGCAACTTCCTGGGATCATGAATAATTATTGTTTTTCACCCATTTGCAAATATATGTAAAAAGAAAAACATGAAATAATAAGCATCTTAATAAGTTTTCTTTCAAAAAAAATGTAAAAATACTGTGGAATCGAGTTGATTATGTATATGCGATCCCTATCAAACCTCAGAGTAGTCACCCTGAATTAAAATTTGTTAGAAGGTCATGTACATAAAAGAAAATAAAATATGACATATATACAAGCTATAAATGCTCTGTCTTATTTCACATTTATATTATTTAGCAACTTATACAAGTTTGGGCTCTAGCTCAGAACATGATAAAATCTGATAAAATCTGGTATTAACCTTTATTGCTTCAACTACCCCAAGACACTGTTTTAATATATTCTTTTGAAAATTAAACATGAATTACAGTCAAGTCACATACATCAGAACTGCTATCATTATCAGAAATAGAAAAAGAAAAAGGAAAACATACTTCTTCAATACTACTACAAAATATTTAGCTCAGGTAAATAAGAAATTCAGTGTTAATAAAGTCACCTTTAATAAAGTGCGATTACTTGCTAGTAAAATGATATTTGAATGATATTCAGTAAAAGAATATAAAGATTCAATACCCTATATTAAATAAAGGAAGATTTATTTTCAAATAAAGGGATTTCAATAACAATGGAAATTGCCAATTCAAACAGAAGAGATATTTTCGCACTGTAAAATAGAGGGTCCCCAGGTATTCGGCATAACCATTCAGATATACACAAGCTTGAATCTGAATGGATAGACTTGTAAAAACAGTTGGCAATTGTCAAGAAAACTTGCAGGAAATGCAGGTCTGAGCTCATTAACATTACTGAGTTATATGTTCCGCAATTTCATGCTGTATGATAAAATTAAATATAGTCTAAATATGTATTATCAGTCACTATGACCACGCATATCACTTTATCCTAGCCTAATTTCCATATCATAGTGCCGTCATGAAAGCCTTTAACTACAGTTGTACATATTACTCTGAGATGGCAAATCACCAGCTTTTCTAAGAGGAAAGTCCTTTGAACTGCATATTTACAAGATGGTTACATGGAAAAATCTTTACACGCTATCTTTACTTATGAGACGCCAGCTACAGAAATTATCAAAATGTTCCAGAAACCATTTTCTTTTCTTTTTACAGCAATTGTTCTCAAACAAGTGAATGTTGATGTTTTTTGGCAAATCAGCCATTTTGCTGCCATGCCTATAAGCTTTGTTCAGCCTTCCATGTCAATGTTAATTGTAGAGGACAGGTACTTCCCCTTCAGGCCTGTTTATTAAGCAGATGGTCGGAGAGGCTGGATGATGGCTGTTTTGCTGTCTGTTGTGAGGAGACCTGGATGATGCATGGAGCCTCCATACTCTGACTGTGACCTGCTGGGCAAGCTTGCCGGTGACTGGGACTTTCTTTACTGTATATGCTGTGGCTGGGACGCTGAAAGATGCATGTAAGCCTCTGTTGTGCTGATGGGAAGATTTACCTGCCATGTGTAGACTGAATCTGAAGACATAGACTGGCATTTTTCAGTTTGGTGCTAAAATAAGCAGATTTTAAGTGTAATGAACTGTCACACAGAAGCCTGTTTACCCCTCTGATCCCAACACATTTAAACATTCATCATTAAGCTAATACCTGCAAACATTGTTTTATGATTGTTTTATGATTGTGTACACTACCCAAGTAACATGGTAGCCATAGCCATTACAGAAACTTCAATGCAAAATGAATAACTTTGGTGGCTGGTTCTTTTAAAGTGTAACTCCATACCAATCACAGAGCTTCTGTTCCTCCCTCTAACCATGCAAATTCCAAACTGTTACTTTATGCCATGTAAAAATCATATAAAAACAAATTCACAACAACCTGCAATATCCTCAGCTGTGCTAACTCTTCTTGCTATAGCTGAGCTCCATGAGCTACATGTGGCTGCATACCCCATAAAGCTTTGCAATTACAGTGATGTGCTGGGGTGGCTTTTGTGCAGTGTCAGGGGGGTTCTCTTTTCCTCTGTCACCATTCCCAACAAACCCCACCACCTCTGTTTTGTCACCACCTATTCTTCTGTGAATGCTTGGTAATTGTTTTTGGGCAGTTAACCATAAGCATCACTTCACAATTAACAACACCCACTAATAGCTTCTGGAGAAGGTCCTTGTCTCCCCTGTAGCCTAAAAAACTACAGGGGGTGCATAGACAACACTTGCTGCAACTAGGAAAGGCAGACATACAGTATCTCACAAAAAGTGAGTACACCCCTCACATTTTTGAAAATATTTTATTATATCTTTTCATGTGACAACACTGCAGAAATTACACTTTGTTACAATGTAAAGTAGTGAGTGCACAGCTTGTGTAACAGTGTACATTTTCTGTCCCCTCAAAATAACTCAACACACAGCCACTAATGTCTAAACTGTTGGTAACAAAAGTGAGTACACCCCTAATTGAAAATGTCCAAATTGGGCCCGATTAGCCATTTTCCCTCCCGGTGTCATGTGACTAATTAGTGTTACAAGGTCTCAGGTGTGAATGGGGAGCAGGTGTGTTAAATTTGGTGTCATCACTCTCACTCTCTCATGCTGGTCACCGGAAGTTCAACATGGCACCTCATGGCAAAGAACTCTCTGCGGAGCTGAAAAAAAGAATTGTTGCTCAACATAAAGATGGCCTAGGCTATAAAAATATTACCAGGACCCTGAAACTGAGCTGCAGCACGCTGGCCAAGACCATACAGCAGTTTAACAGGACAGGTTCCACTCAGAACAGGCCTCGTCGTGGTCGACCAAAGAAGTTGCGTGCACGTGTTCAACGTCATATCCAGAGGTTGTCTTTGGGAAATAGACTTATGAGTGCTGCCAGCATTTCTGCAGAGGTTGAAGGGGTGGGGGATCAGCCTGTCAGTGCTCAGACCATATGCCACACACTAAAAATTGGTCTGCATGGCTGTCGTCTCAGAAGGAAGCCTCTTCTAAAGATGATGCACAAGAAAGCCTGCAAACAGTTTGCTGAAGACAAGCAGATTAAGGACATGGATTACTAGAACCATGTTCTGTGATCTGATGAGACCAAGATAAACATATTTGATTCAGATGGTGTCAAACGTGTGTGGCGGCAACCAGGTGAGGAGTACAAAGACAAGTGTGTCTTGTCTAAAGTCAAGCATGGTGGTGGGAGTGTCATGGTCTGGAGCTGCATGAGTGTTGCTGGCACTGGGGAGCTGCAGTTCATTGAGGGAACCATGAATGCCAACATATACTGTGACATACTGAAGCAGAGCATGATCCTTTCCCTTCAGAGACTGGGCCGCAGGGCAGTATTCCAACATGATAACGACCCCAAACACAACTCCAAGATGACCTCTGCCTTGCTAAAGAAGTGTAGGGTAAAGGTGATGGACTGGCCAAGCATGTCTCCAGACCTAAACCCTATTGGGAATCTGTGGGGCATTCTCAAACAGAAGGTGGAGGAGCACAAGAAGGTTAAGGCAGTGCTGGAAAATAATGGTAGCCACACAAAATATTGACACTTTGTGCCCAATTTGGACATTTTCACTTAGGGGGTGTACTCACTTTTGTTGCCAACGGTTTAGACATTGTTGGCTCTGTGTTGAGTTATTCTGAGTGGACAGCAAATTTACACTGTTATACAAGCTGTACACTTACTAATTGTAAAAACAATAAAAATTGTAGCAAAGTGTAATTTCTTAATTGTTCTCACATGAAAAGATATAATAAAATATTTACAAAAATGTAAGGGTGTACTCACTTGTGTGAGAAACTGTATATATATATAATGAATTCACTGAAGGTAAATAGGCTGCCTGAAGGTAAGAGAATGCACACTTAGCTTAGTAAATGCAGTGAAAATTCCCCTTTCAAAGAAACCCAATCACGTGCAAGGAAATACCAGAAAATACACAAACTCGTAGCCAAAATTATATGTAGCTCAGGATGGAAAGCATGGAATTATCTCTATGCAGTGAAACAGAATGACAAGGTTTGGCTGAAACTCTAACAATGAGAGAGAGATTTCTCTAACAATGGTGTCTGTTATAGATGATCTTATTCTAGAATTCCAGTTATCATAATAAACTAAAGGTAACAGATCACAAGTTTTTTATGTGAATTGGTACCTTTACCTGCATTCACACTTGAACAGAGTGTGATCAGAGCATTGCTGGTGGGTTTGATGTGTGTTGGGGGCATTTTTAAAGTATTTTACAATTACAATACAATTTTAATAGTGTTTTACAAGATTTGTATATTGTGGTAAAGATCTGCTAATTTCCACCATCCAACCATGTAAAAGAACAAAATTAGGTATTTTTCTACTTCCTTGCAACTAATTGGGTATTCTTTACGAAGTGAAGCTTCACCACATTCACTAAGTCCTGAGGAAAATGAGTGCAACTGCATTTGCAAAGTGCACAGTCTATTTGCCTTTAGTAAATCAACTCTACATTGTAGTAAAGTGTAAGTTCTTCAGTGTTGTCATATGAAAAGGTATAATGAAATATTTACAAAAACGTGAGGGTACTCACTTTTGTGAGATACTGTATAATCACAGCTATTTCCCTAATTTGTGACTGAACTATTTAAGGCAGAAGTGAACAGAAAATTGAAGCTGGAAATTCTTGCTAATATATGTTTAAAAATGTAAACTGTAGTTTCAGGCACCTGTCACCATAGACAATGGAATCATGAACTCTATATTGTGAATATTATTTGTTAGACAAATATGTCATCAAGAATAAAAGATAAGTAAGGGTTAACAAATCCTTCAAACCTATTAAAACCTTAAGGATAGTACATTTTCAATTCAGCTACAGCAGTCTTTTAAGACTAGTTATAACCTTAAGGGGATTATACAGATCAGTGTTAAATGAAAGAAAAAAAAAAGTCCTAGTTAAAGATCAAAGAGACGAAAATTCTGGTTTGTAGCAAGATTCCTAAACATTGCTAAGTATTTCCACATTCGCATTATAGTTTTCATTTGTTGACGTTTCATAAGATATGCTTATCTGATGTCTGTGATCCCATTTAGTGAATAGGCTTAGTAATAGGAATATGAACATTCTTGGGACAACACCATCAACAGAAAAACAGTCAGATGGACTGTAAGTTTGTGTCCAATTCTACTTGCTGGCATTTTCCAATGGAAACAAGTGTGTTGTAGCAAACTTTAATTTCTATGTGTACTTTGAGGAGATGGCAATGTGTGTGTGTATTGGGCAGTTCTTGGACATGGTAATCCAGTGCCCAGGGTGAAGATTTAAAACTGTGCCACCCTCCCCCATGGCAGAACAGAAGATGGGGCTAACAGTAGCATACTAACAGTAGTGTACTAAACATGCCATGTCAAAGGGGGAGGGGGGGGCGGGAGAGGGGGCTGAAAGAGAGGGGATGAGAGGGAGGAGTAAAAAAAAAGAGAGAAAGGGGGTGAAAGAGAGAGAGAGGGGGGTGAGAGAGAGAGGGGGGTGAGAAAAAAGGGGAATAGAGAGAGGGTGAAAGAGAGAGAGGGAGGTAGGAGAGAGGGGGAGAGAGGGGTGAGAGAGAGAGGGAACAGGGTGAAAAGAGAGGGGGTGAGAGAGCGAGGGGGCAGGAGCGGGGCCCATCTATTAAGGGCGCACAGGCACCTGATTAGAGACAGAGGCTCTAATAGACTTCAAAATAGGGTGGGCTCAGGGCTCAGAGAATGCAAACTCAGCCCACCCAGGTGTGTTACAATAGCGAATGATTAGTCGCTATTGTAACACTGATCCTCCTACTGGCAGATCAGGAAGCGGGTCTTGAGACCCATTACCCAATTGGCTGAAAAGACAAGCAATCTTATTGGATGCCTTGGAGGAGGGGATGAGACGCACGGCCGCTGTGATGGGGGAAAGTACACAGGAGCCGCTGCCCCTTGGATGGGGTAAGTGCCGGACAGAGTGGCAGACAGAGAGCGGGGGGCGGAGGGGGATGAGGTGCTGCTGGGGGAGGTGAAAGAGAAAGAGGGGGGTGAGAGAGAGAGTGAGTCTGTGGGGGGCACATTACGTGGTGGGCAAAGCACAGCACATTACATGGTGGGAACAACACATGACATCTTAGGCACCTATTCACCATATTCAATGGTGAGCATGGCACAGCACATTACATGGTGAGCACAGCACATTATATAGTGGGCACAGCACATGATGTGGTGGGCACAGCACATTACATGGTGGGCACTGCATGGCACAGCACATTACATGGTGGGCACAACACATTAAATGGTGGGCACTGCATGGCATAGCACATTACATAGTGGGTAATGCACAAGACATGGTGGCCACTGGAGCGCACATAACATGGTAGGAACTGCACATTACATGGGGGGAACTTCTACATGGCACAGCACATTACACGGTGGGCACAACACATGACATGGTGGGCACAGCACATGACATGGTGGGCACTGCACAGTACATGACTTGGTGGGCACTGCACGAAATTGCAAAAACATTGTTAAACAATACAGGTGTTTCCATTCACAACATAGATTTCTGCCGCGTACACACGATTGGACATTCCAGCATCAAAATCCCATGTTTTTTTACTGACGGATGTTGGCTCAAACTTGTCTTGCATACACACGGTTGGAGAAAGTTGGTCGGAAATTCCTAACGTCAAGAACACGGTGACATACATCACGTACAACGAGCCTAGAAAAATTAAGTTTAATAGCCAGTGCTGCTCTTCTGCTTGATTCCGAACATGCGTGCCACTTTGTGCGTCGGAAATGTCTACACATGATCAGAATTTATACAAACAGATTTTTTTGAACCAGATCTCAAATTTTGTGCGATGGAAACTGTCCGATGGAGCCTACAAACAGTCGGAATTTCTGAAAACAAGCTCCGATCGCACATTTGC